>VXBC01001521.1:1653492-1742369 GCA_013399945.1 Ploceus nigricollis
GCTGGCGCCTGTCTGCCGCCGCACACCCAGCGGGCGCTTGGAGTGGCCGTAATAAAGCAAAGGCCTGTGTGTTGTGCCTGCCCGCGCCGCCGTAGGCAGCGGGAGAGCGCTAGTTGTGCTAAAATGTGGGGGTTACCCCGGAACGCACTGAAGAGGTGCGTGAGGTAGAAATCACTCAGCTGTGATCATCTGATTGGAGATGAAAAAAATAAACGAATTCTCAGTAACGTTTTTTTTTAAGAAGAAAAACAGCAGTAAAGAAGATCAAGGGAATAAAAAGGAAATAAAATGAGAAGACCGTGGCTCGAGTAAGTCCCGTTCAAGTGCAGTGATCGCTTTCTTGCGGCCGAGAGAGCCCCTCGCTCTCAGAGGCCGAAGGAAAGGAGGGATCTGAGGAGCTGCTCGGGTCTGAACAACTCCAAAATTCAATCAGAGGAGATAACACATGTGCCAGGTCCATGAGGAATTGCATAGGCTAGCTGAGGTCTTCCTATCCTACCCACTCTAAAAGCAGCAGAGGTGACGTTCTTTTATTTTTTTGTTTCCCTATAATTCTTTTTCTTGGAATTCTTGGAATTCAGGTGCACTGGGCAGGGAGGCACCGGGCGAGGCAGCTTGAGGCAATGTGCCGCAGCACAGCGTGCCAGGTTCTGGCTCGTGTGCTGCCTAATCCTGCACCAAAGCTGTCCTGTGCTGATGCCAAATAACCTGCTAGTGCCNAGGGAGAACGTGTGTGATGGGGGGGGGCGCGGGGTGGGAAAAGCTAGGGAAAAAAGAATGACATACTAAGAAATGGTAAGTGTAGAGCTGAGAGAAACTGAAATGCATCTGGGAACACTCACTATCTCCCTCATCTCACTCTAGTCCTTGAGCCAAAAAAATTATATTGATGAGTCTTCACAGAGGATCCCAAGCAATGCGCCTTGGATCTTAAAGGAAACTTCCTACGTGGTTTGTCCTTACAAACGTAATGCTTCCCAGTTTAAGATTTCAAACACAAAGATGCATTACTGCACTGTCTATCAGCTGTAAGAGGTATGGTCCCTCACTGAAATGTCAGATCCTTCTGTGCTACCAAGGCAGACATCCCCCAGGTGCACTGGGCAGGGAGGCACCGGGCGAGGCAGCTTGAGGCAATGTGCCGCAGCACAGCGTGCCAGGTTCTGGCTCGTGTGCTGCCTAATCCTGCACCAAAGCTGTCCTGTGCTGATGCCAAATAACCTGCTAGTGCCACGCCAGCAGTAATTCAGGAGAGAGACACACCTGCCTGATAATGGGAATTCTGGCGGGTTACATCAATAGCACTCTGAGTCAAGGGCATTGCAGAGAATCTCTGCCACGTGAGAAAGCAAAGATACACAAAGGCATTGTAATACTTGGTGCAGTGTTGCATTAAAGAAGGATTTCACCTTAGTAAAGGTGTTTCCCTAGTGAGAAAAAAGCATTTAAAAGACTGTAGAAATTTCAAAGAATAAAAAAAATACAGCTGAAATTTTGAAGAGTATTTGCATGGGGAAAAGGAGATGGGGGGGGAAAAAAAAGAAAAAAGAAATTAAATGCATTGTGTCCAAGGAATGAAGAGGTAACTATAGGTGAAATTCAGCACCCCAACTCAGATGTTGTGGCACTTGAAATGACAGAAATGGGCACGGAAACACAATGATGCCATAAGGCTGATGCTGCTCACCAATATCTTTTGACAACACTATGTGCAACACAGCACTGTTAGATTTTACCTAATTCCAGTAGAGAATACACGTTACATCCAGAACGGGCAGAGGAGAGGAGGAATACTGGACAGTACTAATTATAAGGGGGCTTCAGTATATTGTGTTTGATTCCATTAAATTGTAAGAATCCTCACTCCCATTCCTCCTTCTTCCAGCTTTGGGATACCACAAGTTACAGAGACTTTCAAAGAAATCTTGCTTTCACTTTCTTAAACATCACAGGCTGAAAGCATGGAAGAGGTGATGAAAATAACGAGACAAGCAAAGCAGAGTGAACATTTGCACTTTCATCGTAAAGTGCATTTCAAGACCGTGTCAAAACGTGTCTTCTGGCTTGTGCAGACCAGGCCTGGGTGTGTTGCTGCCCTGGCCAACATGACGGAGTGCAGGTGTGAGTGCTTCACTCCTCCTTGTCCTCATGGCTTGGAAAGGCACACAAGTTCATAAACACGCTTCCATTTTTTTTCCAAGCCAACTTATTGCATGAGACAGGCATGTATTTCCCCTTTTGGATCTTCCAACAGACAAAAACTAGAGACTGAAAAATAATATCTGACAATTTCAGCAGTGTTCTGCTAGGAAGAAAGAAATTCAGTAAGAAATCCTGCTGAAATGACAAGGTTGCCAGTAAGATGCTTTCTCACTTACAGGGATATACTTTTTTCTTTTCCTATTTCATTAAAAGGAAATTGCTGTTCAGAATTCCTCTGCCTCCAATGCAGACAATTTTCAGAATGCAGCATTCCATATGAGAGAGACACATATGAGTGCACATGCCTACCCTAAAGCAGAATTGTAACACTTATATTTGTTTCCTGTCTTAAGCTCTCGCTGGGGACTAAAAATCAATGAGAATCTGCATTGCACCTCACAAGTGTCTGCTTTTCACTGGTGAGTCATGTGCTGTACTGCAAGTCATATCCAGCATGTTTTTTTTTTTATTTCTGATTTCATGGAAAGTAAAACACATTCTTGCTATGGCTCGAATCTAATACAGACTCAATAACAAAATACAGCACTCTAGAGATTTTCACTGCAAGTGCAGTGGGACCCAGCTGTTCAGCTCCATTCTGACTCAACAAAGGTTTCATTGTCTCTTTGCATGCGATAATGCACTCAGAAATGACAAGCAAAGGCAAATTCTTAAAGCACACATATGGCTTTGTGTCTAATATATTGGATGTGCAGAGTAATAGTTTTTTGTGCTCTAGAACTATGGCACTCTGGCAAACTGCCAAAAGTTCCTGTTCCTCCTAGATGATCACTGTTTCATGCTATACTGATCACTTAATTAATAACCAATAATAATTAATAACATAATAAATAATAATAAATATCTCCACAGACATAACAACCAGCCACCATTATTTATTTCAAAACACTAGGCCTGTACAACATATGGAGCAAATAACTGTTTTAGCACAAAAGAAGGGATAGCACACAGCTCATTGCTCCTTGCTCTGTTTCTAACTAGGCAAATGGCTGTACAAGATGCACAGAACTTTTCCAGACAATACATATCAGGAAGCTGAAAGCAAAGCTGTCCTGAGGTATTAAAAGCTAAATTTCCCCCATTTGGATTGAGCATTTTCTAATCTTTGACTATCCTTGACACAGATGGCTTTGAACTGATGTTGTCCAAGGTGCTGTCTCTGGGATCTTATAGAATATGAACACATGCCTGATTAAAGCCTTATTCAAAACTAAATTCACCATTTGTGAGACAAGTGACTGGTACGTACGTACATACGTGGAAAATAGAGTCAGTAGGGAAACACTGTGCAACAGCTGCTAAAATTACTGTTATACAGCAGGAGACAACAATTATGGCTAAGACCTCATGTAGGAATATAACTGCTACTCTTCAGAAAGAGAAGATGGCATTTACAGATAATATTGCCTGCAAGAATTACTGAGCATATGTTGTCTGGCATCTTGTATTTCACAGGATACAAGTATATTTTCCTCTTCCTTTCACACTAACCTGCAGGAGCATTTGTTTTTGTTTTCACACTTTCTTTTGCCATTACCAAAGCTGACAGTCTGGCAGGGTCTAATATGCACTATACATTCACAGATAAAAGCACCAAGCTAAAGGGAACTGAAATGTTCTCCATTTTGCAGAGGGGAAAGAAAACAGCTATTACACTGCAAGTCCTCTTTTTGTCTCAGTCAGAATCGCATTCGGACATTTCCTCAGCCAGTGTGAAAAGATTGTGAAAGCAGTATAATAGCTCTCTCCTTTGTCTAGAGAGCAGGTTAGGTACATCCTTTATGGAAACTCAGCAACTGATAACTAAGTTTGTCTGGAGAGTGTATTACCCTAACTAGCAATGTTATACTGTTGAAAGATTCCTAAGTACTCCAAGAAGACTCTTTTGATGCAGGCAAAACATGGGTTCCTTGGCTTATTTTCAGTTCACCAAGAAATAATCAAGGAAAATTAATAAATGTGACAAATTGATAAATGTCCTTCTTTAGTGATCTACAATTTTAGAAATTAAAAATGGTAATTAAAAATAACAAGTGCTGCAGTAGCTGACCCATAACACACCTTTGTACAGAAGACAGGTATCTGTATTTGTTTTTGAGGGTACAGTCAGCTGGTAAGTGAAGGATAACTGTTAGGGAATATAGGTAGCCTATTTGTTCATGTCAACATGCACTGCTCTGCAACGTATGCAAGCACATCTTGGCTAAGTGAAGTAATGTTCTGCTATATTTACATGCTTCTCATATCTTCAGGAGCAGAAGCTTTCCCCATGCTATGGAACCTGCTCCTTCAGATGAAACTCACTGTAGCAAAATTTGCACTATACCTGCTTCTTAACAGTAAAGTCTTTCAAAATATAAATAACAGGTACATTAGTACTTAAATATAGGGATAAAAGATTGCCAAGAAAAGGTGATTCTAAAATGCAAGAACAATTGTGTACAATATTATGGGCAGTAAAATGGTATGTATTCTCTACAGTCTTTCCCTAGAAAAATAATCTAACCATGGAGTTAGGGATGTGAAGGGTTTTATTTTAAAAATTGAGTTCGTGCTACCTCTCATCAGATCCCAATGGGAAGTTCAATCATCAATTAAATTGTCAATCTAAGATAAGGTTCTCTCTTACAAATAATGTGGTTGCTACAACCACGCAGCAACGCTTCATTTAAGAAAACACACCTGACAAGTTTTGTGCTCATGGGTGTGAGTAAGGGTCAGTGCTGTTCCAGTTACATGTGTTTAACTGGCCTCTTCTGTGTAAGAAAGAGGAGACACTAACAAAGATATGATGCCATGATATTATGTCAAAATGACTGAAAACTACCTGGACTGCTAGATACAGAGACAACACCTCAGTCACTTTTCTTTTTCTGTAATAAGTGAGGGGGAAATTTTTTTTTTCCCTAGACCTATTGACTTGAGCAAGTAGGATTTATTGGAGGGTGCTCTGTAAAACAAATCAGTCAAGCCTTAAAATCATCTGAATGCTTATTCACCTATTCTACCTGCAGATCTCATATCCCTGGTGTATTCAGGAGGCAAGCTCTTTCAACAGAAAGAGATTCTCAGATTAAATCCACCGCTTCTATTTTCATCTCTCTTCTCTAGGCAGGTGACCAACCCTTAGCAGGTACTGACAGTGGATGTTTTGTGCACTGCCTCAAAGGCTACCAGCTTTTTTTAGTCAGATCTTCAGCCATGTTCCTGCAAAGTGCTGTGACAAGATCGTATAAAACTTCCTATCCAAAACTTTAATGCATCCCCCAACATAATTATTTCACGTATCTTCTTGGGGGAAGGTAATTAGATTTGTGTAATTCTGTCATCACCTTTAGTGTTAAATTTAGCAAGCTGTATTTATTTAGGACGGTTAAATGTAATAGTAGTAGGAGTTTAGTGAGTAGTGGCATGCTCTTTGCTTATTTCTTCAGGAATCTTGTGTGTGGTCACTCCTGACTCATCTAAATAGAGGCATCTGATTCAAATAGTGCATCATCCCTAAGTTTCAACCACAAAGTTGCATCAGTTTAACCAAATTGTTAAACCCGTGTAACTGTGAAGACAAGCCTGGAAGGAAAATAAAGATTTCTCAAGTCTTAATCAACCTAGCTGTGGCTTAAACACGTGGGGGGTTAAAAGGCTTTCTGTTGAGACTTCAGTGTAATTGTGCTGAATAACAGAATCTGGTTCTTCGTCTTGCAAGAGATAACAAAATAGTAAACCTGAAGCAAAGGAGCTTTCCTCTGGTATGTTTGGAATATTGCTGGCTCTAGAATCCCACAATCAGAGGTTATAATCCTCCTTTACCTCCAGCAAGCCTACACGTGCGAGTGGGGAGGGGGAAAAAGAGCAAGGAACTAACCTTTAGAAACACATGTTCTTTTCATACAACTCTGGTTTACACAGAGCAGATTAGTTAAATTGCAAAGAAAAGGGTTTCATTGTTGTTTGAAGTGGTTCTGTCCTGTTTCCAAGAAGAAAGTGACAGAAGAGTATAAACTTTTGCAGCAGTTTCAGCTGAGTTGTCCACTCACATTGCCACAGTAAATCTCCAGTCTCTGCAGTGACGAGGGTGCTCTCCAGGCTGGCAGGTGGGCAGACAGGAGAGCACACTGCTGCAGTACCCTTGGCGGTATCTGCTGCTGGCTCCTGAGCCCCAGGGCTGCCAGGGACTGGGAACCAAAACATCCTCAGCAAACGCTTCCCGACAGGATTAACTTGCTGAAATTTTAATTCCTGCCAGCTTGTTGGGCAGCAACTGAACATGAGCCCAGCACTGAGTTCCCCCTGTTCCCAGATGAGCCCTTAGCTGCCCTGATGTGTGCATGAAAGCCACTGCAGATATAAAGGGATAGGAGAAACAAGGCCTTTTGCTTAGCTGACAGAGCGACACAGCTTCACAGCTTCTCATTAGTAAAGCTGATCCAAAGAAGTTGGTTCTGCCTTTCAGGTGACAGGCTAGTTTTGAAAATCTGCAAAGAGAACAGTGCCTTTTATTTCTGGCAGAATGTGTGGGATTTGAAAAGCAGGGAGGAGAAGATCAAACGGCGCACTGGGATTTCACCAATTTGTTTGAATTTGTCTGTCCTACACCTGTCCTCCATCAGCACATCTTAAATCCAAAGGATTTTCTAAACATAAATTACTCCAGCTGGACCATCCATATTTTGATGGCTCTGTTTCCTCTTTTCACTTTTGCACACGAACAGAATTCCATAGAAACCTCCTACCAATGCCAGGGACCCATTCTAAACAGGCCAGTTTAAGAGTAGCATGGGACTCAGCCCAGCAAACCAAGGCAATTTGAGCAGTATCCTGTCTTCCTCCACTAGAAAGAGGAAAATGTACCCAAGTAAGAAGTTTTTAATGTCAGTGGTGATACCTGAATGCTCTTCTTCCTCTCTCCCAATGAATATGGTAGCTATCCTAGTTAGAAAACCACATGAAGTAAAGCTCAGTTTTCTCCTCATTCATATTTCACTTTCAAAATCCAAAGATGTCTTAAGAGTAGCCAATCTGAAACAAGTAATGCCACACATTCCTCCCCAGCCTTTTCACCACAGGAAGTCAGTAGTCAATTGCTTTAATACAAAATGACATTTGACAGACTAGTAACCTTAACCACAGCTTCAACATCGTTTCTTTTCCGGGCAGTGACTACAGAAGAGCCTTGCGGGACTGATGGGATGAAACGGTGCCTGCTGGCACATGAAGACCAGCTAAAATGCCTGAACTGCTTCCCAGTTTTGCACAAACAAGAAGGGAAATGTAGGTAGGTGTAGAAAACCCCAAAGGCAGACATGAAGTGAGGAAAGTGTTAACTACAAGCAGTTCTTTCTTCAGTGAGTGCATGTTGGTTTCCAACAGCAGGCTGGAGTCAATACATTCAAAAACTTACACACTATAATTCTTGATATCTGCAGGCATCAGCTACACCAAGCTTCAGTCTAACCCTAATGACTTGGAAAAGTCATTGCATACCTTGCAAGGAGCTGGACCATGTTTCAAAACAGACTTTTTAAACAGAAATTCAGGTTTCAGCGGTGGGGCAGCATGGGTAGAGTATAACAGTGTTCTCGAACCAATGGCTCGCTCAAACTCAACTTCCCTTATCCCACTTCCACTTTTCCAGAGGCTGGCTTTGACTCTTAAGAGTGATGACACATGAATTGTAGACTAAAAGGAGACTAAGTCATGCCAAATGAGTTTGTATAGGAAGATCACCTTTAACAACAAATTAGAAAGCTGATGTATTAAAGCCTGTTAACTTTTTAAATGCAATGAGCTGACCTGCTCTTTACCTGTTCCAAATGGCAAAAACTGTGACATTTGAAGAATTGTTGCCTTTCATTGTAATGGCAGCTAATGTGATGCTGACTTTGTGATATGCTTTAGCATGTTGAAGCTTCTCAAAAAAATAATGTTAATAGAAAAATTTAATTAACTCAGTGCTGAAAACCCCCTAAAATCTGCCCTTGGAACAGATTCCTTTATTAAAAATAAGACAGACCCCCACACAGTCACAGTATAATCCATTTATTAGCATACCTTGTGAGCTATTGGTGGTGATCCAGGGGACATGACAGCTTTGGCACTTGACTGATTTCAGAGGTACTCAGCCCTTAGTAGAAAGGGATTTTAATAGGACTTGGGTGGGCTACTACACAAACAAGTTTCTGATGTGGAAAATTAAATATTTTTCCAAACAAGTGAAAACGCAGCCCAGGAGATGTGCATTAGTCCAGGTCACAGTGCCTTGTTCTACAAGGAGTAGCCCCAACTTGGTTACCACCAGAGGTGATTCTGTTCTCTCTAACTGTAAGAAACTCCCAGTGAGTCTATCAAGATAGTGTTAAATACCACAGTGTAGTTTCATCTCTCTGAAGGTTTCATCTGATTGTTGAATATACACATAAAAATCTCTCTTCAAGTGGTCAAAGAATCACTGCAGCTCTTTTGGAGTGAAAAGACTTCAGGATACAGGCTTCAGAAAGAAAGGAAGACAGACAAAAGGCAGATCTACCTCCGTTACCCCTGAGATAGCAAATGCCCACTTTCCTTGTTCCTCACCAATGCCTCCAGCCATACCTTAGAGAAACAGATCTGTTATTTTCTGCTACAGGTTTACAGAGACTACAAGGATAATTGACATCCTATCCAGGTTAATAAACAGCTGCCTGATTAATTATAGCATAGAACATAATTCATAGAATTTATCAGAACAGTGTTCAGCCACAAGAAAGTGATAAATCTTTAATCCAGCTTCAGGTAGCCAAAGTGTGAACAGGTTTGAGATAGTACCATTGCAGGCACTGCAGGTCAGGAAGACCCCAGTACTGGGGCAGCCTTTGGAACCCTGGGGCAGCCTTTGGAGCACTGGGGTATTCTCTCAAAGAGGGATAGGATGAAATCTAAGAGCTGCTCCTTAGATCCTTACCATAGCCATGTTTCTACTCCTACCAATGCTCCTAGCCACTCACAGTGAAGTTACCTTTCTCACACAACCATGATGTGCCACTCTGCTATGGAAAGTTCTTTCAGGGCATCCATGTGGCACAGTGCAGCCACCAGCAACACTGACTGAGCTCTCAGCTCCTGGAACCAGTGCACATGCATTAGCCTTATCCAGTGGATTAATGCTGTGAAGGTGGACTGTCTCAGCCCTCCATGTATGTCAGCACAGGGAAAGGTCTACACAGCTCTCCAGGTGCTCCCTGCCAGAGCTCCCCAGACAGATCTACAGCAATTTCTGTGAGCTCGGTGGGACAGCTGCACCTACCTGAGACACATGGGGAGCTAACGTCAGTGGGTTTTCATCCCCTTGAAGCAAGGCTGCCACCAAGACCACACTTTTAAAACTAGTTTAAAACTAGCTCCAGCATACAAACACAGCACTGAAATCACTTACAGAATTGCCTGCTATAGAAAACTCAAATAATCAGCAGGGGATACAGCCTCCCCTGGCAAACTGCATTCAGTTGTTTACCAAAGTTTAAAGATCCATCAGAAAGAGAAGACACAGAGAGACAGTCAGCATGTTATCAGACACCTAGACAGTTTGGACTGAATAGAGACAGAGAAGCCAGTCTTAGAAAAGGAACTATCTCTAGAATAATGTGAAACAGAGAATATAAAGCCAGGCCCCTTATTTCCTCTCGTGGCTGAGACCACAAGGACAGATGGTACAAAAGGCAATTAATTCAGGAACCATAAAAATAAATTATTTGCTATGGAGAATAAAATTATAATGGTTTTCATTGCCAGAAAATACTGGGATTGAGAGCTTAGTTAGATTAAAACTAAAAAATTTAAACATTTATATGGAAGATGAAGGCTGGTTACATTAAATAGTTTTTAAAAGTTAGGGATATAAACTCTAACACTTTAGGAAAAAAAAAGAATGACAAAAGAATAGTGCACAGTGTTTGTACAGCACCTAGAGGATCAAGTATTTGTACTTCCGTTTTTAATGATGATAATAGTAATTCAAGTAATTAATTTAAATGGGTTAAGAACAAAATTCCCCAAAAGGAAAGGTTGTTAAAATTTGTTCAGCACAACTCACACATACTATTCTTTGAAATATCTGCTGTTGTCCAACATTACAAAATACAGTCCTAGGGTGACTGAGTGCTGTCCATCCAACCAGGCAGTTCCAGTAAGCCTCAGTGGCAAAGCACATGAGTTTGGTTTGGGCCACAGTCCCAGGTTAAACAGTGAAGAGCAACAGCTCTGTCCTGAAACAGGCCAGGTCAATGTAGGAGAATACTGACAGGCTCACCTACAGCACCAGTAAGGTATAAAAGCAGGCAAAGGAGATTGGATACTTCCTTCCCTCCTCCTGGCTGATGCAGGACTCAAAGGGTGTTAATTACAAGGATTCTCACAGCTTTCATAGTGACAAGATCTAGGAGAAAGAAATATTTTTAACTAGAACATGGGAATGTCAGAAGACAATGCCAGGCCCACATCTCACTTGCATTAAATTGTAATTTGTGCTAACTCCTGAATGGCCACTTGCTAAGTAAGCTTAGGGAAATAACATCACAGCGTCATCCTTTGGGTGTTTCTATGCCTGTTGGGGTTATGGGTATAAACTGAAAGATGAAACCAGGTTAAACTAGAGATGTCACAGCACCCAAGGCACAGAAACTCCATTTGAGCTGCTGTAGCATGCTGGCTCAGGGGAAGCTGAAGGTAAAAGTCAAGTCCCTCCATGTTTCCCAGACAGGTACTGCTCCTGCCAGTGCAGAACTTGGCATTTCATCTCCCACAAGATGAGAGGTCTGTGACATAATTGCCCTTGGTCCTCTTGGCATTTTAATTCCTGGGAGATAAGGAGCAGTCTGCAGCTTGCATTTTAGAGACTCTGCCAGGAGCCATAGGACAACACGGCCCGTGTGGAGCCAAGCACAGTGCTGCCAAGGGATCAAGTCTGGCATTTTAAACAAGGTTATCAGCACAAAGGTGTGCTGAAGACATTCAGCACCTCGAGAAGAGGCACAAACAGATCAGGTTTGTCTCAAAGGCCAGTTTGCAGGGGTCCTGACATTGCATGTTTTAAAGATTCTGACAATTCTTCATTAAAATAAAGTTTGCAAACAGGATTTTAGAACAGTCCATTTCAACACTGGTAGTCCAACTATCCTATAATACCTGGAAAGGGTAAATGAAACTGGTTTAGTTTAGCCTTCACACACAAAAATCAGCCACCCAATCAGGTCAGCACCTCTACATTAAGCTAATTTATAGAAGACAAATTAAAGCTTTAGGCAATCACTGCTTCTTGAACACAAGGCAATTTCTAGGATTCTGTCACCACATGCCCTGTAATATGACATTGCTAATCCACAGACTGTGCTCTGCCTTCTGTTCTTGCATTGGTAATACCCAGATACTGAACACCTCAATGCCCTGAGTGCAAACCTTCCAGACAGAAGGTCAGTGCCTGACCCAGTTACTGCCTACCCAAAACATGCATATCTGGCACAAGTTCCACATGTCCCGTCCTCCACATTCGAGCCCTTGGTTATACATCAAAGCTTTTGGCTCCTCCTCCTGCACAGACCTGTCTCCTCTCTGCCTTATCTGTACAGTGAGAAGATGCTGCACTGCACAACTATTAAGGCACTTAGCCCTTCTGTCTACTTATATTTTTTTACTACTCAGTAAAAAGTGCTTTAAAAAGTGCTTAAGGCATAAGAGGGAGCTCTGTTCATTTGTTTGGATGAGACAGAAGGAAGAAATTGTAATATTCAATAACCCCTGCTTTCTCTCAGCATTATATCTGTTCAGGCTGAGAACTACAGTTTGATGACAGTCCTTGCATACCCTCAAGTTAATCCAGTTTACTCCCACTGAGAGGAATGAAAAGAGGAAGAGTGCAAAGAAGAGAAAAAAGGAAGCATGGCCCAGAGGTTTCAAGAATAGGACACACTTCACCAAAGTGGGAAGCTGCTTTGTAGCACACTTACTGTTTTTCACAAGGAGTGAGTAATTTGCTTGAGGTGTATCTATACCCCAGGAGTAATTCCATGTTTCATGGAAAACTGTGAACACAGGAATACTAAAGACTAACAGCACAAACAAAGGGCAGCTAATAACTATGATGAATAAGGGACCAGTAGGAAGTCCCCACAGTGCTGTTAAATCATGATTCAACACCTGAATGTTTGAGATTAACATTACATTTGATTTTAAGAAAAATGACATGTCTATTCAGCCACTTGAGGTCAGATTTTTAAGTTCATAGTAATCATGAGGGCAAGAAAGCTACTGCCTCTCACACCAACAACTGATTCTAGAAGATGCTACTTAGGGGAAACAAAAAAAAGCCCAACCACACACACAAACAAGTATAGCAAAAAAGCAGCAATAAAACCACAGCATCTGGCAGCTGGAAATGTGTGACAAAGGATTACAGCAGGAGGGACAAGCATCTCTTAGTCTAGGCAGACACTTGAAAGGGATCCTATGGGAGCAGACCTACTATTCAGAAGAGAAAAGGTTCCCCCTAGAGACATATCAGGGAAGCTAAAAAACCCAGCTGTTAGCCTATTCCTCAACTCAGGTCAAATCTTCTGATTCCTGGAACTGAAGAGAGCTGTTATGAAAAAAAAAAAAGAAATCTGAAGACTATGCCAGCACCTGGTGCCATCTTCCAAGCATCTCACGTCTCCTTGTAGCATGTTTCAACTGTCTAAACATACAACCATGAATAGATTTGCAGCAGCAGCTATCTCTCTACTTCTACCATTTCTGTGTGCCAGGGCAAAGGAATAAGTGTGATTGCATTAAAGGATTCAGATATTTAGAGCAACGTGTACTTATCACTGTTACCACTGTGCAGCTGCTTTCTCTGCTTACAGATTACAGACTAAAGTGAAACCAAAGACTTTAAAGAATCGGTCATAACTGTTTTCCTTCCAGTTCTAAATTAAAATCTTTTGCCAGTGTCCAATGACAAAATAAATCTCCATCAGTCACAGACCAGAAGCCACAGCCTTCTGCTGCTGCAGGGCAAAGGACCATATGCTGAAATTCCAAGAGCTCAGTCATTTTCATTTTAGCTTGGTCACTTTCTTGATCCAGGGTACGAATTTGCTGACCTTTGTGTACACACCGGGCGAATCCTTCCGACCACAGCCATACCCCCAGGAAGTGATGCCTAAAATGATCCAGCGTCCATTTGATCTCTGACACATGAGTGGCCCTCCACTGTCACCCTGACAGCTGTCCACCCGTTTATCTTCAGAGAGGTTCCCAGCACAAATCATGCGGTTGGTGAACTTCCGCCCATAACGGGCCTCACAGTCTTCCCGTGGGAGAAGGGGCACCACCCCCTGCAGCAGGGTTCTGGAATAGGATTTCCCTGGAATAAAACAGACCAGCCAGACTGATTCAGATACAGGCAACAGTAGCAACCTGGTGCAACAGTGCTCCCTACAAAACCAGACACTTATACATTTCATGTCAAGTCTGCAGCACAGAAATAGGTTGAGCTCAGCATCTCTGAAACCATGAGAACTTCAGAAAACAGTGCTGCCAAGCCAGACCACAAAAAAAGAGCTGTAAGATCAAAGACATGGGGAAGAGGGTTGTAGAAAAAGGTTAGATCAAAGGATGAGTCTTACTCATGTTCAATCAACATCCATGTTGATTCTGTCAACAAGTAACTTGAACCTTGTTCAATTTATCTCACCTCTCCAAATCTCATTTTCCTCCTCAGTAAAGAAAGGACAGTGTTTTCTCAAGAAAATAAATGCAGTAGTATCTGTTAAGTGCTCAATCCTCAGAGAAGTTTTAGAAGATGCTTCAGAGGCATTCAAATACTATTCAAAGGGAATTCCCTTCATCTTTGGCCAGACTTGAGTCTGTTTGATCACATCTCTTTACTAGCCCAGGGTTGCTCAGAACATAAGGCTAATGTGGTATAATAGAGTATGACCTTTCTGTGCCCAAGGTTTATGTAAGTTCACAAGGTAGTAGGTAACTGCTCCTCATTGAAAAAGCTGGGTTTGGTGCGTGGGAAGGATTCTAGCCGTTAAGCTCCAGTACAGCTTAAGGTAGTTACGTGGCTAAGTTGCTCCTTGATCCACCCCAAATATCCTGAAGTGACACGTGCAACTGGCATAACTGGACTCCAAAGGCAAATACGTACTTGCAGTTAAAAAGCTGCGGTAATAGCTAAGGAAACAGCTGAGAAGGCCAAGCAAGTCCAAAACCAACAGATGAGCTTCTGGGGCTTATGGCTTTTCTCCAGTCATAGCAGCACCAGAAAGGCCTCCATGCACCCTTTTACTTAGGAAGCTTCACAGCAATATGCTCGAAGAGGATAGGTCCACGCTGTCTTGAACCCAGGGCAGAAACCAGACTCAGAGTCCATCTGTCCTTGTAGAAATACACAGGGAGATTAAGCAAGGTAGTCCGAGAGAGATTTCTCACTGAGGGCTCCTTCTACCTCTAAGCCCTCACTTCACTATGACAGTACCATGAAGAAGGCAGGTCATGGAAACATGGGGGCCTCCCACAGGCTTGGGAGTGGCTCTGCACAGGCTGCTCCCTTAGGGGTCTACTGTGGGCAAACACATGTGTAGAAATGGGAAGAAAGAGAGGAACTGTGGCCAGATGACAGCATTGGTCTCTCCCACAGCTTCAGAGGGATGCTATGGAAACCAAAGCTTTCACCAATATTGAGCAGACTCAATAAGCCTCAAGATCAGATGAAAACGCAATAGCACAAAATCCCACTCATCTTCCTATTCCTTAGCACCCTGTGCTGGCACAGACAATGGGAGCAGTGAGAACATGGCCATAAATTAATGGCCCACGTAGGCTTCTGAAGGCAGACTTTCTCACCTCTCTTGCCTCAAAGCTCCACCACTCACCTGTGTCTCCCCAGCCAGAGATGATGCAGGCTTGCCTGTTGATGTCAGACCTCTCTCTCCTGTCAGGCAGGCAGACGGGCAGAACATGGTGATTGAAGGAGAGACAATGCCCTTCTCTGCCCCGCATCCGGACCAGGGCTATGTCATTATCATTGCTGCCAGCCCAGTAGTTCCTGTGGAGGACAATCTGCTCCACAGGCAGCTCCCTCTCAAACTCATCCTTCACACCTGTGTGGTAATCACCCACTCGCAGGAGGTAGCGTCGCACATCAACACCAAACCTGGAGAGAAACAGACTCAAGATCTCAATACTCCTACTAAGAGGAAAGCACACTCACACAAGTCTCAGTTGCTATGAGACTGAACCACCTCCTCACACCACAGTGGTAAAACAGTTCCAGCTGCAGGACTGTGGGACCTCTTTAGCAGATATGATCATGCCAGCTGTTGCAGATTTGGTGTCCCAAATCACTATTTACCAGGCACAGGACTTTTTTTCCTATAAAAATTATTATTATAGTTGCAACAGGCTTGTGAACTGACCTGTTCACAGTTCCTTAAAGCACTTAAAATGTCAAAATGCTGGTTCCCTTTACACTGTAAAGCCTCAGAATTAAGAGGCCAGGTGTAAGCAGTGAAGGAAAAAGCAAGCCTATATTGAGTTATCCCCATAAGCATTCCAAGATCACACACATCATAACCTGAAGGTCTTAGTTTAGAAACTTTCCTCATGTAGTTCCACTGGGCTAGGAGGATAAACTTGTATGAGGTTATCTTGTCCATCATTAAATATCCCTTGAGGCTCCCCAGTCCCAAACACACCTTTTGAAGCAGTGGGCTGCAGTCACCACCCAGCAGCTGCTGATCAGTGTTGCTCCACACAGCAGACGAGTATCTCGACGAAAACCCTTCAGCCGCAGTGAGGCCTGCCATGGCCAACTGCCTCTGAAGAAGAAACAGGAATAAGCATTCTCACACACGTGGGAGCCATTTTCCACTCCTCCCATCCACTCTGTCTCATCTGAGCTCAGCTGGCTTGCATTCTTCCCTAGATACTGGTTCAAACCAAGTTCAAAAATCACCAGTGAAAATGCATTAATGTAGTCAGCATCTGCCAGACTATTTCCAGAGCCTGAAGGAAAGCTGGAACCAGTCTGACTCAGCAATTACAGGGTAGTACCTCAGAGACTTGTTTCCACCTATGATCCTTTTCTTGCGACGGTGAAGCAGGCGCATCCCACACACACCAGACTCTGGACCTGCATGGCAAAGTTAGAGCAGTTGGGTAGAGACCTTCACCTTAAGTATCAGCATCACTATCACAGAGTCAAATACCATTCAGCTTCTCTGAGGGCATTAATCCTCAAGGTAATCGACTGTGTTGTGTTGGGCATATAGAATTCATAGAACATTTGATCCCATAGGTTTCCTTAATTTCAATGGAGGTGCATACCTGAACTCTCTATAATCTCATGCCAAGAGTAGGACCTATACTTATACTTCCTCAGTACTCTAAACCCCAAAGGTTGCTTATGGGTGCTGTTCTAAGGAAGAGTATGGTGACTTGGCTGTGGGGAAATTCTGCAGGCTCAAAGGCCTGACATGGGTGGAGTTCCTCAGACTAATTTGGAACACTCTGTGCTACTAAGAAGATACACTGAAAACAAGAAGAACGTAGGAGGTGCAGGACAGGACATGTTTATTTTGTAGGTGAAGTTTCAGCCGAAGACAAGAATGACAGGGAAAAACCACAAAAGCATGGAGAGATCCTACAACCAGAGCTCCAGATTCCTGCATAAAAGAAATGGGAATGTCACCTGTTCTCCTGATATCTTGGACCTTTTCTTCCACATAGTCACAGATCACCCCAGCATCCTCACTGTGCCAGCAGCTGTGAATCCTGGTGTCAGGCATGGCACATTGCCCCAGGGTTTGTTCCATGCCACTGCATTCTACGTTGTCCAGATGGATGGGCCCATGGCCTTCGCCAAAATAAGCCATTGCCCTGGCTTTTGCTGTACCACTGCAATTAGAGAGAGGGTGGCTAATCTGCAGTGAGCAGGAGCCAAGTGAACCTGAGGCACCAGTGCATTTTAAGTGGAATAATATTCATGTGTCACTCCACACACAGACAGTAGTAGAGTGAGAAGAGCAACCTTCTCCCTCAAGCATATCTGGGTGTGCCAAAACTAAAACTAAGCCCCCAGAAACAAGTCCAGAAGTGCTCCCGAGAGCTGTTTGTATCTGTAAGATGCCTGCACCACAGCCCTTACCTGAATCCCAGTTGCCTGCAAACCACAGCGGCATCTCTGTCTGTCCAGTCATCGTCACAGACACTGCCCCACTGCCCATTCAGCAACACCTCAACCCGGCCCTCCTTGGTGCTTTCTCCATCCACCAGCCGCACAGGAGGCCCTGAAGGAGAAAACACACAGGCTGCTGCAAGCAAAATAACCAGAGGGGTCAGGTGTCCAAAACTTGGGTTCTACAGAAAAAGATGAATCCCAGACATCAGTAAGCTTAAAAAGAAAAAAAGGGGAAAAATAAAAAGAAAATAAAAGAAAGAAGTGTGTCTATATGAAGACATTTTACCTCTGTGCTGAATCAGAAGACTATATACATACTAATTTATTTAATACATACTGGAAATCATCAGTGGATCATACTCTGAAAGCTGAGTAAAGAGGAGAACAAGAACAGAAAAAGTTATTAACTCCTAAGGCAAGAGTTAGACAAGCTTAAACATGCCTGGGAAAAAAAATCAATTTAATGGTAAAACTGTTACATCTAAGCAAGAGAAGAGTTCTACATCCAGGAAAAACAAAAATGTTGGATGCCAACTATTTCAATAACAAATGTCTGACAAACTGGAAAGTCTCCTGTAGTAAGGAAAGGGGAGAGTATCAGGCATTATATAAATGAGGAAATTATGCTAACTTGAAATACTTTCACAATTTTAATTAGAAGTGTGCCATCCACACAAGGGAGTGCAAGCAGCAACCCCTTGCATCTGAAATCTTCCTGTCTTGGCAAGGTGTGGCACTAATGTAATCACACCTAAAGGCCCAGTTAAAGGATTCCCTTGAGCAATGGCACACTAAGGCAACCACTGTCCCTCAGCTCCTGAGGTTTGTTTCAGAGACTGCCAGTACAACTCTCTCCAGTTTCCATTTATCTGCTGGTCTGATAGAGCCACAGATTTGGGGCTCTGCCCCAATTCAGCCAGGGCTCATTCCTCCTCAAAAAGCAGACCCCTTGTTGAAACAGCACAGAGAAAACTCCCACATCTGCCAGGGCTTCCAAGGGAACAGACCAGAAGTAAAACTTTCCCACTGTTCAGGGCAACAGCAAGGTGAGTTACCCAGGCCGCCGTCCATGACCGTGTTGCTTTCTGGGGAACAGCGGACTCCCAGATCCTCAACATGAGAGCAGTCATGCTGCCCCCAGTTGCTGTGGGGACAGTCCAGGAGAGACAGCTCTGTCCCCACACATGCCACATCATCCAGTAAGATGAAGCCTTGGCCAGGAGCATAGTCTCCTTCAGAGGCCAGGGCAGCAGGACCACTAGAGGAAGGAAACACAAAATAACATTGAAACTCTAAATGCCACAGAAAGACCCAAACTCAGATCCAAAGAGAAACTCCCCTGCTTAACTATGGTACTGGTGGCCTCCTGACCTAAACCACTCAGTGGACACACAGGAATGGCAACCAAGCACCCTCACATCTCGCCAGCTTCAGTTTTCAGGGAGGTCTCCTCAGACCATTCTCTAGTGGTTCTCAGTTCATTTTCTAGTGTTTGGTCAAAGGCACGTTCAAAGGCACAGAGGGCCAGCAGAGGCTGCTTTGCAGTTATGGCAGATAGATCAGTTTGGGGAGGGCCTGGCAGAGGAGGCATCAAAAATGTCAACATTTAAGTAATTCTACTTCTTTCTATAGGAAACAGCTACCTGGAATTGAACTGCAGAAAGCTGCAAACTTAGGCACTAAAAGAGATGACAAATATAGTATGTAGCTGAACTCAAAGCAAAGAATTTAGCTTAGTCTTTCTTTCACCTATAAAGTTGAAATTTTAGAAGGAGACCCTAATCATGTTAAAAAAATCCACATAACCCTATTGCTCAAAGGCAAGAGTATCCTGATTTCAAATCTTTCCCAACTGCTGCCCGAAGGGATGACAGCTCAGCAATGGGCTGAAAATCCCTATTACTACTCTTTTTTGCCCTGATGGTCTTTGTTCAGCTACTGAAGGTGATACATTTGGAGCACATAGGTGATATCCTTTTACTGAAAGAGTAGAAGTGACACCTGCAAATTTAAGGAGTGTTAAAGAAAATTCTCGGACTTTGCTGAGGGGTTCATAAGGACAGTACTAAGCCTGTTATATGCTTTCAAAACAGGCTGAGGCAAGAGATAATACATTTATTTTTGCCCCTTGGAAAGGATATGGATACCTATTAATCTTTCCTTAATAAGTTGTATAATGGTAATAAGCCTTCTAACAAAGACAGCATTGAAGGATTAAGAGCCGGCCTATCCCAGTGAAGGGTGATGGAATCTAATCCTTGAAATTAGGAAGCACAGACACTACACACTCTCAGTCCTACCTGAAGCCCAGCTGCCTGCAGACCACTTGGGCACTGAGGTCTGTCCAGCCATCGCCGCACACTGTGCCCCAGGCTCCATTGTAGTAAACTTCCCCCCTGCCTTCACTGGGGCTGCGGCCGCCAGCCAGCCGGACCATGCCCTCTGCAAGGGGTGGGAGAAGGAAAGGGCAGCACTCAGCAGGGGAGAAAAGAAACAGCCTGTGCACCACTGCTAGGGCTCTGTACCACCCACCAGTGAAAGAAACAAAAGATACAGATGTCTGTGGGTACTCAAAATACAAACGTTCATTGCTTCCAAACATACCCATCTGTCAGGGGAGGATTCACTTCAGCCTTTCTACACTACCTGAGCAAAACTGTGGGAACACCACCAAGTCTGCCTCTGATCTACTCTCTGCCTCCACATCTGGCAACCCTTGTGGCAGCCATATATGGAAGCTGTGCAGGCTCCTGAACCAGGGGGTTACCTGCTGAGCAAGCCAAGTAATGTGGGGGTGAGACCAACCACATCTGACTGGGAGAGCTGTACATTTGTACCTGTGAAAGGGTCACAGGAGACCCCAGCGTCTTCAATGTGGTCACAGTTTTGCTGTCCCCAGTCACTCTTCTTGCACTGATCAAGGGAGAGTTCATTCCCTGAGCACTGCACTTCATCCAGCAGGATTGGGCCAGATCCCTGCCCATAGTGAGCCCATGACAAGGCTTTTGGGGTCCCACTGTAAACATAACAGACATGTATGCTCAGTAAGGAAGGCCACAGTCTTGTGTCCTCAGATTCTGCCTTGCACAAGGACTCTCCTATGCTGGGTCACTATCCTCCCAAGGTCATCTGTATTTTTGACACAGTGGAGTTGCCAACTGTTAATTGAAATATGTTATTGGAAAGTTTGTAATGAGCCCTTCCAGCAAATAACAAAAATGTTACTACAACACGAACAGTTCAGACTTCTGCAAACAACGACGTAACATCAGTCTCAGTTACAATTTCATAACAGGCAAAATTCCTAAAGATTGAGGGATCTCAAGTTTGAACAATCTATTTTAAATAATTCTGTACTGATGTGATTTTCAAGAATGCTCAGTATACAAGAGCTCCCATGTTAAGCATTGAATGGCACACAGAAGAATGAGGTGGTCTCTCTTGCTTTCCTGTCTGAAGAGGATAAGGGCAGCCAGTGAAACAAGGGATGTTTAAACTTAACCAAGTAAGCAACTGCAGTTCACATATGGAAATCACCATGACAAGTTGTCATTGAGGCTAACAAGATTTGTATTAGGATGTATGCAAAAATGATGAACAGGGGTAAACACAAACAATCCTGAGACAGGAATGTACCTTTTTTTTTCAAAAAAAAACCACCAGCACAAACCCATAAAATTGACAAGAATGGGGTACAAAATCCCTTCATAGGATGATCAGTCCAGAATTGTTTCCCAGGGTTTCTGTATATCTCCTATAGGAAGGGCTGGTAGTATAGTGAAGGGACACGCTCTCATGTTCTTCATTCTTCCTACTTCTATTACTACTCCATGACATACAGCAAGGAAATTACCTGAGTCCCAGCTGTCTACAGACTACTTCAGCATCCCGGTCGTCCCACTGATCATCACAGATGGTTCCCCACTTGCCATCATGGTAAACCTCCACTCGCCCTTCAAAGCTCTCCTTCCCCCCAACTATACGAAGTGGGGCACCTACACCTGTGCTTCAAGAAAGGGAAAGAGAGCACAACAGAACAAGACAGAGACAAAGCACATCCAGAAGTTTAAGGTGTAGAACCATTCTCTAGCCAGAGGAGCTCTTGTGATGCTCTCTTACCACATCCTCCCCTCTAGACTCCCCAAAAGTACCCGTGATTGCAGACCCCGGAGTGGGGTACTGCTGGGCCAGAGATGTGTCTTTAATTGGCTGCTATGGTGACCAGGAGTTTTCTGCCTGCAGACAAAATCCTGGCTTTGATAAAAAGGGGATGAAAAGCATCAGCCATCTTTGGGAGATTGAGATCTTTCCCTGGAGATTTACCTTCTGGAGGAACACAAGTTACCACAGCACACCCCTGGTTACAAGCTCCTGACAGAGCTTCCTGATAGCCACACTGCAGCAGGGCTTCCTCATCTCCATGGCAGTTTGCTGACTGCAGGTGCAGGGGAACAGGCCATGGTCTGGAATGACTCTTCTTCCCAGCTGTGCCGATCTCACTGGTACAGAGGATGCAACAGAGCAATGAAATGCCACAGCATGGCTTGACTTACAAGTTCCCTCCGTTGTTGTGACTCTCCAGTCCAGTTGTGGCATTTCACATCCCAGTGTGCCCAGTTAATTGGAAGTGCATAAAGGGCTGACCATTTACAGTCTAATGGGAAAGCACAAGCAAGCACACAGCACTTCCTAATCCTTTTATGTGCCCACCTACTGCAGAGGAGTTGGTGTATTCAGAAATGGCACTCTCGTTTGAAAGCAATTGAACAAACCCATCAATAGACTCAAACACCAAACTATCTGAATCACCTTCCCTCTCTGTGGACCTTATCTCCTTGCTATTTGGAAGCTTGAATGTCCAAATCCCAGATACCCAAAGAGAGTTTATACTCCTAAAATTTCTGTTAGGTCGCTATAGTAACTCCAGCTAATAATCATAAAAAGGGAATGTGATCTCACAGCTCACTTTCCACAGCCTGGAGCATGAAGCAGAAACTATTGTTTTAAAAAATTCTTGCAAATGCTGATTGGGTTGGGGGTAGCCACAGAAAGAAAATAGTGCAAAAGGACGTTGGTAAGTGGGAAATTAGACCACAAAACAAACTCCTTTCTGCCAGCCAACACACTGTGCCAGAGGGACTGTAACCACAGAGGCTGCTCTTTCAAAAGCCACATGAGCATGTACCTGTCACAACCAGACTGAGGTTCCCACCTGAGACCTAGTTGCCTGCAGACAACACTGGCATCCCAGTCAGTCCAATGGTCAGCACAGATGGTACCCCAGAGTCCATTGAAGTACAGCTCCACACTACTGTCTTCAGCCAACCGCACAGCACCTTCCAAAAGAGAAAAAAACCAACCTAAAACCAGCTGCTGTCTGCTGATAGATGTTTCAGACAAGCAAGTCTTGGATTTTGCATGTAGCTGAGCTGAACTGCACTTGGCTTCTTTCATCCTTGTTTTACCTGTGCTGGCAGTAAAGTGATGTGCATGAAAGAGTGTGGGATGTGGCACTTTCCCAGTCCCAGCAATGGCTGCTTGGGAGGATGGTTGGTGTTATGGTCATTTCAAATCCATGGTAACACCAGCAGGAAATTTGGCTTTTGCAAAAGCTCCTGGATTCTCCTTCTGTGGAATGGGGATGATTCTACATACTATCTTGAAAGGGTGTGTGAAAATCTATCTAATTACTTCTGACACTCCACTGATCTATTTCCATCAACCACTTCACCTGCATGACTCTGTTGCTATAGTGAGATGTTCAATAACAGCAGATGAATCCTCTTTAATTTCTCTAAGAAAAGGAAGTGCCAGTGTAAATACCCTTTCAATTCCCACCCCACCAAAAATTTTACCACTGTTTAGAAAGCACATCTCACTCAGTTATGTACTTGTAGAAGGACACACCTGTCTGCAGTACCTCAGTGCAGGCACACAGCACCACTACACTTATATTCTTCCCTTTAATGAAGCCATCTTTGAAAGCACATCCACTGGCAAGGGAAAAGACTGTCAATTCATTTATTAAACTGGTGTTTCAACTGTTCTGCAAAATGCAGGGAAAGCAAGGAAGGTGAGAAAACAGGACATTTTCAAGAATGCTGCACAGCAGCCAATGCACTGAGAGAACTCAGCTCCTTGCTTGCCTCAAAATAAACAGTAGTCCTTCTGCCAGCACTGAGGAAGTTTAACACAAGCCTATGACCTGCCTTGCCACAGAAGATTTTATATTGAAGAAGAAGTTTATATTTGAACTGCTACACTTACATGAGGAATGCTCTGATATGGACTCTAAAGGAGCAGAAGTGGGTTGTTTTCTACATAACTGAAACTGTTTTCAAAGTGGCATAAGTTAGCAGTAGAAAAAAAAAGAAGTCTCCTTGTATGAGAATAAAACATCTATACAAGGCATTACAGCTACAGCAGCTTAAATCCACCCCCTACTATATACAGACGTTATTCTCCCACACAGGCTAGCCTCTAGTATTAATTATTTCAACAATTCGGAGCAGTCTTTGTACTGTGCTCTTTTCACAGGGTGTTCCACCTGCCACTTGCAAGTCTGTGCAGCACAATTTCTGGCTTGAACCCTGAGGCAGCACAGCCCTTACCTTGGTTACAGTCACAGTTGGCCCAGCTGACAGCCCCTGACACAAGCCTGTAGAAGCACCAGGGCGTCGTTCCCCCGTCTGGGTTCCTGCAGAAGTTGTGGTCCCCCAGGCCACGGTCTGGGTACTGCTGAACATAATCAGGGAACTCTGCCCAGTTGAGACACTCTGCCCCGGCCTCAGTGACCGCCAGTGAGCCATTGTAGTACCCGAGGGGTCCCTCAGCACACACGCTGGGCGCTGGGCACAGGAAGGGAGGGTTAGCATCACCTAAGGCATCACGCATACAAGCTCAGGCAACGTGGGAGACACCAGCTGCTTACGAGAAATATCCCTTGTGTCTGCAGTCTCTGCTGCTGCTTGCTTGATTCAAACTCTATCACTCTTCAAGGTGCTGCTCAAAGAATATTCATAATACTCACTGTCTAAACCACAAATTGATCTGAAGCAATGAACTGCCCAGACAGACCTTTGAAGAGTGTTAACTTAGGGCCCAAACATGACAGTTTGAACTGGTTCCCATTACTGTACATGCAATACATGTACTCACTTTGGAGCAGAACTGTACAAAGCAGGAAGGTGGGAAATGACACTGTATTTCATAGCATGTATGTTCCCTATACACATGAGCAGATCACCTGGCTTATCTGAACTTGGCTAATATATTGGAAGGGAAAGGGAATTAATTTTGCAGGAAGTGCAGGTGCCAATGTTTCAGTGCCCATGTGAAATATCCAGTGTAAAAATACCCAATAATTAATTTATTATGGTCCTCAACAAAGGAGAAAATTCTCCATTCATGGCACTGAAATAACAAAGTGGGAAAAAACCACTCAGGTTTTGTGGGCTTTATAGAGTCCATAACATGAGAAGAGTAGACTGAGAAAGGGACATTTACAGCTCTATTCACAAAGTAAACGGAAAGAAGCCAGCACTTTCAGAAAACCCTTCTGCACCTGGGGCAAAGAGCAAGGGTACAAAGTAACTTTGCATCATGTCATTTGCCTTCTAGCCACTGCCAGGCCCAGAGGGGTAAGTGACAGCTGAAGGTTAAATGCAAGGTACAAAAATGAGAAGCAGTTGAAAGTCAGTTCCAAGCATTTGGAAAACAAATCATATGTGTGGCATCAACTGGGACCCTCAGAGAGGGTGTCTGAGAATTCAGTAGTTATTAGAGCAGAGGAAAGGTAAGCATGCAAAAAAGACCAAGGCAAAGAAAGAGATTAAAGAAAAGAACATGTGGGAGGGGCAGGGAGCTGCAAGAGCATTCGACATGAAGGAACAGAAGTAGTCTGGCCATGTTGGTGAAGGAGATAAACAGGCATTGGGACAAGAGAAAAGATTGAAGAAGTGATGAAAAGAAAGGAAGAAGGCCAGGTAGCAGTGGTTCATCATGCCTATGGTCTCAGATCACCACTGGAGGAAAGAGTCTGCCCAATGACTGAATTAATAACTTCTTGTTCTTACCTGCACTCTGCAAATGGTTTTGGTTGGGCTTGGATCCCAGGAAAGCCTGGGAAAAGAAACAGAGCAAAAGTAGAGAGATGATTATCCAATGAAATAAACATGGGTATGTCCTATAAGCAGCTCAGCTTTAAGGCAAACACACCCTAGTAACCAGCCTCTTCCCTCGTCTCCCCATTGTTCCTCTTCAAATACAACCATAGCTCTGTCCACTAACAACAAAATGAATAATTACTGGCCTGCAGAAATTTACCCTTGATCTAAGCACTACATTACTGGGCTCTGCTTGTTTTTTTTCCAACAGAGTTGTAAGTCTGAGTGATATGCCTATGGAAAGGAAATCTAGAAGAAAATCATTATTATCAGTAAGAAAAATAATAACTACTCATTCTCTCACTGTTTATAGGGCAAGTCCTCCACAGCTATAGTAGCAGATATTTATCTACTTGAGTGACAGGATGATGCCCCCAGAATACCTGTTAAAATGGTAATAAACATCCATGTACAAAGTGGGAAACATCTAAGGAAGAAAATCCAAGGCCTTTTGAGGATTTTGTTTTTAATACTTGAAAATATGATATAGCTTATGATGTTACTATCTAAATGGGGTTAAATAGCTGAGACCAAAAAATATGAAAAAAAGTCCTCAGAATTCTAGCATCCTGTCTGGCCCCAAAATTGCATTTCCTCCTATAGGCAGGGTTTTTTTGTGGTTGTAATGTGACTATAGGCTGAGAGATAGAGATATCCACTCAACATCACTACATGCAAACAAATGCAAGACCTTCACAGACTCAGAGTGAAAAGAGGAAACTGTACATGCTTCTGCTAGCTCCTTGTAGTTTGATTAGTTTCTAAACATTGTAAATGAACATTTCTAATACTTTTATATGAAGAAAGAGTTGTAATTCACAGAGCAGAGACGTGCAGCTAAAGAATACTAGTTATTGGTAATGATTGGATCCAGAAGGCGCTGACAACCATGGCCAAGCTCCAGCATCGCCTCCCAGAAGTGCAGAATGGGATACTGCATATGGAAGATGAATTCCTGACATGGTTCAGTAGTAACAGATCAGATCTCAGGTTCATATGCACAAAGGGATGCACAGATAAACCCTTTTCAGGCAAAAAATTCATCTATCTGCATGTATCAGGCTGTTGCAAGCCCACATAAGGGTTTCTGGACCAACAACACTGAAGGACTTACCTGAGGATCTCAAAGCTCTTTGCAGAGAGTAGAAAGTGAGCTAAGCTGTACTTTTGTGACTGCACCGCAATCCAGGTCCCTCAATCCCTAGCTTTTAGTGCACACCTGCAGACACATGTAAGCCTGCCAGTGATATAAAGATGGGTCAGACTAGTAATAGGATATATATGAGACACTGAACCCGCTCTTCTTGGACCATAAACAAAAGTACTGCAGTCCAAGTAATAAGCTTCCCTTCTAATGAAACATTAGTTGCTGCCAGTTTCTGTAGCAAATTCCAAAATACCCCAACGCTGACCATCGCTACCAATTAAATTCAGTGCAAACAGCCTATGCTGCAGGCATTGTCCCAGGTCTGTGCAGCTATAAATCATCTGTCCACAAGCAAGAGAGACAATCAGCAAAGAACAGAAATAAAGGATCTTTCCTGCCAGGGTCACTGCAGTGCCTGAGAAACACTGGAAACCCAAGCCAAAGCATCTGCAAGCCTTTGTGTATCCTGCTTTCCTGGTTTATTTCTTTTTCTGAATTTATATGCACAATGAAACAAATCTCTCCCCAAGCGCCCAGTCCTTCCCAGAGACCACAACTGCCTAAATGCTCTAGAAAACATATTCAAGTAATAACAAGATCTACTTACAGTGAGGCTATTAAAAGAGCCATGTGACTTCTTGCAAGCAGATAGAAAAACAACCTTTTCTTACCTCCGCACATCTAAGACAGGATAGCAGACTTGAGAGCTCTACCAGGAGCCCGAGTATTTTGGAGATTTCCATCCCTCGTGTACAAAGTGAGCAGAAGGTTCTTCAAGCATCACATTCTCGTTCAGCTGCCGGGATCTGCTTTCCCACGCTAGCCGCTCCGCACCGGAGGGAGCAGGGTGCCTTTTCCATTTCTACGCAGGGAAAGGGATGTGAGGAAATAGATCAAAGTTCCCCGCAGCATCTTAGAATTTCACTTTCCCGTTCCTCTCCCCGTCTCTTCTCATTGATTCTTCTCTTCAGAAAGGGAAAGAAGAGACGAGAGAAATAAGGGAACGCAACCTGTCCCCGAATTTCTCTAGCACATTCGAAGACGGGCGGAGGCGAGCACAAGCGGTGGGGCACAGCCCTTAGCCCTCTCCTCAGCCCGCTGTCCCCTCCTCTCCACAGCCTCCCCGGTGCTCCAGGTACGCGCTGCTCCCAGCGCCAGCCTCCGCCTCCCCGCCCCTTCTGCCCAGCGGCGGGGCCAGCCGCCCGCTCCTCTCCTCTCCTGCAATGCTCCTTCCCCAGCTGCCTTTTCCTCCTCTTCCCAAGGCACAGAGGCTGCAGCACGGCAAGGAGCTGGGGCTACGTCCTATTGCAAAGCCCCCAGCAACAACTGGGAAAGGCAACGGCGTGTGCGCGCACATTTGCCAGAGATTAGACTTCTTGGAAGGAATCTGGACTTTATCCCCCCCCACCGCTGCCTCCTCGATTAGCAGCTTGCAGCTTCCCGAAGTCAGCTCTCCTCAGATTTGAATCCAGGTAAATGGGACCCAGAAAACTTTGTTAAGCAGCTTCCAGATCTCCCCTGGAAAACCAGAGGTAGCACAGCCCTCTCCAGGGTGCTCCCAATTTTCAGCCCTGTATCTTGCCATCATGGGTATTGCCACCAGAGAACTTTGCCATCGAGCGTCTCCTTGACCTTGGGCTATATTTTCCCTCAGTTGGCTAGGATGCTTTCCAGAGGGTTAATCATTATTGTCTTACCATGAACAATCCCATTCCATGGGGGTTTTTAGTGTTTTCAACTTGCTGGTCCCTCATATGAATTAGGGTTCAAGGCTACAAGCTTTAAACACTATTAAATCTAAGAAGGCAATTGGTTCATTTGAAGCTGTTCAGTCTTGGAAATCTTTTTTTTTTACGCATTCCTTGTGCTGCTTCTCAGCTCAGTCTAATGGGCATTTCCTATACTTATATTCTGATTGTGGAGCAATGAACTCATGGTGTTCTACAGCATGAAACATGAAGGTCACCTTTAGAAATGAGCTCACTTCTGGCCAAGTCTGCTGAGTAGCACTTCCAAAGACACCTTCAGCATAAAATCAAGGAACAGGCTGCTAAAAATCTACTGACTTGACAAAAAACCTCTTTTTTCTTCCTTCACTTTTGCCATTACTCACTTCACGTGACAGTTTTGTGTTGCCTCATCCTCAGTCACTCATCAAAGGCAAGGAAGTTTCCCTACATGCTGGATCTTTTACAGGAGTCGCGGTAAAAAGAAGCTGTTTCTGGAGTGGATTTGGCCAAGAATTACACTCAGTTAATTAGGAGCAAATCTCCTATATCCTCATAGTCTGGGAGGCAGACGATCAGGGCAGCAGGGGATGGAAATAGCTTAGATGCTACATCACACTGTAACTCTCAGGCAGCAGTAGCACAAAGAAGCAGCACAAAATAAAAATATGGAACTGTGTTAGAATTTAGAAGCACTTACTCCACTGAACACACAAGGAAAGGACATACTGGAAACAGGAACAGAAATTCTATTAGCATTCAGAGAAACTAGCTCCTTACTAGAGGTTGTTGATGCTCAGTCAGAACTCCATCCCATGAGACACTCCCTGTTCAGGCCTCTGACGCACAGGGTTTAACACCTCTAGCAGAAGCCTGCACTGGATTTCTCTTGTGGTAACTTCTAAGTTGCCTCCCCGTCAAGGCAAAGTTTTCCTAAATAAAGTGATTTAATAGATAAAGTAATTTTAAAGGAAACACAGACCAGTACACCAAAAGCAATAGAAGTCTAAGCCTGTATTCACTTTCTGGAAGAATGATGAACTGGGAAGACAAAGTGGGTTTTGCAGTTGTCTCCTCTCCGGCAGGTACTGTTTTGGAACTATTTCCTTCTTACCAAGACTCCTCTAGTTTTTTGCACACATGTAATGACATTCCTTTAGAGAAGTGGATCTCAGATTCTCAAAGGCTTCTCATGACTACTCTCCAAGGTAGAGAGGAAGACCTAAAAGGGAATTATACCAATATAACTGCAGCAGTTTAGATCAGTAATGTATCTACAAATAAGGTGAAACATCCTGAACTTTCTTGTATGGGCAAATTTGAAGTAGTTGTAAATATCTAAATCTGCTATTTAACAGTAGTCACCTTCTCACCCCAATATATGCACAGTTCTATTACAGGAAGTCTATGATTCCCTACAGAGTCTGTCTTGATTTTGCCAGATTTTTCTGTATTGACTCTTCTGAACAAGAAATGCCACCTTCTAAAATGTCCCTGGCTCTCTGGAATTCAACCTATTTCTCCTGAACTGGCAGGACAACTATTCATCAGGACCAGCTGAAATATTAATGCTACCTCCACAGTGAAAGCTTAAAAGGAGTAGTTAACAGCAATCATACCCAGAACTGGTATAATAGTCAAGCTATAAGGTACAGGAATAAGATCAAGGAATTCCAGCAGATCTGCTTAAATCCTGTAAATCCGACTTAGGAGGGTAGAACAGCTAGTCAGCTTTTGTTTAATTCTTTCCTCACCACGCAATCACATACAGGTCTCTGCAGCAATGTTCTTAACCAGTGTGCTCAACACCAGAACAGAATTTTCCTTACCCCCCCAGCAACAGCATCATGGGTTGGTACAAACCCCAACTCAAAGAACAGTGCTGTTCCCTGTTGGTACACGCAGGAGTGATCCTCAATACGAGCATGTCACAGAATGCATTTAAACACCTAATATAAGCTTAATGGTGAGATACAGGAAAATGGCCAGCAGCTGAAATTGCCAAGGACAATCAGTAACTGGAGGGGTTTTGGTTACAACAAAAGAAGCAAAAGAATTGCTCAAGTACTTTTAAAGGAAGCACTGTAAAACCTGGGTGCACCTGAAAAGCATTGCTTCCTTTCTCTCAATAAATAAAAGGATTGGAAAATCTTAGCATAGTAATTTCAAGCTTATAGTAGACATATAAAAGGTTAGACAAAGCCCCAAACAACTGAATTTGTGAAGCTCACCATGAAGCAGTATAATGCAAAAATAGCTGTTCAGATTAGTGGGAGCTGTGCAAAATTTCAAAGTAAAAATAGAAAAAGGTATTAAGTGTCTCTGTTACAGCCTCTTACGTAAGACTGTTCCGCGCAGACACAAGAATTTGGTACATTCAGCACAGGTGCTATCTTAAGAGATGCATAACACTTTTGTTCCAAGTTGTAATATGAAGAAAAACCATCAACAGAGGTGAATCAGTTCCTCACTCCCAATCTAGCTTATATCCTCCAGAAATGAAGGAACAGCAAGAAGCATTCCTTTTCACAGTGTCTTCTGGACAGAAAATACAAAATGTCACAGAACCAAAGTGTTTTCCCAAACTCAGATGTGAATATTGTGTTCTTACTGACCCCAAGTCCTCTAAAAAACCCAATTATGCCATAATAGCAACAAAAGAATAAACTACCCTGGATTATCCACTAATGAGCCACTGTAATTAACCGCTAAGCGAATGTTGCTTCACTAACTTGAAAGCCTTCACCTGACCAAAATTTTTGTGATGAACAGGTATCAGCCTGGGGCTCCAGAGGACTCAGCTCCAGCAAACTCTACAGCCATCCATGGGTAATCACAGAGTATGTGTGTGCCTGACTCTCCTCTTGTTCTGCTTCTTCTACATGCCTGAAAGAATTACTAATATAAATGGTTATAATATTAGTTCGCCAAGACACTGCATTTTTCCCACCAATTAGGTACTGGTCCCAAGAACCTGCCTGTAGTTTTGTGGTATTGCAGTGGAAACTGCCCCTCCCCGCCCCTGCCCCCCAATCAAAACTAAAAATGAATTACAAGAATTCTTGAATTGAAATAATTACATTAATTAAATTATTAGTCCATGCTTTAACTTTCTCTCCCCCTTTTAGTTTTTTTACCAAGAAACAATGAAACATTTTGTTGTAGATTATGAGTTGCCCAAGTCAAACACCAGTCTTGCTTTATTACAGTACAGACAAAACAATCAAACTTATGTGGCACCATACCTGTTCCTCCTGCAAATCAGAGGGTCAAAATCACAAACTTCCATGTTAAAGTTATATTTGATACTTACCAGTGTATTGTGTATTAACAAGGTATTTTGCTGAAGATTTTTTCTAAATTTTACAGCTTTTTTTACAGCAGTGGAAATTTTAAAAATTTCAAAAGGCACCAGATTGTGTATACATCCATGTAAGAGTACGAGCCATCATACCGTCAATTACTATCATCATTACTATCAATTCTAACTTGGTTCAGTGTTTGTTGAGCCCAAACACTTTTTTGTCCAGCTCCAGAGCTGGACAAGAAGCTTGCATGTGAAGAAGTCATGCCCTGTTAGGAAATGCATTTACATGAATGCCTAGAAGGTTTTATTTAACAGTGAGGACTTGAGTAGGCAAGCTGAACAATACACTGCAGAAATCCTAACACTGCAAGACCCAAGAGTCTCATGAACAAAATCAGCTGATACTCAAGATGGGTGGTTTTTGCTCTGGAATCAAAAGGAGGGTCAAGATCCACACACCACCTGACATCCAACAATCACTTAACTTGACTTTCCTTTTTTTTGACCAAGACCCCAACTTTAATTGCTTGTCCACAGTCTCTTTCATAAAGTACATTACACATAACGTGTGATCTGAGGAAACCTCTTCAGGAGCTTGTTCACTTTGCTTGAAGGCAAATTTCCCCTGGATGACAAGGTGTCTTCATTTTGATTCTTGCGCTCTTTCTGAAAGAGAAAAAACTCCTCAAAATATTTACCACTGTTTATTTTTAGAGTTGATGCTCATTCCCAGAGACTACTACTAATTGTATGGGGATGTTTCTTTCAGAAAAATGCTGTTTCTTTAAGGAACACTTACTGTAGCACTTGGCTCAATAATCACAAGCTGATGACCTTAAAATGATGCAATTAATCTTGTGAAGATTATATCCTTCCATATTCTTAGTTAACAATGATATAAACTTCTGGTAACAACCCAGATTTTTTCTTTTTGCTTTCTGTTATTTTTTGATCTTTGATTCTTTGTCATTTACCAAATAAAGTGTGGATATTTTTTCACTTATGCTGTCAAACAGCAAAAGCAAATAACTATTTAAATGATGACAATTACTGAAAGAAAATGTAAACCTGAAACCAGTTTAAGGACAAGTTTAGTACATATACTTACCTTTAGTCTATTTTGAAAATTATTTTATTTCAAGCTTATCATATAGTATTATTATAATATGTTAATATATAATATATAATCAGAAACCTCTAATTTTGAAATAGTATGAAATTTATTTTTCAAAAATGTCTGGCCTTCAAAGTCAGAAACAGGTTGGAAAAGACCTCCAAGATCACTGAGTCCAAACTTTGACCAATGGCCACCTTACCAACTAGACCATGGCACTAACTGACACGTCCAGTCATTTCCTGAATGCCACCAGGGATGGTGAGTCCACCACGTCCCAGGCCAGGCTGTTCCAATGCTTCAGTGCCCTTTCAGTGAAAAAGTTCTTCCTGATGTCCAGCCTGAACCTCCCCTGGCACAGCTCAAGGCCATGTCCTCTTGTCACATCACCAGCTGCGTGAGAGAAGAGGCTGACCCCCACCTGGCTACACCCTCCTTCCAGGTAAATGTAAAGAGCAATAAGGTCTACCAAACCTCAGCTACCTCAGCACCTCCTTGTAGGAGCTTCTAGATCCTTCACCTCTTTCATTGCTCTTAGTTGCTCAAATGGGTCACAATCAAATTCCTCAGAGAAGATTATTCTTACTGGCACACAAAAAATTACTGGAGGCTTCCTCCTTTCCTACTACTAGCCTTTAAGAACATAAAAGAGGCCTTAATTACTTCTGCCTTTGCCACGCAGTCATAGAACATCCTGATCTCCTCGGCACAAGGCTTGTCGTTGAAGTCATTCTGTTTCCAGCAGGCCATCATTACTGACATCTCCGTAATGCACGTTGCCTCTAGAAGGGAAAGACATAAGCAGAAATCTCAGGTGTTTGGGATTTCATGCTAACAACCTCCACAGTGCACACATCTCCAAAGAAGTTTAATACGGGGTAGAGGCAGGTGAGAAAATGCATAACTGAAGATCCCAGCTTTGGTTTGGGCAGAGAAGTTGTTGCTAACAGAAAGCAAACTGCTGCAGCCATCCAGCATCTGACTGAATTTTTAAGGTAAAGGCAATGCTACGACGCAACGTGTCTGACTCACATACGACGCAAACTTAGGATTGCAGTGTGAGGAAGTGGTCCTTCCCACGGAAACCACGCACGAACTCAATGGCCCACACCGGCTCCTCCCCTCTTGCCCTGCGGAGCACAAGGCGCCGCCGAGCTCTGCCAGCACCGCGGCCCCTCCCGGGCACAGCGGCGGCTCAGCTCCCGGGACAGCTCCGGGCCCAGCCTGCCCCTCGCCACCGCTCCCCACCGCCAGCAGCTCACCTGTCGACTGCTCCCGGCGGTTCGCCACCTTGTCGGCCAGCGCCAGAGTCCGAGGCGGGCGGAGCGTCGGGGGCCGCTTCTTGTTCCGCCATTGCCCCGACACCCAGCGCGTCACCCAGGCGGGGTAGGCGGGCGCCGCCATGTCCGCGCGCGGGTGCCCTGAGGGCGGGCCCGGGCGCGGGAAGCCGCCCGCCGGCGCAGCCGCCTGCCCCGCCCCATCCTGCCCGTCAGGCCAAGGATAGGCCACGGAAACTGAGTAACTCCCCTCAGCTTCCGCATTGGGCGGAACCACTGAGTCACTGCCCCAACAATCTCCGACCAAAAACTTCTTCTGCGGCAAAAATAGCAAAGGAAGGAGCAAACACACTTCAGCCAGAGTAGCAGAAGTCATGATTGTCTCAAGTAATTCAGATGGAATTAAAGGAATCACAGAATGGGCGAGCTGGAAAGGATCACAGTGGGTCCTCTGTGCTCAAGCAGGGTCCCAGAGCACATTGCACAGGATTCCACCCAGACACTTACGGAGTATCTTCAACGAGGGAGACTCCACAGCCTCTCTGGGCTGTTCCAGTGCTCGGTCACCTGCACAGTAAAGTTGTCACTCACGTTCAGATGGAACTTCCTGTGCATCAGTTTCTGCCCGTTGCCTCTTGTCCTATTGCGCAGCATCACAGAGAAGAGCCTGGATCCTCCATCCCTTTGACGCTCTCACCTCAGATACTCTAGACATGGATGAGGTCCCTCTCACTTGTCTCTTCTCAAGTTCTTCTGCAGCCGTATGGAAACTCTTTTTGGTACACTTATCTCTCAGCCCCTCATTTCACTCTGTTACATTACAGCTGGATCTCCACTGCATTGTCCCTACTGTTCCTTCCAAGATACTGAAACTGCTGCTTCCAGAATGAAGCAGCATCGTTCCCACAGCCTCATACTCAGTGGTGGAAAAAAGCTCTTGTTCCCAGAAGTTTCTTCCCTAGGTTCTGGAAGTTCTCAACTCGTCTGGCAGGTTCTGGAGTGCTTATGTCCCCAGCTGAAAAAGGCAGACAATATAGAAGGCACAGGAGCATTCCAGGGGCTGGGATACAAACAGGTCTCTGCACAGCAGGAGGGACAAGGTAGATGCACAAAACTGAGGAGTTAGATGCTGAACACTGGGGACACAAAGCACTCAGATCCTTGCCATGCAGCAGTTCCTGAATATGCCATTTTACCACTGTATCAGGAACTGCTGGATTCCTCTGACCATATAAAGAAGACTAAATAAAAAATTATTTTCTTTGCAATTTTTTCCCCACAGGACACTGATTTGAATTAAAATATATTCAACCTCCTAGACATAAAACCCAATGCATGCCCCTTTGCCTAGTCAAGGAAGTTAAGAGACTTTAGAAATTCTGTTAACTTGAGCTAAACATCACCAGACCTATACCACAATATTCTCAATATGGTTACTAGAATTTACTGCATCTGCTGACAATAAATCCTGGTATATCAAATTCTATAATTATTTTTGTGTTACTTTTAAAATAGTATATGCTTAGAGTCCAAATTAAAGAGTATGAGAAGACATGTTCAAGTAAACAAAAGATATATTTTTTACTTCTCTTATGGGAGTAAATTTTCATCTCTCAAGGTCCAAATTCCACTTTCTGGAAATTATGAAACATTTTGGTAAGCAGGATGTTTCTCTATTCCCATTTTTTTCCAAAAAGACAGGAAACAAGCTATCCTTTGAGCTTGACTACCAGCAGAGAAGAAAGAAAACAAGCTGACACCTTCAAATTAGGCCAGAGGGCTTGCACTGTGCAACTCTGAACAGTGAAGACTTTGAAAATCCCAGACAGGGACATGAAATACATTTCAGTATTCCCGTTCATGTGAAGTTCAGCTATTCTTGGTTTTGCCTTTTCTCACTACCCTTCCTACCTTACTGCTAGCTACCCACCTTCCCCTGCTGCATTTGCCTCCTGCAATGTCTAACTAGATCGGCACAGAAACAGTAACAAGGAAAGACAAAAGTACTAGGACATAAGAAAAGCTGAACTGCATTCCCTGTAAAGCAGCCACCCTTTTCCCAAATTGCATTAGCTAATGGTGGCAGCACCTTCAAGTCCTTTAACCTTCAAAGCTGATCTCTCATTTAAGTAATTCCAAGAAAAATGATGTGGGGGAGGAGGGGAGGCTGAGAAATAGAAAGGTAAACTACACAAGGAGAATTGTAATAGCTTCCTGTAAGTTACTGCAGTCTGCATTAGAACTAATTTTTTGGCATCAGTCCCGTATTAGAGCCTCAGTGTAAGAGATTCCCAAGCAGACAGAATAAGGTACATGATGGTGTCTGCACACACCATGCAGAGATGTCTGAAGCAGGACACAGTTTTATTATTAAATATTATTTTTTAATATTACACATTAATTTTAAGGAAGAATGCGGAACTACAAAAGGGCTGTGTCACTCAATAGCCAAATGTCTCTATAGCTTGTATTTTGTATAGCTGATAACACCAAGTCATTAATGGATGGGACAAAAGTGCTGACTTTATAGGGACAGTCAGAAACCAAATTCCCTCAACAGTGAACCCCAGAGATGTCTTACTGTGAATCTTGAATGTACAACTATAAAAACCACGTAAAACTTTAACTTTCACTAATTAGCATTGACAACTTTTTTTCTTGTATCGACACATTTAATCCTAGCTTGTGTTTCAGCTGGTCAAAACCAAAATGAACCACAGAGCTTAAACTATTAATATTAGATTTGAAAAGAATATATATATCACAAGTGTGTAAGGGCCACATATGATGCTACAGTAAATGTTATGCCCCAATTAAAAACAATGCTAGCAATGCTATGGTAAAATACACCTTTAAAATGAGACTGCTATCTTAAATACCTCTTTAAGAGACGAGAAATTACATCATATATTCTTTACTTTCTGGTGTAGTTATGTAAAATGTCCAGATACTACCTAAAAATCAGTTAGGGGATGAGGCTAAGAAATCTGTTGTATTGGCAAAAAAGAATAGAGTTGATATCCATGTCTTTTTGACTGCCTGGATCCAGCTTTCAGGCAAATTCCAGTATATTCACACAAATTTATCCTGAATACACCATACCAGTTCATAATGCCCTCACCTACCACACTTTATTCTTATCTGTCTCAGCCTGACCTCCTTTAACCAAATTAATTAGAGATGCCTTAAAATTTAAAGCACTTTAACTTTAGCTGTGAAACTAACCAGTTTGCTAAGATTCCAGGTGGTTCAGACTTAACTCCTGCCTGCTGAGCTATTGTGTTTGGACAGTATTAGTACTTAATGCTCTTATTAGCACAATGTATTCATGCACTCACAACTGGACACGTCACACCCCATCCCAACTCCCACAGTAACCCTTATCCTGTGCTATCTCAACCAGATCAGCTGCCCTGCATTTTTCTGTCAACCTGAGTAGTTCTGAGCTGCCATCCCTAATTCCCAGGATCGAGGATACTCAGCCCATTTCCACTGCAAATTACCTGTGCCTCCTTATTTGCTCAGAAATGCCACAAAGTATTATCATCTGCTCTGATCCATTCCAAGATCCCCAGAACCATGTCTAGCCGAGACACCTGCACATTAAATGGGTCTTTTCTGCAGTAAAAAATGTATTTAACAGCACACAAATTAAGATGCTAGTGGTGTCAGAGTTCTGGAACGAATCCTGTAGCTCCACTCCTCTCTATCCTTCCTAATTCCTCTGCAGGGCCATATATCTCTCACTGCCAGCTCTGAGACAATTGACCATAAAGAGAAGTACAGTTTGTTAAAGCCTGATGCAGGCTTTGGCTCAGTTGGTCGTATCACTAAAAGGATTTTGTCTCTGATTAATTTCAATCTGTCAGTAGAGGTCTCTGGGCAGAATGAAGGAACCTGCCACCCTGTGTGCTTCCAATTAATACAACTTCCCAGAAGGTGCCTGGAGATCCATCAATAACCTTAATTAAATACAACCAAATAGATGACAACTAATGATTAAGGGAGTGGCTCTCTTGGGACTATGGCTGAAGAGTGTGTATGGCAGGACAGTAAGTGAGGCAGATGGCTGCTTGTCTAACACAGCAATGCCTGTTAAAACTCTGATGTCCCTGATGGCTGAGTTCCAAGTCAATTTACCCTGTTCCCAGTCATTTAAAAGTTGTTCTTCCACACCACTTAAAATTACCCTCAGTCAAAGTGCAAGAGGGGCATTTCTGCTGATCAGCTGCTGCTGCACTCGGCAGACCATTTCCAGAGAAAGCAGCTCATTCTCCTTTCCCTCTAAACATATACATCCACTGTTGCTTGGATCTCATTCTACTTACCAGTAGAGAGGACCCAGAGGTCTTTCAGTTTGAAAATTACTACAGTGACTGAAATAAGAAAAGGCAAACCTTTCTGAACTCCTTTTGAGTTCTAGAAATCATGTTAGGTATCAAATCAATACTCTTCAGTGAGGTTATATGCTTCCTACAAATTGCAGTCCTTGCTAAAGGACAGAAAATGCAGACTATTAGTTCAGTAAATAAAATAACCGGCTTCTAACTGAAAAAATAGGCAACTGTGGTATCACAGTTTCGGCAGAAGAAGGAGAACTGTGGCTTGTCCAATCAATGCAATGCCTTGGACTGCTAGATTTTTAATCTTCAGTCAGTTATTTGTTTCTTGTTTCTTAACCTCTCAGAGGGCATACATTTATTCTAGCTTGTCAAGTCAATTCTGAGACACAGCATCAATAGAATCTACTGGTGTTTCATGTGAGCAGTAATGAGGAGATATTTATTTTTAGAACAGTAATGCTAATGAATAAAGCTATCCTGACAGCTTTGAAAGCCTCCCTCTAGTCACACAGTAAACAGGCACAATGCATGACAGGCAGTGAAGCCACTCACCCTAGTCTGCAGGATCCTGCCAAAGCGCTTACACGGGTAAACATCTTCAATATTTGGTATCTTTGATAAATTCCTTATTAGTCTCAGTTTTTATGAATATGGGTACCTGCACTGTAAGGACATGATTAAGATAAATGTTGAATCTATTGTGTTTAGTCTGAGTATCATATAGCCTGCCAGTAGTCACAATACAAGTGATGACATTCTTGCTGGTTTGGATTTAAAGCAGTGAGAAATCCAGCTAGCCAAGAACAGAAATCAAGAAACTTTTTCCAAAATAATAATACTGTAGTAACCTTCTTCCTTGTCTGCATTCACATGCTTGCATTAGTAGAAAGACAGCTAGGAGGGTAAATTGAATTCACTTTGGCTACAACTGGCAGTACACGTTGGCATTATATAGCAATCCTTTCAAATGCATTATTAAGTAAATTAATTGCAAACTCTTCAAGGGTATGAAACCCAGCTTCTCCTCCTGTTTCCTCCAAGTAACAGGAGAGAAAGAAAGCATAACCATGGCAAAATGTTTACTCAACATTTTGTAGTCCTTGCTGTGCAGAGCAGTAGATGCTGTGAAGGTCGGTCAGCAGCATCGAACACAACTGCAATCACAACTCTTTATCCAGCTGGGCAGGATTCCCACCCCTCCTGTCCCAGCAGAGTTTGCCTGGCAGCTACACAAAGTATTCACACCATGCACTGAATAAATATTTCAGCCTTAATTCTTCCTCATTATGCATAAGAAGTGAAATAAATTTACTGTATTAATAGAGGTCACAGACACACAGTTTATAAATCATGGAAGTATTGTGACATAGAGGAGATGAAAGCTAGTATGATCTAAGACTACAGAAAAAACCACTGCAGATACAAAATAAACAAGGCTGGGGTGAGCTTCACAGCTAAGAGTGGTAGCTAATACTCATTACCTTTTGAGAAGTTTACCACCTCTAAGACTGTAAAAAACAGTTAAACCTAGGAAGACACTAAAAACTCAGAAAAGAAAGCTATCAAATGACTTGTGACTCAACTACAAACTGGAAATTGTGCTTTGAAAACCAGACAAAACCCCTAGAATATCTGTAATCAAGTTACTTTCAGATCTGTACTCTTTTCATACCCACTTTAAGACGATAGATGACAATCAGAAATACTCATGCTTGGTAACAGTCATCAAGCTCAAAGCAACAGCCTTCTGTAGTACAGACAGAGAGCAAAGCAACAAAGAAACCCTGCAGGACTAACAAAATAACCATGTTGGCTGTTGATTGTAATATACCGAATACAGGAAGTATATAGTGGTGAAGGAATACCCGGTTGTGAAACAGCTAATGAACAAATCAGGGTCCCAAGGAAGAAGTTTTTACCTACTTTGCTAGCTACTATTCAGCTTGTACCACCATATCTTCAATGCTACTGTTAGTTGAGAAACATGCTCATGTTGCTGAGCAGGAAAACAAAATGGGGCTTTGGACATCACTCACCAAGGACTAAGCAGGTGCTGATGCACATACTTATAATGGTACTTTCTCCTGTTACTCCTGTAGGGACAGTGCATTAAATATAGCATGTCTAATTTTGGCAACAGCACATACATTATAGTAAAGACCTGGAAATTATTATAAAGGCTGCACTTCTGAAAAATCTACTTAAATTACAGGATAAAATAGTAAAAGTTGCATGTGCTAGTACTTGGTTCTTATTTTGTATGTTTAGTACAAAAAGCAAGATCACAATTTCTCCTGGCTATTCCACCAAATACTTGAATAAGAAAGTGTTTTGAAATATAGCTAATTAAGAGAATGCTTAATTCTCTTTAATTAATTAGTTAAAGAAGACTGAATTATTTTCTATACAGAAACATGAAATTAAGTAACTGAAGGCATTAATTCAAACAATTTACTTAAATATCATTAACTTGTTTAGTAGAAGTCAATATTCAGAACTAAAGCAGCCTTAATTTGTTTTATCTTAATTTACTTCTCAAGCAAGTGGCTTCTTCAATCCTGAACATACATCTGTAATTTTTAATCTGATTTGAGTAATCCAGTTTAGCAATTAACTAAGATATATTCTCTTAGGTATTCATGTCTCCTGAATAACTGAAAAAAAGGAACTTAAACTGATAAATGCATTTTAGCTGAAGAATCACTTGTTACTGTTATTAGAGAAGAGAGATAAAAAACCATTATTCTCTTAAAAACAATTAGGTGAGAACAATGTACAGTGTAAGCATTTTCTACATTTACAAAAATGCAGTGATAGTTATGGGTCTGAAGTCTTTGCTGTCAGGGTGCCTGATTTAACATGGCAATATTGTTATGTCACCTGTTGACATAACAGATGATCATTACCTATACTGGTATTATACCTGTAATACCATATCTATAACATTATGAAGGGGAATTTGAGGGGAAAGAAGAAGATATTAAGTGAACCATACAGCACTAAGCAATAGACAGTGATGTAATTAGGGAGAGAATGTAGAGTCACTGCTGTTCCTGGCTTTTACTGACAGACATCAGACTTCCCACAGTAATGCATAAACTGCCTTACAAAATCAAATTACACAACAGACTGTAGACTTTCACTACCAACAATCTGTCTTAAGCACAGAGACTCTGGCTCTTTAGTCAGTAGTTAACTTCTGCAGGAGGGGAAATGGAGAAAGAAAATAGCATTATACCATTAGAGACATCACTGCAGTGTGGCCATATTTGTCTGTGCATTTAAACCTTTGACCCTGAATTAGTTAGTTTCCCTCTACTGCAAGATCAATTATTTCAGAAAGATATCCACTATGGCAGGGAACAGTGGAGTTTATTTTTACCTGTAAGCAATACAGGCTATGCAGCAAGGAAGATCTATCCACATGTTGTCACTCAGGAACTCTGGTCACAGACCAGGATCACAATGTGTTAAGGTCAGTAGAGATACAAAATCATCTTAGTGCACCCGGCTCTGATCACCCATTTCAGCATACAAAGACTTGTATCCAAACTGCAGAGACCACTGGAAAGGCACCATTGTTAAAATGTATTTGTCTTTGCAAAAAGCTGCACATACTCAAAAGGAAAAAATCCAAGGCCTCTGAATTGCTAGCATTAAGGAGATAAAAATAAGTCAAGATTACAGATTTCAGCTTGATGGAAACTTAAAAGAACCAAAGCATAACATTTTATTTTGTTCTACACAATACCAGGCAATACACTTCTGCTGTGAAACACTTTGTTGAAAGTTGCAACTTAAATAATTTGTTCTCCCATCCCATTGTACATATGATCTGCTAAGTCATCAAAAGAGGAAAATAAGGCAGAGAGTTAAGTGACCTTCCCATGGTTATTCAGTTAGCTTGAAAAGGAGGAGTATTTGAGGCATGTTACTTGGGGAGAAGAGACTTTATTGCAATTTCATAAGGCACGATTGCTCTTCACAGATGTGTCTTTTGTAATTCCTTTACTGGAAAAGCCATTTGTTAATAGCAACTAAAAGTACATCTTAATGAAGAGAATATGTGATTGATAAAATACTTAAAAAACCAACTAATATTCTGAAGACTTAAAAAATCCCTGAAATAACTTAGGGCACTTGAACAAGAGCCTGAAGTCATGTAAGACAATATAAGTATAGCAAATGCAAAAGGAGAGTGAATTCCTCTTTTGCTCCACATGTTGACACCTGCAAGCCAGGAGTGGCTTCACACCACAGAGCTGAAACTCAAACCAAAGCAGTTACTAACATTTCCACTGCTGAAATCCAATCATAACAAAAACTTACTCACTTTGTGGACCAGAAAAAATTGTCTCTGTGAAAGTTTTTTTGGTTTTATTTTTTCAAGGCAAACATTTGAAGTGAGTAAGAATTCACAGTCTCAACTTTCAATGCAATTTTCAAATCAAGCTCTTACAAAGATGGGTCAGTGTTGCCCTGTCCTCTTCAGAAAAATCTCATGCATGTAGTCCCAGAATCTTCCCTGATGAGACTCATTGCGATGAATCATAGCAGTGAGGGCCTCACCCTGATCAAGGCTTTGCCAATAATCCTGCAGCCACATTTCTTTCCAACTGAAACAAAAACAAAGACACCATCACAAACAATTAAAAAACCCGAATTAGTCTGCAGCTGTAATAGCACTGAAACTATATTTTTCTTTCTCTTAAGATGAAAATAGGCCCAGAGATGGTCATAACAAAGTATGTTGTTAGTGTGGCACTGTGCTCCAAGTCATTTAAAAAAACTTGCTTTGAAAATTCTCTGTAGCAAATATAAGTTCACTGTTAGCTTTACAACATTCTAGAAATATCAGCATATACTATCACTATCATGTTAACCACAGAGACTAAATTACTAATTGGAGGGAAAAAAAACTTCTATTAAAATAAAATCTATCACAGAGTACTTATATTATTTTGAGAGTAGCTTTCCCTGGCCAGTATGCATACAACAGCCTAAAAATCAGGGTTTTTTTTCAGATGATTCATTTAAACAACTATAAACTCAGGTTACACATGACAGAGACAAAAATCATTATATTCCTTAACACAGGTTCTATTCTTCATCTCCAGACTACATGGACAAGTATGGGCTGTCTCTTCTTCAGTGCATACAGTCTCAAACTTTTCACAGTACAGACTGTATCACTGCAAATTTCAGCAATTCTTTTCCACTTCATGACCACATGGACTACTTCTCTCATTTGTGTTATATCAAGGTATGCCAATTATTTACCTCTTATCCATTATTTCTGCTACTCAGAAACAAATCACAAATTTTGGAAAAAAGGACCAAACATGTTACTCTTTATAATATGTCCATATGAATTACCCAATACTTGTTAACTTATACACAGAATTTTTTGCTTCTTCTCCCTCCAAATCACAGAAATAAATACAGTGGCTCCTGCCTTCCCTCTGTACACCATACACTGAATCCAGTGTGACTGCAGGTCTGCCTAGAAGCAGATCTCACCCACCACTGCAGGAAGGCTGCAAGAAATGCATAAAATATCCCAGTGCCTGTTGTTGTGGAGTGGCAGCCTGTACACCATGGGAATCAGCTTCTGTAGTAACAGCATCACCAGTGATGGCACATTTCTGCAGAGTACACCAACACAGACCCCAAAACAAAGCTTTTAATACAGATTTCAATGTGAAGAATCATAGACAGAGGTTTACTTCTGCTTTAAGAAATAAATAACTTCCAAAAGGTTCCTTTGCATCACTTGGATGCACTGTGAGATCATACTGCCTACCAGCTAAATTCATTATCCTTTGTTCAAGGACTGCCAACATGAGTTACTTGCTTTTTGCAGCACTGAATAAGGGCACATGTTTGGAAAATGAGTCTACTTTGCATAAAGTACTAGACCCAAGACTAAGTGGCAGCAAGGAACAGAAAAAAAAGAAAACATTTTCCAGATGAACTCTATGGAAACAGTACCAAAAGGAATTCCAATATCCAAGTGAAGAGTTTATCAAAAGTAATTTCATATTGCTGCTATTCTTCTAAGAAAATAATTTCACTCTAATTCTGTAAATTGGGAAAAATTAGTATCCCAGGATGAACAGGACTGTACAAATCAGCAGAAACTACCAATTACATACATCTGACACATTATTATTATGAGATACAAATTTACCTTAATCCCAGATGATTATGGGATTCTATTGCAAGGGCCATCCTATACTTGGCAAATCTAATACACTGTTAACTTTTTTTTCTCATAAAAAATAAATTGTGACATCAACATAAAATAGAACTAGCAAAACCACAATGTTTTCACAATTCCTTTATCAAAGGCACGCTGGTTTCTCTTTTCCTATGGCACCACAGACACAAACTTTTGGTAACTGAAAAGAAATTGTCACTTATTGTTCTAATAGTTACATTCTCAAATATCCTACTTTTGAAAAATGAGCCCTTATCAATGAAACAAGCCAAACATTTCTCTTACAAGATGGGAGTTAAAAAATAACTGAAGATTCTAGTTTCCCCTAAATAGATATTATACTCAGCAGCAGCACTGCAACTCACAATTTTCTGTACAAAGCAGCTAAGAACTCAATAGACTGTAGTGACTGACCACAACCTGACACATACAACTGCTTGTTCTACAGCTTTTTTCCTTAAGCTTACTTGGGTATGAAACCCAGCAGTCCAAATACAAGTGAAACTGCAAGCATAAGGATTTAAAAACCACATCCCCACATATACAGCTAAAGGTGTAATAGTGCTCCAGCTACATATACCTACACAGAGAGAAATTCTGATTGCAGCAGCATTCTGACAATTCAGCATATCTATCGACCCTAAAAACAAATTACATCTGGGAATAAGGGTTACAGAGTATGCAAATGTATAGTGTAACCTTACTGTAATTGAGTATATGCTCTAACATGAACTCCTTTGTTGTCCTCTGAGTTCAGAAGGCTCCAGAACCACAAGTCACAATGTGTGTTTATAGTCAGACTTTTCATGTTGCATATAGTCTATCACTTGTATCCTCACTAGATCTATATAATTTTTCCACAATAATGTTTTTCTAAAGTAACAAAACACTCCATAGACTGGCTCAGTAGGTATATATCTAAATTAATCACACTGTTAAATAACATTACTGTCAAACTCAGACAAAAATATGGGTATGCTTAGCTAATGTTTTGATGGCAATTTTATGCTATTGTCACACCAGTTAGAATTATAAGTAGTCATGTTCCATTTTGCAAATAAAAACGGGTAAAGCTTAGATGCTTATCAGATAGAAACCACTGTATTTCACAGGAAATGCCCACGATCATGCCTTGGAAACTATGGACACATATCTCTATAAAGTAAATAGCAGTGAATGTAAAAGCTCCCCCTGAACAATTTTACCAGACACATCTCATGCCTACAAATGGGAAGAGTAACAGTGAGACACGGAAACTTCCCTGGGATGAAACTGTAGCTTAAATTATGGACCAGCTGTTCAAAACTCCCTGCTGATGACCTCTGTGAAGAATGATGGAAGCACCTGAGCCTGCACGCGGCACTGGTAGCAACTCTGTGTGTGCCTTCACAGGTACTTCTCTACTGCCACCTGATGCTCAAACAGAAAACCTACGGAGTTTGACTTCCTATGAACTCTACAGAGTAGGGTGCTGCATAGCACACTACAAAGAAAAAAACCATTTTGCTATCGAGACTGAGAAAAGGCATTACCATAAAAAAGCTTCAGTAAATCAGTCAACCAACAGAAAACAAGGGACAAGAAGCTGCTCAGTCTATTCTCTGTCCTGCACAGTCCCTCTCCTAAATAAGGGATGGCATCCTTGAACACAGCTAGAGTTTTGTTGCACAAAACAACATTAAGTCTTGTATTCTAGGTGAGCCTAATTTCTGTTCTGAAGTCTACAGGAGTCAACCAAGCCTGAAGTGAACATTGGCAATCCCACTCTTAACGCACTACTTTGTAAGGAGGTACAGAGCTGCTTTTGCCTGAGGGCTGCCAAGTTTACCATCACTTGTACCATCACTGTACTGAAAAACATCCCTCCCTTAAGCAAAGCAGCTAAGATAGACAAAGGATAACCCCACTGCCTGGCCTGAGGTAACAGAGCATTTTAACAGAATATTTTGAGTGTCACACTCTTCATCTGCTAGCTCCACTGTCCAAGCCTCTTGTTCAGCTTCAGTGCTACACAGTATCAGCAGGACCCCCTACACCACCCACAAGACGTAATACAAAATGTAACTAGAGAAGTAACAAGAGCTCCTTTAAGTACAAAGCGTTATTAAAGTTACAGCTCCTGTTATTTGAAGCTTTTTTCCCTTCAAAAAGCATAATATTGGCACATTACCTGTCTCTACCGGAGAGGTCTTCAACACTTCCAAACCCAGGGGTTGGCATAGGACATCCCATGTGCTTGAACTGAGCTATATGAGGTCTGGGAGCTGGAATTTTTCCACGAGACTTCTTGTGTTCCTGCTCCTCTTTGACGCGGGTGTTCTCCTTGTCACAGATGAAACACTCGAAGCCATTCAGGTAATTGGGCAGAGTCATGTCATTCACACCCCACTCCCGCTTCTCCAAGCTCTCTAGCAAGAACTGGTTTTTGATTCCACCAGCGTTTTTATACTCTAGATACTTCGAATATTCCTCTCCATTCTTGTCCAGGAAATCAAGATACTTTGCCAGCTCTCGGGGGCTGTCAAAATCATCTATAAGAATGATGGAGAGGTTGTTTGGCATCCAGTCCCGCACAGCTGGGGAGCCTCGGTACACTGGGACAGCACCCAAGTGCATGGGACGCCACAACTTCTCTGTCATGTAGTCATCACATATGGCATTTTCCAAGGCCAGATGAAACTTGTACCTGGCAATAAAAGTCATAAATTCAGAATCTTCTGTAGTGGCTGTAGAAGTGTCTCTCAGTCGCTCACTGGGGAGCTCACGGTTATGCAGGCATTTACCATAGGAGTCAACCTAAAATAACAAACAGCATCTTTACAAAGTGATTTGTTCCCCTGGAACTTGTTTTCAGACCTTGTAGTTCTTGTAAAATTCCTAACTTGGATCAGTTCGTAGCTATGTTAATTTAGCTTCATTTTCACTCCAAGGTCTTTCCCTTGAGACTATTCCTCGAGTCCAAGTTCTCCAAACTTTAGAGAAAACCAAGTGCTGAGTTTCAAAAGCAACATTAGCCACACTACAGACTGAGGGGCGAGGGGAGCGCACAGATGCCACCCAAAAATATATTTATTATCGGATAAACCAGAAATTGACAAGTAAGGAACAGCATTCGACTCTATGTCAATTTAAACATTCTCTTTCCACTTAAGAGACATAGTGCTTTTCCAAACATTTATTACACAGTTCCAGTCAGTCTCAGCAAGCTAACAGAATTTTTCCATTTCTTAGACTGAGAAAAATTGATATAGGGAGATAAAAGAATAATGTCTAAAAATACAAGACAACATGCTTGAGCTGGAACCTGCATCATACTTTGAGAAGACCATAATTTTTAAAAAGTCTTCTGCCTTTGCTTTACTACTCAGTACATGATGACCTTACACAATAACTGAATCATGACCAATAGAAACAACAGAAACCACTAGAAAAGCAAGTCTCTGGCAAAGTCTAAAAATAGGGATTTTTTAAAATCAATCTAATATCCTTTACACTTTTTAAGAGAAAAAATGCAGTATGCTTTTTTCCTGCTTGGAAGAAACATTATTTTACTTCATGAAGCTACTCACCATCAGCTGTACCATAGCAGTACAAGCCATCACAGAAACAACATGGTCCTACCACAACACAGGTAAGGAGCAGATTCTCACAACAGAGCAACCTGCCTTTTAACTTCACTCCTGTACTTTCAAACGGGAGTGAGGCTTGTAAAGGGACAGCCTTCCTGTATGCTAACTTCAAAGTCCAGAGATTTCAGCAACTTCTAGCACTTGATCCACAAGACCGAACTTATTCAGGCTTTGCCCAGCTTGTGACTGATCCCGAGTGCGGCCAACTCCACATCTAACATCTGCATCAGGCCTACCTACTGACATGCGGTGTAGTCTAGATCACGCTTTGGGAAGGAATACAACTAGTTTTTCTGTCCAGCTTGTAGTCAGCATGCATCCCGTTATGATTCGTGTCTTGGCTAAAAACAAGGACAAACAAACCCCATTAAAACGAGGCGGTAGAGGGGGGGCAGCCAGGTGTTCCCAGCTCCGACCACGCCACAGCTTCCCCGTGCACTCAGCCCACCTACCTGGATGTACTTCATGAGCTCCCGCACGTAGCGGTCCCTGTCCGAGGGCACATCGCAGTGGGACTGCATGTACAGCACCGGGCCGTAGCCCCTCCGCCGCCACGCGTCCTTCTCGGCCAGGGGCACGGCCGGGGCCCGCAGGTACGCGGTGCCGGGCAGCCACTGCAGCGTAAGCGGGTAGTCGGACTCTCGGCGGAAGGTGGCCGTGTAGTTGAAGAGCCGGATGCCGGGCGAGTGCGAGAGCACGTAGTTGTTCATGGGGGACTCCTCGTGGAAGAGCGCCCAGGTCTGGTGAGGCAGGCGGGGCAGCGGCGCCTCGTACGCCCTGAAGTCGGTGCCGTAGAAGATGAGCGCCTTGGTGCGGCGGTGCCGGGCCACCCGCCGGCTCCGGGTGACGAGGCAGGAGCCGCGGGGGCAGTCGATGCGCTCCGTGTCGCCGGGGAAGTGCGGGAAGAGGCTCCCGCTCCACCACAGCAGGATGGGCAGCGCCTTGTTGCTCCGCGTGTCGTTGTTGCCGGGCCCGCGGTACGACGCGGCGGCGACGAAGGCCGCGCCCGGCGGGACGGCGTCCTGCGCCCACCCATCCGCCCCGCACGGCTCGGCCGGCTCCTCCGCGGCCAGAGCCNCTGGCGGCAGCGGGAGCCTTGCTGCAGCGGCTCGACGAGGTGACCTATTCGCAGCTCCCTCCCAACTTCACTGTACAATGGCTGAAGCTGTTGTAAACCTCTCTGCCTCTACCGCTCCTGTATCCGTCTGTGCTTACACAGGCCCTCGCAGTACCTGCAGCTGACAGAGATAAAGCCGAGCTGTTCCCCGAAGGCACAGCGTGCCGCGACTGAACGCACCTGCAGAGAGAAGGCTCCTGGACCAAGCAGGTGGTCAGCTGTTAAAAGAAAGAGCCCCCAGCTCAGCTTCTGTTGGAGACCATAAAGGGAAGGAACAGAAAACACCTTTTTACTAACAGAAATCTTCTGTTTGGGTTTTTGTTTTTTTTTTTTTTTTAATATCTACAGGTAGTTTTAAAGGTCCCTTGAAAGCTGCTTTTCTATACCAACCTTGAATAATTCCTACAGTATTAAAATATTCGGTAAATGGGAAAGTGGTTTGGGCTACAGTACATAAATCCAACAGATACGTTCTAGAATTACCAGTCAGTTGCTCAGTTACAGAATTGCTAAAAGCTCCACATTAACTTCTCAAGAGACAATATAATATTTATGAGTTATCAGTTATAATACAGGACATTAGTTAGTATGGACACAAGGCAAAGGAGTATTCTTCAGCTGTGTTAGAAACAAGTTAAAGAGGGAATAGTTTTCCTTTCCTTTGAAAAGTTAGGTGTAGACACTGCTTGGACCTGCTCCAACAGCACCACAGTGTCCTCCACTTGGGCCCAGAGAGAAGGTAACAGACATGGGCTCTCCAAGACAATTTTCACAAGCATCAGAATGTGCTGCACAATTTACTCCACAAGATTAATGTACAAGATCCACAAGGCCCATCATTATCACACCAGTTCTGTGGCAGATTTTGGACATAATGTACATTCTATAAGAGACGAATCTCAAACATATTCGACAGCAAATTTAGTATTATTGGATATTTAGCAATGATTGTCTTGTGCTTTCATACAGATTTGTTATAAGGCTATCAGCAAACTGTATAACAGCAATATTCATGGGTACAGTCAAGATAACACTGCCAGTTCACTCTGAACTTTATTTTTGCAATTAGCAACACTNCCAGGTACCCTTAACTCTGAAATATGAGCTCTTTTAAGACTGCTGAAGTAATTAACTTGACAATGTCACAAGGTAAGGGCAATATTTGCGTAAGTAGACCAAAAAACCCCCCACCCAGTCAATGACTTAAGCTGTGTCAGCAAAAACGGGAATTTCTTTATGAAATGGAAGTTCAGACAGCGCAGAAAGTGAAAACCCAATCACCTAAATAAAGGAACACTGAGATTAAACAGTACCTTTCGTCTGTTGACTCTTGCTGAATTTCTTATCATTCAGTGTGAATAGCAACAATGACAAAAAAAGAAAGACTGAACTTGGTTAGTAGAAGATCAGACTGTAAAGGATTAATGAGCTAGACTTCAGCCTTTCCCATTTCCCCCCCTCCCGCAAAATACAGGGTTTGGAAAAATAAGCAGTGTTTATTTACTAACAATGACATAAAATACATCTTAATATATTTTTATTTCTTTACAAATTAAAAGATGCATTGGAAAAACAAGTGAAGAAAATGAAAGGTTCATTCATGATTTCATTTCCACCCCCACACCCCCCAATATTAATATTAGAAATTAGTATTTGTGGAAGTCTGTGGTTGCTGTGCATTATATTCCTGGGAAGTTACTTTTTCCCCTCTGATTAAAAATCCTCTAGATTTTTTGGTTGGAGGCAGTACGTGGAGTAAAAAGTCAGCCACATTCATACAAAACCGCTGAAAGTTCTGTCAACTACATCTTGAAATAGTTTCTACATTACAATTTTCATGTTCCCCTTTCTGTGTAGTGATGGGAGGGAAGACAAACTAGCAGCACTAGAAGAAAAATGGATTTATATACATGCTACAGGATATGGAACTAAAACCACAGCCAGATACTCTTCTGATCTTAACAAGGACTTTCCTATGAAATATCAAGCCCAGATAACATGTTCTCTAGTCCATCCACATTTTTCCTTTCACTTTTAGTGCTTAAACTCCTGGGTACTGGAAGAACACCTGTTAAGTGTTCAAGTTAAAACATACAAGCCCCCTTTCAAAAGTGAGTAAACAAAGCCCTTAGAATTCTGAATTTGATTACACAAGCTCCCTTTTCACAGGAGTCTTCTCATCCACCCTTGCAAAATGGAGCAGCAGAGCAGCCAAAGTGGATGGATTAATCTGTCTGAGGTATTTTAGTTTAACAAACAGGCTTATAAAAGGTTTGTGCAAGCTGATCAGTAGACAGAATGTGGAGGGTATAAACATCCAGTAATGAAACTCTTTGCTATGGCCCAGGTGCTGTCAATAGCCAAAATCAGGTACTTGCAATACCTATTACAGTACAGTCTAAATCTTAAGGTTTTGTATCCCCTTCCATGTGTTCTAGGGTACAAAGCAATCTCAAATTCATGTCAGTATAAATCAAATTCCTGCTTGTTCGCTATGATTCACAAATATATGGTTGAAAATGGCCACTTCCTTATCATTCAGTTTCTACACAGTCCCTCGTCACCTTGTTAAAAGTATTTTCTGCGTAAGGTTGAGAAGCTTTTGTTCCCACCACCATCTGACAGACAGGTAAACTCTGCAGGAGAGGTCCTGGAACATGGATTGAGTAGGACAGTACAAAGCTGTGCAATGAGAAGGAAAGGAGTCAACACATGTCAACAGGAAGTACCGTCTCTTCCCCTACACTGTTCAGAAGCTGTTGATTTTCGCCCACTTAACTATTGATTACTCCATTAGAGTTCTGCACAGCAACTTATAGTACGGGGAAGATTGTGGAGAGAAGTTTGCCCTGCTGCCTCCTGGCTTACCACTCATTTCATGTTTCATGGCTTTCTGGTTTGGACAGCCACATGATACATCTGTGCTCTGACAGATCATGTTTCCCTCTTTAAAGGAGACAAAACGTTTGGCTGCTCCAGCTCCCATCACCTGACCTGCCTCTTGCCCTCCCCACTTGTGCATCCTCTTCACACTTGGAGCATGCACACACACCCACACAAATGCACAGCAGCTACCAGAAGTTTTGAAGAGTTATCGCTTTTTCACCCAATGTTGAATCATGTACAGTGAACTGAAAAAAACCCTACATTCATTACAACAGGATTAGCGAGCATGGGGTGGGGTGGGGTGGGGGGTGAACTCCTGCCAAGCACAGGAAACAATTTAGATGCAAATAAAAGACCTGGTATCAAAGGCCTTTTTTCTTTTTAGCCCTCACCAGGAAAATATTTCATCTCTCATATGGGATTGGGAAAGGTTGAAAGGATTTCTGCTAATGCAATGTGTATTAAAAATTATGGAATTGTACAGATTTCTATGTTGTCCTTTTTGAGGGCGCTGGGCCTTCTGATCAGGTCATTAGTGGAGACTGAAATGTCACTGCTGAGTTCTAGCACCACTCACTCCTCTAGCTCAGTAGCTGCCGAATCTCCTTGTGCATGTGACACAGGAAGTCCACATATGAAGCCCCCCCACTCAGGCTCTTGTCCTCCACTAGAAAGTGTTTGAACAGCATTTCCAGCTTATCTTCTTGCTTCACAATTATCAACTACAAAAAACCAAACAAAACAAGAACAAAACCAACAGTGAGTACCTATTAGAATTAATCTTCATGGGGAAAATAGAGCAAAAAGCTAAATACTCAAAACTCCAAAGATAGCCAACCAGAATCACAGCACATACAGCTTATGTGCTTTGACTCCTATAACTCAGCTGGCTTAAGCCTCAATCCTTTCTAAACAGAAGGAAAATACCATATATGTAGTTCATATAGTAGTGTATTGTAACAGGTCTGGAAAAAGGAAGTTTTAGAACTATGGTAAGCACAAAACTCCAAAACTAGTGAAATTTGTTTTTGGATTCTTGAAAACGTTGAATAACATTTATGAGATTGGGAAGAATAAGTTCAGGACTGCAGCATTACCAGGCATCAACTGACTCTACTAAGAGGGAAGGGGATTTAAAGCTGTAAATGGTGGACATTTTTACCTTCATGTAGCGGGATCTCTGCCCTTGAAGCATATCAACAATAGATCGCACTTTCTTTGAAAAGGGGTTTTCCAAGACTGGCAGGGTACTCTGGAATGAAAGATATCCAATCCCCATTAGTCTTGGGAAGTAGAGCAATATTAAACAAAAGTCAGCAGTTTTGGCATACTGTAAAAGGGTAGAGAAATATCTACCCCCATTAGCATACAATCTCTTTGACTTCAATTACTTAGAAGAGAATATAACGTGAAATCAGAATTACAGGTCAATTATTTATTCCATTTAGATATAAACTGTTCTCTTCACTGTTAATGATATGACTTGTCAAATAAACCTAGGCAAAAGTATGCCTGACATGTCCAGACTATCAACATTTCCGCTAGTTTCACACATCTGTGCTTCTCTCATTTCTATTATGAAAAATGAAATGCTATTTTTTCTACTGGCTTTCTCCCTGTTTTAAGTTTTGGGTGACTATCACAGACTCTAGCTCCCACAATGCCATCCAGCTCACCAAGGCATTGCTAATTTGACTGAAGGATGACACTCCAAAGAGGTTCTGGATCAGGCCTTGCTGCACGTTGACTCCCACCCACACAAAGATGTTCAGCCCATTCTCCAGCAGGTAGATGTCACCCTTGGAGAGACGCTCCTCGGAGTTCCGAATGGCTGCTGGCAAGGAATCACTGTCAACATCTGCTTTGGTCTGTTTTACAGGGAAATAAAAGTGAAAGTAAAATAAAAGTTATAAAACAAGAACATCTCATGAAGACCTGAAAATTTCTGCCATGAAGACCCCAATGATTTTCTCTGGATTTCTGGGACTCTCAAGACTGCAATAATTGTGACTGAAGTAGCATTTTCCTTAGTTTTCTTACTCAAAGTGACACAAAAACAGTTCAGAGACTCTTGGTCAGCAAAGACAACACAAGGCTTCTGTGAAAAGACTCAAGTTCAAATATCACCTCCTGGAGTTGGAATGTAATTAGTTTTTAGTGTTATTCCAGCAACTATGGTAATGTAAAGTCAGAATAGTACATGGAGTTACCTTGCAATACTGAAAATTACTACAAAAAGTTGTAAGCTTTATGACTTTCAAAAAAGACTATGAAAGGGTCAAAAGTCTTTGTCACTAGTCATATGCTTACAGCTCAGGAAAAAAGTCTCCCCCAAGAAATTCACAAGGTGCAGTAATGCTGAGCAAAATTAAGTGAAATATCCCAACAGATGACAGATCCCCAAATCACTTTCCCTCGCTAAAATATAAACACCAGTCCTTAAGATGAGTCAGTGAGACAACAGCAAGCCTCAAGTGCTAAGCAGATCTTGAATTACTCACCAGGGGCAAAAGCCTGGGATAAAAGAAAACATTTGTTTCAGCCACGTCCATGGATGTCACTAACTGACGGATGTAGGCACGGTCATCTGTTGTGACCTCTGGGCCGGGCTGAAGTACATCACTCTTCAACACACAGTTCAAGTACACAGGAAGCAGCTTCATGCATTCAGGGAGGATGAGCTAAAAGTTACAAGCAGACAGAAGCTGGTCAGCTGTCTTGCTGAATAAGCTTATGTTTGACAAAATAAGGCTTGCATGAACCAACAAAGTGTGGTACAGCCATGAGGAGTGAAAGCTGATAGTCTACTTATACCATGGACTGCAAAAGAAACATAAAACCTTTCCCTGAAGCAGGCAGTGCTCCCTGGGCTCCAGATAGATGTCCAAGAAACCATTCTCAACTATAGTTTTACTTGCAGTAGTGTATCTACTTTCCTGAGTCTCCTCTTTGCAAATTTCTGCTGAGGAAAGGAACTGGCCTTTTTTTGAGCAGGCTAAGTAAGAAGAAGCTGTCATCACTTTTTAATTTCCAAGCCTGGGATTCAAGTGAAAGCACTGGAGTTTACCTGGCCAGCAGAAGAGGGACTAGCACAGTTCTTTCGATAGCAGGCTAGGATCTGGGCACACTGGTTGATCAGTGCATCTCGTACAGTCTTCACTGGACTACTCAGGACTCCACGATATGCTGCACAGAGAGAGGAAAGAGATGGACTGCTGTCAAGTGATTGCTCAAGAACAGCAAAATCCCAATACTACTTCCACAAAGGAAATCTAAACAACTATTGTTTATGGAAGCCTTTATTCTTCCTGCTTCAAACTTGTAGGAAAATGATGATATATTCCTATTGAAAACCTGAAGGAGCTCATTTACTCCCATTTATTACATAGTCTTGAACTCTCTATCTCCTATATACTTAAAATATACTTATCATAATTGAAAGTATGGGGTTCTATAAAAACTCCTTTTATAGACTGGCCATCTTCCATTAATGGTCTGAAAATTGTTTCCTTCACTTTAATGGCAATAAACATACACAACTCTCAGCTCTGTTGGATTTCTAGGCTTTTTTTTCTAGGCAAGCTAGAAAGGGTAAATAGGGTACAGCGCATAAGTGTATGACATTTAACTCGTATCTATGAACAAGGGCCACCATTTCCTATTGTGAAAGCAAAATTCTGCAACAGTTAAGGAATGAACTAGAACAGCCCAAAAATAAATACAAGGATGAATTCAGACAACTGGCAATACAAACTGTTATTAAAAACATTTGGAAAATAACTTTTATGAAGAATAAGCCTACACCCTCCCCATCTATACCTCTTGTCCTAAGCAGCAATACAATCATCACAGCTTTATGCTCTTTCCCATAACTGACTGAAGTATCAGAACTGCCACCTGACATTTGAAGCAGGAAGAATAAACAGGTGTCATTGGCTGACAAAACAGGCATTTTAGCAGTAGTTAAAGGCTGCAATTCTTGTTTCCATATTTACCCTTACCATACTTAGCCAAGTAGTTGATGAGGGTGTCAGTCTCACAGTTCCGATAGAGGTCAGCAAGCTGCGTGCAGCAGTTTAAGGAGAGATTGTGAATGCGGAGTCGTCGCTGTCCTGCGCAACTTGTATACAGCAGAGCACACTGCAGGAGACAAAAATGCCAGGAGACAGAGAAATGAGGTCCTGCTGCAATAAGAAGGGCAAGGTTAGAATATACTTCATTAAAAGCTAGGACTCAGATGCATAAACAAATAAGGTAAGCACGTAAAAGACTTGGACAATAAGCTAAAAGTACATGCCAAGAATCCTGGTCAACGAAAGGTAACAAGCAGCAATTTTAGCAGCTGTATTAAGGGACCTGGTCTTAGAAAACAGGACTGTAGTTTGAAGCAGTCTAGGTCACCCTCAGAAGAAGTATGCTGGAAGGGTATGGAAAGATGCAGAAAGAAAAAACAAACAATTCCTTGAAGAAGTATCTAATAACTCAGTTCAATTACCAACTCACTTCTTCTACAAAGCCTTCCCCCTCACCTGTAGCAGTGCACCAGTATCTTCACTCAATTTATCATCATGCTTGAATTCCACTGTGATTGTTTTATCACAGTCCAGACCTGCCATCTCTACATCAGTTGTGTTGCTCATATAGAAAGCTCCAAAAAAGTCTGTTGCTCTAATACCTAAAGAGGGAAAAACCCAACATGAACCACTGTTTTCAACAGAATAACAAGACAGCCAGCCTTTTGACCCTGACACCAAGTTATCCTGACAGATTTCAGCAGGGATCTTTGCAGTCTCAACAAAAGTCTTAGAATTCCAAAGCTTTAGCAGAGCTTTTGGGATGGCCTAGTCACCATGTGTTTTAAATTACAGGAAGATTTCTTTCTCCCCATGAGACATGCTTGAAATGGTCAATTTATTAAGATTCCTCCACGCTAACACCCACCTGTGCTTGTGCGCACTCTCATTACAGCATCAAATCCCACTTCTTTCTGGACATCCCTTCTCAAGTCATTCAGGAATCTGTACTGGTCTGTCTCCAGCTAGAAGGCAAGCAATAACTGAAGTTTCACATTTTCATAAATCAGACTGGCTTCATAAACCATAAAGTAATTTAAAACCAGATACTACCTCCTGTGGTCTTACTTTAAAAGTCAGCTGTGATATCAAGCTCAGTGGCCTGCTAATAAAATATTGTGCTAAGAGGTAACAGCCTAGCTCTTCCTGTTGGGTTTTGTTATTAACAGATGTTTGTATGACAAAGCTACCAAATAATTTTGCTGATTATCTTGAAATTTAAGTAGCCATTTACTTCCAAAGAAGTATTTATTCACTGTGGTTCCCACAATGAAAAAAAGAACTCTCAGCTAAACAGTAATTCTTACTTGGATCAGACAGCAGTCTGAGTCAATGTCACTCCTACCTGGAAATACGCATACTTATAAATGGAGCCTCCTGTCTGGTAAGGTACCACACCCAGTGTGGCCACATCCAAATACTGGTTTGGAAACAGGAATAGATCCACGCAGCAGCCCTGGGCCACACAGTCCTTGGCCAAGTTGTTGTAAAAGCTCGTCTGTGGTTGAAACAAAGTCTAAGAAAGGAAATCAGAGATGACATCAGAAGTTTGTCCAGGAAAAGCAAAGTGAGACCCAGTTCATAGTCCCAGTCAATACTCTTATACCTTAAGTCTTTCTTCAGGGAAAATAGAATCATCTAAGTTCTCCCTGATCTGCCTTTGAAGAACTGTTAATTATTATGAAAATTACTACAAATTTTGCTTTAATTGTAAATTCAGTACATTTACTTTAACCCAGATTCGGTATTTTACCCTGCATAATAATCTAGAGCTAACTCTTCTTGTTCTCAGACTAGAGCTGCCCTTATGATGTCAAGTCTCCATAGCCCTGCTTGGGAACAGAAGATAAAAGTGGAAAGTTAAAAGATACTAGCTGGGACAGTTACAGTATGTGCTATCCTTGTAATTTTTTAAATGCTGTTTCAGTAATTTTATTCCATAAAAAGCATAATATACACCCTTATGTAAGGATTATGCAAACCATTATTACCTTCTCCTTATCTGTGTTGATCAGTTTCCTATCATCCCTGTTCTTTAACTTCCCTGGAGCCTCTGCGATAGGCAGAGAGGTGTGGAAAATGAAGAGCTTGCCAGCACACTCAGCTGCCTGCAGGAAAGTGAGTGCAATAACAGAGGTTAGAAACATTTACAAAAATTGTAAGGGAAGCTGTGATTCAAGAACAAACATTCAAGCAACCTCATCACTCTTTCAATGTCAGGGTGATTCTACCGGACACACAGGCTCACTGTCACTTGGTTATGTGACTGATGTCCAACAGAGGGAGCACAAATTGCTGGTCAGTTACAAAAGAGCAAGTTGAGCTCTACTGGATTTGTGCTAATTCCACAGCAGGGAGAAAAGGACTTTCTCTAACGAGACAAAACAGTAAGCAGGACCCAGATACAAAAGCTTTTGTGCAAACGTGTTGCGTTGTCTTCTTCCCTGATTTACAGTTACTGAATTTGTGAATTTGTGGAAGAAAGGAGGCGAAATGGCAAAGAATTTTGTAATCTGAGCTTCAACAGATCAGTAATTTTAAATCAACATCCTATGCCAACACTAGCTAATGTTTAATAAGTTTTTTTCTCTGACACATGCAGTATGTAAAAAGTTAATTAGCAATTTTTACTATTTCTTGACTGAACAATTGTAACAAAAACTGAGTTTAAGAGAGACTTTTAAGGATCATTCCCCCTGTACTCAGCACTGGTGAGGCTACACCTTGACGTTCTGAGCCCTTCACTACAAGGACACTGAGATGCTGTAGTATGTTCAGAAAAGGGCTATGGAGCTGGTTAACGGTCTGGAGCACAATTCTTGCTTGAAGAGTGAGTGAGAGAACTCAGGTTGTCCAGCCTAGAGAAAAGGGAGGCTCAGGGGAGATCTTCTTGCTCTCTACAACTACCTGAAAGGAGGTTGTAGTCAAGTGGGAGTCAGCCTCTTCTCCCATGTAATATGAGATAGAACAAGAGGAAATGGCTTCAAGCTGCAGCAGCGGAGTTTTAGATTAGATAGTGGGAAAAACTTCATGGAAATGGTTGTCAAACACTGGAACAGGCTGCCCAGGGAAGTGGTGGAGTTACCATCCCTGGAGGTATTTAAAAGATGTATAGAAGTGTCACTTAGGAACATGGTTTAGTGGAGGATTTGGCAGTACTGGGTTAAAGGTTGGGCTTAACGTAAAAGTCTTTTCTAACTAAAATGATTCGCTGACTGATGTGTCAGCGAATGTGATGTGACACAGCGAAGAGCTGTGTCAACAGTTTGGGGTGAAGTCATACAGGCTTCAAAATCAATTTGATCAGTAGATACAAATTGGAGTTAAACCATGCATGTAATTATGTCTGGATGACGTACTAGAATGGAAGAACTTTTAGGAAAAGTTTACTTGGTTAGCACATTGTTGCAGTCAACTTCAACAGATGATATTCTCTCCTTTTATTTAAGATTCTACCAGAGTACAGGATTAAAAAGACACCAAACTACAGAACACCTCCATGAGACTTAACAGACTTCAGCACCTGTTTTTTAATGCTGGAGGGTCTTTTTTTTTCCTGTAGGTTCTGTAAACTTTCTTTTTAAAGCAAAACCCAGACAGACAAGTGAGAGTAAGCCATGTTATTGCACTTTGAAAAAAATTATTTAAAAAAGAATCGGGTAAAGAACATATAGATAGCTGCACAAAACAGAAGGTTCATGCACTTCAAGAATGAGCCAAGTACTCTCTACATGTAGTGCATCTACTACAAGGAGCTTACAAAATCTTTAGAATTGTCTTATTAGTGTATGTTAGCAGAATATGAACTTCAGAGTACTTGGCTGAAAACAATTTGTCATAAAAATGCATTTACTAACCTTCAGTGCCTCCAGCCCTGCTTGAATCACAGGTGCAAAAACAGTTTCTGTTTCTCTCGTGTCTGCAAACATTTCTGGAATCTGATCCAGCAAACTAGCAAAGAACATGAAAAAAAAGAGCAATTTAAGACCCCATTTAATAAGAAAAGCCACACAGTTGTAGTTGGTGATTTATATGAGGTGGTTTAAACAGAAGTCCCTAACATGTCTGTAAATTTGCATAACTTTTACAGTATTTTGCATCTCATCTGTGAAGAAAATGCTGTATTGTTCTCCATTGGCTTCTCTGATCTATATCCTCAGTGCCTTCTGTATAGCCTCAAGTGATGCCTATTCCACAGCTCTTCTGTATTTCTTATCTTTTAATGTATTCCAATATACATAAGTGAGAAAATTCTTAGGAAATACTAGTGACATTTAGTCTCTGCCAAGCATTTTGTGTACTACTCAAAGATTACTAGGTTTAACCCACAGTTTTGTATTTAGGCTTGTTTAATGCATTAAAAAGCAGGCTAGAAATTTTCTCTAAAAATATGCAATTCCAGGTCTATTTCCCAAAACGTAGTTAGCTACACGCCATAGATTAATTACAGTTCCAGTACCACGGTAAACAGTTTGCCAAAACTTTGCTAACTTCTTTCTTTCCTTTCAGATTTTATCTTCTCTATCCCACTTACTCTGTTTTCTCTACAGAACCAAAATTGGACACCCCTGTTGTCTCAGTTTGCAGTTATTTAAGCAGTTGACTGAAAGACAGTGATTCAGTATTCTTACAGCTTTCACTCTGCATCATCCTAGTTGTGTTTTGCTGTGGCTTTATCTTAGGTGGGTTGTTTTTTTTTTTTTGGCTTGGATTTTGTTTGGTTTTTTTCCTTTTTTTCTCCCCAGAAATGCCCTTCTGCACCAATTCCCCTTATATACACTTTCTGACAAGCTGGACTATGAGCCAAATAATCCCTTAGTCCTTCAGTTTCCCCATCCTACTGTGCCAGCTTAATCTCAAAGAGTATAGTAAGTTAAAATACGTGGAGTGACTTGACAATTAAGCACATAACATTTGAATCTACCAAAAAAGTATTTTACTCCACGCATTGTAAATCAATTTATATTACCTGGCAATAACTGTCCTGGACTCATTCACATTCACCAGAAAACCATCAAGGAGTGGCACAAACATATCTGCCACATCTGAGACCACCATCATTTGCGGCTGCGCCAGTGAGCTCTTCACGTTATAGAAGTGTAGAACTTTGTTGTAGGTGACAAAGCCTACTCGAATGGCTGATTCCTCCATGTTCCCTTCCCTGTAAGAGATATACTTGCCTTCACATCCAAGACGAGAGATAATGTGTTGGTTATATGTAATGGGTTAAGGGAAAAATGAAAGGAAGTAGAATTTATTTTCACCTAGAAGGGTATCAAGAAAGATGCTCTGCTTGGCCTTTTTCTGAAGAAAAGCTTGACAAGATTATCAAGTAATTTTTAAACTTCCAGCATTTTTAAAGAGAAAAAGTAACAGCATCCCCCATTTGCATTGACTACAGTAGTTCACAATATACCTACCTGGGCAGATAATCTAGGAGTGACTTTAATTCTTCACATATTAGCCTCACTAAGCCACTCTTCACAGCATTGTAAGACACATCAATCATAAAAATGAAAGCAGGTGGACTAGGAAACTTGTTATTCTGTGGAAGAGAGGGAAGAAATCACACTATTGCCATGTAATGCAGCTCATGTAACAGCTCCGTAACACAAACAAATCAATGTTGGTCAAAACTTAGTTGCATTCATGTACTTCTGTAACCATGAGCAGCAGTTGTTTCTTAAGCTCTCTCTCCTATCCTTTTACAACTAACAGACATGGTCTCATACTATGTTTGAAATGGACTGGTATTAAATGCCCTAGGACTGACTTTACCATTGATCAGAGAAGAACAGTTATAACTGAATAATCCATTTACATGACTAAACTAGATTGGAAAAGTAGATAGGGAAGATTTCTGCCAGGTCTCAAGACTCTGGACCCTGACCAGACTTGTCATAGGTGATTCCATCAATATAAAATAAAAGATTTTCCTCTCCAAGGATTACAACCTTTTCCTTCTTAAAAATCAGGCTTTCTTTGGGAATTAAAAACTTCTTTTAGTCAATAGTTTTCTGAAGTCTATAGGTCATACTGGAAAAAGCACTCAGAACAAAAGCAAAACGTAAGAACTTTCAAAAAAGCTGTGAAGATCACATCTTGTTTGATTCAAAGTTCTTCTTATGCTGTTAGAAAATAATTGGACTTTTGCTTAACTCAAAGTAAAGCAGAGGCATTAGAAGGCAACCAGTATCAACTTGCAACATTTAGGCATCTATTTTCCCAGCATAATATTTCAGCAGAGATATAAGTTGCTTTAATAAATACCTTGCACATATTTTCCCTATTCCTTAGAAGTCAATTATTATTTAAATCTTTAATTTAAAAGCAAACCAGCTATGAAATACACATTTCCACACTATTCTTGTGCTTCTAGCCACTATGGCTGTATTTGAAATTGATACATTATCTCAATAGGTAAGGTCTGCCTTGGGGAACAGGTGGCACATTGCATAGTCACTATTGTACTTGCATTGAACCTCTCCTACAATTCCCTTTTCTGCCAAGGACTACTGCACAAGAATCCCTTCTGCAGAATTCCTAAGGTAAGTGCAGCTATAGCTGCTTATAAAGCTCCAGAAAAAAAAATACAGAGACAGCTATTAAATTATATTATGTCACATGTGATCAGGACCTCCACTGGTTTTGTAAGTAAGCAAACAAGCATGTTATTTTACACAATAAAGTGGGCTGTATTAATGCTGTTAATTATCTCTGCCAGCTAGAAATCAGCCCCAGACAATTAATGTCTTTCTTACTTTCAAGAAAATAGTCTTTTTACTTAAAAGCAAAATAAATACAGCAATAAAAACTTACTACTGTACCTTGCAATAGTCAACCGTTGCTAGAAACTCGTATGACCCCAGCGATAACTCAGGTCGGTCATAGAAATCTACTCGCTTTCCAGTATGATCCAAATGTTGGAAGTAGTGAGGTGGAACTGGGAAAGGAAAAATCATTAAGCTCAGTGATATGCCCATAATAAACAATGTAACTAGAGAGCCAACATGACAACAGCTGTTTCAAACAAAACTCCAGAAAAGTAAACTAGCACTTCGGGCTAGCACAGAAGTACTAAAAATATTAATGCAATTTAAGAATATCATTATAACAAAACAATAAAAACTTATTAAATTTTGTCTCATGCACCAGACAGCACACGGTATAGTTACTGTTATACTTTTCTTGAATCTCCTTTCCATTTCCTATCAGAAACATCACTACAATACACTTTAAGGATTATTCTGAAGGATCTAGTCCAAAGGAAAATACAACCATCCCATACAAGTAGTAACAAATTACTTATAATAGAGTTTGAGGCAAACTACAGGCTACAGCATTACTGACTCAAGTCAGGCTCACTAAAATACTGAGCTCCTTATTTTGCTATATATGTTAGTTTTTCCTTCCCTTCCTGTGCTGCACAAGAGTGAAGCCTCCAGGCACTCTCACGTGCGGAGGCTCTCATAATCTTTTTATCAGAATAGACAGAGTATTTACAGTGGATTAAGGAGGAGGAACAGAAGTGCAACCACATGACCAGAATCCAGTACTTTTGTGCTGGTACAAAGTATCAGCTAAATTTTTGCCTACAAAAGTCAGCTGCAGAAACAAAGTATTTCCCTCGTGCCCCAAGAACTGCCAGGACAGACACTCCCTCCTGCAGAACTGCTCAGGTGACAAATTTTATTCTGGCTATAGCTTTCTATACAGCCCCAGATTAAAATGAGATTACCTGGAATGATAATTGGAATAATTACATTATTCACCACATTTAAACTATTCTAAACATTCCAAGTTTCAAAAGTTCAAAAGAAAACGAAGTGATATCATTAAGACTATATATAAGCTTTTATCACTCTTTTCTCCAAGTACACATCCCATACAAGCTAAATGCCTGATGGTATTTGCAGAGAGAACAAAAATTGTTATTAAGTTTTAGGTACAACTACACTGTGTTTTCACAGTATTGCTTTCATCAGCAGTCTCTCAGGATCTCTCCCTTTTCTGCCTCTGCTCAGTTGTTACAGGTACAGCCCTTCATACAGCTGCTGAGTGAGCAGGACAGGGAGTGTATGCAGGCAGAAAATCACCAGACAAAATTGTTTTTTAAAGTTGGCCATTTCTAATCCCCATTCTGGTTAGTACAAACAGTTGTACAGCATAACTGAGGTGGTAAGAACAGCTCATTAAAAGCCATCAGTGCTACCAAATGGAACACTGAAAACATCATAAGGTTTGTTGTACCTTACTTTCCACTGTGCCTTCAAAACAAATCTACAAATGTCATGCTAGGAGCAGCTCATTGTGACTTCTGCTTAAAAGGAAGCATGTTTTGTACTAATTTAGAAGAGCAACTAATATTAACTGGCCTGTACTGAACACTCTTATTCAACTGTAGCAGATTTAACTGCAATCTCATCTCTAAGGAGTGTTAGTGAGACAAAAAAAGGCTTTGTGGGGAAAAAAAAAATCCTAACACATGCTACTGACTAGATCTATATCTCAGTCTGTTAAAAAACCCCGTACTTTTGAAATACCAAAAGAATATACAACAGACTTTTAAACCACCAGGCATTATGCTACAAATATCTCATATTAAAAATTTGCTACAATGCTACAACACATAAGCACCTTTTTGAACAGAATTTCAGAACTGAACATTGAACATGTGCCAATAATTTTTTACAAGACTAGACACATACTAAATCACAGTATTCATTATAAATGATCATAACATGATAAAGACTTATTTGCCTGCATCTTGTGCAAAGACCTTTCCAGTAGAGCACAGAGAGGGATTTCCAGAAGAAACCTTACCCTCAGTGACACAGCTGCAGAAACAACACTGGAACCTCCTTCCACCTTCAATGAATTGCATAAAAGGGCACATGTAAGCTTTGCACCTATTACATCGGACAGGACCGGATTCTCCATGGTCTACCAAATAAGGAAGGGTCTGTGGAAGCAAGAGAAAAAAACATGAAAAGAAAGGGTCTCATGATGATGAGAAAGTTTTAAGCTTTGCATTGTGTGGTCATTTCTATCTCCCTGTACACTGCATGGGATTTAGCATTTGGCAGTTGTGGGAGAGAGTGCAGGGGATGTGGGAAGCCTGAACAAGTATTTAAGTGCTTTTCAATTCAAGCTCCAGCACAGCAGTTATTTTGAGGGCTAGAGTCATTAATGGGCTATCCCACCTAGCCAGTAGCTTGCTTGAAGAACATGACCACATTGCACCACCAGATGTATCCCAAATGAACATAAAAGACTAAAAGTGACTCTTCACCTCTTATCTCTTCCCCTTGTAAAAAGCAAGCTTTTTGACAAAAGTAAAACCAGTCATTGCATTCCATATATTCCAGAATATAGAGTATCTACCTCAAAAAATTCCATCTGGTAAGACTTATTTTGAACTTCATCATGAAACACATTATGGCCACAACCTCTTAGTGTATTAATAGACTCCACTGTACAGCAAGTCCCCAAAGCTACTATATAGTGACACCATTTTTGAACTATTACTTATAATGTTCTTTTTCCACCCAAACCAGAAAAAGATGCTTGGCAACTTCTGCAGTTTCTCAACATCAGAACAAGCAGGAAGCACTTGAAAACAATTGAGACAGAACTCATGTGAGTTCTGCATTCATAGTATAAAGCACCTATGTTTACACGCTAAGGTAAGAACTTAGCTCAAAATTTAACTACTTACTTTTAAACATTCTGCCAGTAAAGGTGTCTGGTCTTAATTCTCTCAGTTACCCTAAATCTATGATCATGTTTAAGAGACAACATATTCACTGAGCAGAAGATGAGCAAATGCTCCAGTCACTTTCATCTTCATGCCACAGATGTGTTATGTCTTTTCATTCAACCCCACTAATCATTTAATGGCAGTACAATGGTTTTGCAGCCAGCATTTCTCATTTCCTATAGTCCAGGCTGACCTCTTCAGAGGAAACCAATTTTTCAAGTTTTCTGATTGGCAGGCAATGTTGGTACTGTATTTCAAGACAATTAACCCAATTTTCTTTTCCTCAACCTCCCCCTCTGTAACATGTAAACAAATTACCAGGGTGCTGGAAACAGGCAGCACAATACATAACTTGTCATTAACCACTTACTCCCAGAAGACAAAATACTTCTTGCCAAAGCCTCAGGCTTGGTTTTCTCAACAGTGCATAACAACAGGCAAAGGTCCTGGATTTGGCTGAATTTTTATATTTCCAAAGTTTATCTGAATGCTTCTGTTTCATAAGGTATTATTTTCATGAAACATTTATCCTTTCTTGTATATAACACTTTAGCTCTATTTACAGTCTTGTTGCTCTGAACAGCTGAGTCTTTATCTGTTAGAAGGGCCCCTCCACAGTGAGTTTGCCTTTGCCATAAAGAACTTCCAAATACTAGAAGCTGACTGGTCTCCAGGACAATTTTCCGACCCTAGTGATTTTTTTTCTATACACCACAAGTGTTTGTTCAAAGTATAAACACACCAGGAAATCAAACAACTATTATTTGTAAAGTTTCTCTAAAAACGTGTAACTCTACAAGCCTCCAAGTTTCTCAAGTAAGACCTTATTCTCCCACTGTGGTCCTTTTAAACTTCAGCCACAGATCAGTTTTATCATAAACCAGTTTTTAAAATTCAAACCATAGTTTAGGGACACTAATGAAATGCAACAGGAGAAAAACACCCTTAAAAGACCAGAGGAAATTGCTTTCCTCAGCAGATGCTACACTTAGGTTTAACAGGGCACAGAACACTGCAGACCTATGTATTCAAATTTAACAAGCCTGTTTCTCTCTGCGTCACTGCTCCAAGCAGGCTAACACTATACAATAGTCAGAGTATTTAGACTACTTAAAAAAATGCCAAACTCTGTAAGAGTCTCTGAGCTTTCATGTTCTCAGCAACCAAACATGAGTGGGTAAAAGGCTCAACAGCCACACATCACACCTAGAAGGAAATAAGTGCTGAGAGAGAAAGGGCAGAAATACAAGTGCAGCTCAGCAGTGCTCAGTACTCAGTGTTGTGCTGTCATCCCACACAGTGCTGTGCATATACATGCATATTAGACAGCCAAACCAGTGCTGTTCCATACATTCTCATCCAATTTCACAACCTGGCATTCTAGAAAACACTTAATACCTATGATTAGCAACCATTAAAATACTTCAGCCTAAGAAAGAAACTGAGATCAGCAGGAAGTGTACGCCTCTGTGACCATCCTAGTATTTTGGTCACTTAGTCACAGAGCTTGACAGCCACGCAAAAAAGCTGAAATTATCATGGCAGTCAAAATACTAAATGTTTTGAACACAACATTCTTCTGCTTTACAGATACCTATCGCACACCTGCTGGAGAATCAATGTTTACCTGGTCTTCATCACCTCAATATGCCTTCTAACCATACCTGTTAAATGTAGACACCTGAGAACACTCTCCTGCCGAGCGTGCGCACGGCACACATGACCCTAGCACGGCTCTCACCTCCTCCGGCGGCAGAGTAGCCAGCGGCTTTATGACGGCAGCCAGGGGAACTTGGGATTGTTTGGCCATGTCAGACGTGCAGGGAATATTGTAAGATGTGCATCTGATGTAGCGCGGGCTTGCATTACCTGGGGAACACATAAAAAAGCCCCACAAATTTCAGTACAAATTCAGTTCATATTCAAGAACAGAAACAAAGACATCTTAAGTTGTGTCATTAAGCCACAGACACAACGTGCTAAATTTTTTAATTTATGGAAATTTATGTTTTAAATTTATGGAAAACAGTTTTAATTTATGGAAAACTTGAATTCCAAATAAAATACCACTTCATGATTAACTATATATAATAAAAGACCTTAAAACAAATGAACTTGACTCCCTGTCAACCTAAAGCTATAAAAAAGCATTTCTGTTTCATACATTCACAGACTAAAACATAATGTAGACAGAAAACTCTATTCAAACATTTCTACTGTTTTGTTTTGGGCTGAAGAGTAAAATACTTGATTATAGAATCAGATTTTGAAGTTTTTTCTGGAACTTTAAAACTCAAGAAAGTGTCAGCAATTAAAAGATGAAATTATCTTTTCTCTACAGAGCCCTCAGACCAATTTACATCCCTGTTAATTTTAAAAAATAGAGTTGCCAGTCCAATTCTAATGATGTTGCTAGTAGATTTCAGTTCTTAAATGTTTTTTATAAAGCTCTACAGAAGAGGTTTCATTTGCTGCTTTCTGATATCTCTGCTAATGCTGGTCCTAGGTATCTGCCTTGGAAAACATTTTTTACCTGCAAATTGGTTACTAGCTACCAAACAATCAGGAGAATCTAAATTGAGATCAAATCAACACAGGATTTGAAACTAAGCTTCTGTTGCTAAAACACATGTTTCCTTGAAAGACACAGTTCTATCACTGACTCTTTGGGATTTGCGTTTTGTTTGCTTGTTTAGGAAAAGAAAAATAATTTACCTTGATCCTTGACCAAGAAATTAGTAGTAACAAGAGGTGGGACCTGCCCTCTCACTCCAGTGACAAATGGTTCTGACCCACGGTTATTTCTGTCATCTTCAATCACTTGAATCTGTGATGGAAAATACCATGTTATTACGTGGAGGCTTGGTTTCAAAGTAAAATAAGCAAAGTAAAAAATCTCTAAGGCAGTAAAAAGGGGACCTGAGGCAAACATTATGATCTCTAAAAATAGGAAGAGCAAGTAAATTTTGTCAAGCAGTCACCTCTCAGTTTGATTTCAAATAGTACTTATTGACTAACAATAAATTACAAGCTGCAAATAGTATTTTTCCCCAAGTATTCTTAGTAGCAGCATATTTTGTGTTTTGAAGTCTGACCTGAACTCATAAAAGCCAAACTCAGATCAAAAAAAGACTTTTTGGTTGTATTTCCCTGTACAGTTCTGGTCAAATAAGAATTAGAAGCTTCTGTAAGCCTCAAGCTGAAGTCCTATAGGTAACCTGGCTTTTTCTTTCCATTATGGTCCCACTGTTTTCATAGTACGCCTTTATTTCTAACCACTGTAACTCTGGCCTAAAGATAGATGGCTTGCAAGCTCAGGCGGAAGTCTTCATTACTTTGTGGTGCTCAAGGGTTTGTGATTTGAATTCTGCAAATGTGGAAAGTGAAATTTCAATAGACTTATCAATGAATCAAACTTCAAAGCCTGTAAAAATCTTAAATTTCTTGGTATTTCAAATTCTTTACAACTGCAAATTTGCTTAAGATAACAGAAATGTATTAAATAGTTTGCCTTAACTAAAATATTCACTGACCTTTGTAGCTGTACATAGTTCAAACCACATTTCCTTAGTGGTGACTGAATGAAAGAATTAAAGCTAGCAATCATTCTTCTGCTCTTATTTTGCCATCAAACACGCCTGCCTTTGCCTAGAGTAAATTCTGAAATGCAGAAGTTTGTACGGCAGAACTTCCACCCTCTCACTACAGATTGCAGACAGAGAGCCTCCCATAGCTTCAGTGACTACTCTAGAATAAATCTAGCCCCATTTCATAAGTCTACAGGCTGACTGATGCTGGTGATCTCACCACTGGTACCTGATAAATTATGAACTTTGACTGTATGAGGAAGAAGTGACACATGGTAACAAAAACCCAAAAGATTTATTTGCCTTCCAATCCAAAAGGTAGCTGCTTTTTTCTTTCTTAAAATAAGATTCTCCAACATAAACATTAAATTTTCAAATTCTAAATTTAATGGTTATGCATGAGCACAGATTATGAGAGAATGTTTATAGCTCCCCATGCCTCATACAAGAAGATTTGTATCAGGAATTAACATTTAAAAAACTCCAGTTTATCTGCAATTTTAGAACTCCAGAGCACTGGCCCAGTACTGGTATATCAACAAGAACAGTAATCAAATTCTGATCAAAACACAGTAGAAAACATGGCTACAACAGCTCCTGCTGTGTGCATGCTGACATGAGACACACGTTGTATGGGCAATTACACAACTGGCTCACACTGAAAATGCCAGCTGGAATCTGATGAAGGCAATATCCTAAAGATCAGGCAAAGTGAAGGGGAGACATTCTTCATGATCTGTTTCTGACACACTGCTTTCTATTGCCTCACCATTCATCACAGAAGATTTTAACAGCCTCATGTGGTGTAATGTTACTCATTTTGATAAGGCAAGCAGAAGACAGCAAGGAAAGGGTAAAAGATTAATGACGGAGGGTTAGCAAGGTGAAGTTCAGGTTTCAGGCATGCACAGATGGTCACCAACACACAGACTACAATTGACATATATACAGCACTTACTGGACTAGGAATTGCATCTGGGTCTATTCTGTGCCTGGGTTTCTGCTGGGGTGGCAGCTCATTAAGTTGCTTTTTTTTTTTTTTTTTAAATAAGAAATAAGAGCGCCAAAAAAAAGAAAAAAAAAAAGAGAATAATAAACCAAAAAGTAATAGTGTTACTTCTCTCTACCCGAACCTGGAATTAGATACATTTAGATACTGGTTCATGCAACAGGACATATCAGCTTCTGCAGCATACACTGATCCCAAAACCAGTCTTGCCAGGATGTTGGGCTTGGCTCTGAACACCTTGCTAATGGAGGCAATGGTTCACCTGCTAATTTTGGCTAGAAATTGAGGATTTAAGAACATGCTAACATGAAGGCAACTGACACAAGCCATTTGAGATTTCATTTAGTGGAAGAAAAGAGAGGCAGACAAGCAATTAAAGACTTATATTCTACGAAAAAAATCCAGTAGTAAGCTTTACGTAAACCTGGAATCTAAAGAGGTAATCTTTTCTAAACAGAAGTACCTTCTGAATAACATCAGTTCCGATCTAACTCAAGACTACATTACTTCATAGTTTTGAAGTACAGAAACAACATCAAGAGCAGTGGAAGGAACAGCACAGTAGACTAGTGGCAATAATACCACCAGGCTTAATATTACTCAGTGTTGCTAACCACTACATATAACTGCTTATCCTGTTTCAGAACCTCCACTCTGAAAGACAATCCCAGTTTGAGAAATTGTCCATATTTGACTGATGTAGCATCATGACTTCATGACCCAAAAAAACACAAACCAGCTTTTTGACAGATTATAGGAAACGCACTACAATCACCTCCTACTAACCGTACTTTAAACATAGATCACACAGCTCAGAGACTGTCACCTCAAACCCTGAAATTAGTTCACCTCGGAAAGTCATTATGCAAGAATCCAAAAATGGAGAAACGTGTTTAATCAAAGCCCTCAAGGATTCTCAGAAGGTAACACAGTACAGAAAAAGACCTGAAGAATCAGAGCAGTGATTTCCATATGCAGTGCCTTTCTCTAGTCACCAAGAAATATACTGCCTCTGGGCTTACTCATCACAGAAGACTGAAGGTAGACAGAAGACAGAAACATAAGCAGGAAAACAGACTGATGTTCCTTGGAATGAGAACCCTGTTTTCAGCTTAGGTCTTTGTCAGTTGTTTTATGCAAAGACACTACAGGAGAGTTGACACTGGTAAGAACAAGTAAGCTTACAGGGCTAGGAATGGAATCTGGATCCAAGCGTTTTGGTGGAGGTGGTGGTCCAGGCGGACTTCCATAATTTGGTGCTCCTGGATAGGCTCCTCCATAGTTTGGCTGGGGACCCCTCATCTGTCCAAAGGAACCTTAACAAGAAAAGAATGTAAAAATCAAACAGTGCCTTAATACTAGGCATTTCTTCATTTGGCACTTCCCTCATTTCCTGCCATTATTAAAACAAAAAAAACCTCAAGAAAATTAAAGTCAGGTGCTTTTCAGTTAATTACAATTAAACATATTAAACACAGTGTTTCAGCTTATACTTGTACATCTCTATCAACAATCCAATAAACTGAAACTGACAGATACAGTCCACAAAACTAGACTTAAGGAAACAGAGGCTTTTAGTCTGAACTCTATTAGCTCCACCTCAGCCCAAACCAGCACACTACTGTTAAGCAGTTTTAGAGTTTTTAACTGTTGATTACAATGCGCATTAAGATCATGCACAATGAGTATTTACCTGCCGAACTGTCTAATGGAAAGTGCACACAGAACAGCCAAATAAGCTAGTGGACAATCCCTAATTCTTAAATTAAAGATATGCAAGGAGTTCCCTTGGGCAGTTTTGGCTTGGTTGAAATTACAGTAATAGGCTAACGTATGATTTTTCTCTTTTGTTTTGTAACTACCTGAAGCTATTTCATATTATTTTAGACAATTCCAATCACTTAGAGAGTAACAGCATGACTTAACCCATTAGTATTTATACAGTTCATAGGAATTTGAACAGATATTTTAAAGTAATTTACCTGTCCAGCTGTGCAAAGCTGCATGGGGAATGGGATTCTCAGTACTAACTTTTGCACATGATTACTTTATCCTGGCTATCCCAGCTATCTTTTATTGATTAACAACCAGCCAAAACTGGTTAATTATTAGAAAGCTTAACTGGTCTTAGTTTTAAGTACATTTAAGATGTGTAAGCTTCTACAAGGGAGAAAAATATGGTTATGCAAATTAAAAGAGAACACATAGCAACTAATTTTTCAATGTTTAACAACTCCTTTCATATACATTGCATATGCACAGTGGCCACAAATTTTAAAACTATAAAATAAGGCTTTTCAATATTTCCAATGTCTATTTTCGAATAGGTGAAGTTGCAGACATCAAATTGGAGTACATAATAAAATTCTGATCACAAATTCTGGTAGTATTATGGCACTAATTGCTAAACACTTTTTTGGCCAAGTAAACTAGAATTCCTTTAGTTACATTAATCTGATTAAAACCTGTATAAAATATCTTAGAATGATACATGATATTATCTCAGATATGAGCACAGGGAAACAAGAGGGACTCAGCCAGGAGCCCACAAGTGACAACATGAAATCCAGTTCTCAGTTTGCAGCATACAGAGAATACTTAACTTAAAATTCCTATACTAGGAATACTCACCATTCTGTTGCATTTGGTATCCTGGCTGAGGAGGATGAGTGGGAGGAGGTGGTCCATGGAGACCACTCATGGGAGGCCCAGGGTGCAGCCCTGCCATGGTTGATGGAGGTGGTGGTGAGGATACATGATTAGGCTGGGATGATGGGGGTCCAGCAACTGTCTGCCCAGGCAGTGGTGGGCCTGGCATGGCAGGTGGCCTTGGAGCACCTGTGGTAGGAGGGTAAGAGGAAGGTCCAACCCCTGTAGAAGGAGGAGGTGGGGTAAAACCAGGAACTTGAGTAGGCAGGCGCTGAGTTGATATTGTCTGACCAGGAAACGGAGGCTGTGCCAAAGGAAGACCCTGAGACACACTGGTAAGAGGGGGTCCTTGGCTCGCACTGTAAGGTGTGTAGAGACCAGATCCTGTTGCACTAAAGCTTCCTGAGACTGGAGGAACCGATGCTGGGGGACCCGGTAAGAAAAAAAAAGATATAACATCATTTTCTTCTATCCTCAAGACAATTAAGATGCAAGAAAAACCCATTTGCTCCAGATCACCTGAGTAAATCTACCACTTTCTCATCTTCAGATGAACTTACCAGTACTAGCAGAGACAAATCCTAAATGACCATTCTCCTAGATTGATCAGAGAGCTGAAATTCCTTCAGTGGATCTGAAACTTGATAGTGCTTTCATTGCCTTCTCTCTCAAAGTCTAAGCTACTTATTTTACATAATTACAATACATTTCTGTATTCTGATTCAGGATTCAGGGCCAGAAAAAAAAAGGGCAAAGCCTCTATTATACAAAACATGAACCACCACAAGTCTATCCATAGATTTTTTGAACTAAGCTTCTGTCTTAAATTCCACACTCAGTTGGAGCCTGTAGATCAAGAATGGTTTTGAGTTTTGTGGTTTTAATAGCATGAAACTTGCACCATTTGTATGTAGTGCTGTACTATTTCTGAGAATAATTTTTGACAAACATGCTGCCAAAAGGCCAAGGAAATCTGTATCTCCTACCTACTCCTAATTTTCCTATAAAATCTGTCTTACGAGATGCTTGTTAAAAAGTACTTTAGCAAAACAATTTTTAAATAGTCGGACCAGTTTACACATAATAAAGATAAAACTCTAGTCTTCAATTTTAAAAGTCCCCTAATCTACAGCAATGAGACTGTAGAACTATTATCATAGACCAAAGTATCCAAATTCAGTTTCTACTGTTAATTCAGTTTCTACTGTTTAAGTGTCTTCTTGACTTCTAGCAGAACCCTACACATGATCATTCAGAGTATTTTCAGCCCTTTGTAATTTACATTTATGGGGCCCTTTTTCCTTTTTTTTTGGACTGGACTGCTGTACAACAGTGGCAAGACACGTAGACTCTCCAACAGGTGACTTAGGGGTAGACTGTTCTGTGTTTCACAAGATTCACCTAGTCAAGGACCAATGTTATTACTCTCCTTCGTTATTCATGTCCAGCAGTGCCAGCACTGTTCCCTACAATAGTCTCAATCCTGTTTTCCCCAATTATGACCTTATTAGTTAAGAAAACTACTGTTTACTATGGCAGATGTCAATATCCAGAGAATTCCCATAACCATATGGTAATGAATCACTGACAAGAAAAAATCTTTTATGAAATTACTAGCAAAAATGAAAATCAATAGCATACTTCAGTAGCCAGGAAACCTTACCATAGCCCAGTCCAGCTGGGGGAGGAGCAGAGGCTGTAGTACAGCCAATTGTCATCCCTGCCATGTGATTCCTGAGCTGCTGCACACTGGCTGGGGGGGGCCCATATTGCTGGAACGTAGATATCTGGCTGACAGGCGTGGGTGCTGAGCCTGGCAGAAACGGCTGAGAAGCAGGTGGCCTGAGAGGGAAGATGACAAACTGAGCTGATTCCTCATTACAGAAGAAGTTACAATTCCCTGTGTCTTTTAAAATTGTTCTAGCACATAAACACTATCTGGGTCTCAGATATTTACATGAAACACTGTAGCTCAGTTTTGGAAAAAAAATTATATATTCTGCATGTATCTGAATCCCTTTCACCCACCAAACAAAAAAAAATCTATTAGCTCTTAAAATACAAATTCTGTATTTTTATTAATTCCATTTCAGTTATCACAACAAATCAGAAACACTGCATAGAGTCTGTAGGGTAAGCAACAGTAAGGCCTGCACAGCTATGTAAGAATGTTCTGCCACTCAAAACATTTGAACTCTCCAGGACTATTGCCACTTTCACCACAGAGGTAATGGCAGTATCTTTCTGAAAAGATGTTGAAGAGCCTTAGACAACAGTAACTCCATAAGGGATCCATAAGGGACAGAAGAGGGTCCAGAATCAATACTAAGAAATTGTTCAGTAAAGACAGCCACATGCTCCAGAGATCATTTCACACTGCCGAGGAACAAATACTAGAGTTGTGTGGATGCAACTGATTTTTTTAGGGGAAAATGAAAACCACAAAGAATGTCTTAGGAGGAGAATAGGTTTTCATCACTCACTGACATCTGCTCACATCCTTTCACAAGTTTTTCATCTCCAGATATACTTACTGTCTAATGAATACCCCTGTGGCAAAACATTGCTCCAAAACAATAACAACGAAAAAAGTCAATATCCTACAAAATCCCGAAGTACTTAGTTTGATTTAGATCTAAAAAGTCTAGACCTAGCATGAATCTACCAAGGTGGGATTTCGTTAAAATTCACTCTTCTCATATGCACCTCTGCACTGGGGCTGCTGAGGCTGGAATTCCATTTTGCACATCTCCATGTTCAAACTGACTGTATGCCAAGTGGCCAGAAGGATGAGATGCTCCAGAGGCTGGAGGGGGAGCTCCAGATGTTGGCGGGGCCCTTAATGAACCTACAAACATAAGAAAAAAAAATTAAAATATCACAAATTATAGAAACAAGGGATTGAACCAACTACCATGAAAAATTCAAGTGCAGAATTGCTATAATACTCCATGAACAACAAATAATTTATGCACAAGTATTTTTAGCCAGTGTCACTAGTTACCATCGCCACACAGGTGAAGCAGAAAGTATGTGCTGTGGAAGGTCTTCAAAAGACAACTTCATCTTTTATGAAAGAAAAAAAATCTATCTTGTCAGTAAGGTACTGAATCCTTTCCCTTCCAAGTCCAATTATTTTGACCTAAACCAAGAGTATTCAGTGGAATCCAATGTTCATTACAGGTCAGTTTTCCCTACCTCAAAGGTAAGCACGCTATGCAAGCGGATTCCATTTTCAAAAACTACATGACTTACTGCATCTATATATAGCATAATGGGAGCCACCACAGACCATTTTTTCCAGCTTCTCAAGCTTGAAGACTGACACAAATACTTTGCCATCTTTCAGACTGAGCTGGTTCAGTCACAGCCCAAATATATTTGCCTCAGAAACCAGTCTTTCCATAGACCACAAAACGTTGGATACAATACCAGCAGACCAACTGCAGTTTTTACTTCCAAAAAAAGAGAATATAAACTTCTCTTTTAATAATACTGTATTAACAATGCTGGCAATTAGAACAAGTGTATGACCATGCCTGTTAACCACAAGGGAACCTATTTCACATATGGGGTATCATTAAGTACAGATTACTAAAACTGCCCATGTGACCAGGCCCACACATACACATTGCTGTGTCACCCTGACAGCGACTGGCATGGCAAATTTCAAAGGGATTCTGAAATCTTCTTGTGAGGAATCATTACAAAATAGGAAATAAGGGGAGCCATTTCTCAATTCTACAGTATCATTTATACCCTAAAGCATGAGGTTTCAACTCATATACTTATCTACTACATCTAATTCTTAGCAAACCTGGGGATGTAAAGTCAAGGAAGGAATTAACTAGACCTTGTATGAATAACTGATAATTTCTTGTGTTTCTTTCTTTATTACTAAACTTCCTCCCGTTCTTCATTTTGAGACAGGATTTAATTACTCCTAGAGACATTAAAATTTTTATATACTTTTATCTCATTAAAACCATCTTTTCTAAACTGCTGTTACAGTACCTTCATCTTACTTTTCCTCTGGCTAAGCATTTCCTGATCTCCAACTAATTGTATGTTATTTCTTTTGAATTTCTTCTGTGATACCTTGCATCTATTTTCCAATGTATTTCCTTTGATAGTACATGTAAACTGTTCGGCCTTCTTATCTTTTGCCTTTGAAGGCATATTTATATTTAATCCAGTTTCTGGAGGGACCCTACACACTTTTTTTATATACATTAAGGTAAATTCCTCCACTCCCAAATTTAACAGGTATACCATTTGACAAATATGTGCTTACATCAGAAAAAGCTTTGTAAGTATTTTTTTCTAGTTCTCATCACAAATATACTTCTGTCACCCCTACTGCAGACTGCTCACACAGTCACTGAAAAAGAAATCACTAGAACAGATATAGGTATCTAGTGGTTTATTAGCCTAAGATTCATCATTCTTGACAAATCCTCAACATCTTTGTGATGTTCTCACTCATTACAGCAAAATGGGAAATGCCTATGATTTTCCTCAAAGCCCTGAGCCTATATGGTTGTCTTCTTACACCCTAATCTTCTAAACAAATCGACACCTCCAGAAATAGCTCTTCCAAAATACCACTGGTTCAAGAAAAAGAAAAGTACAATACGGTTTCTTGCAGCATTTCTAATTTTTACATATTGATTGCTAGTTGCAAAAAGATATTTCCTTCTTCAAGTCACAGCTTTTGGAAAAATAATTATTCCTAACATATACTTGGATTCTAAGTATAGCCAAGGAAGTTAAAGACTTGTTTTCTCCCCTTAAATGAAAGCATAAGCTACACAAATCTCATGACTTCCAGTAACAAACTCCTGGTAGTTTGCAGAGATTTTTCACTTCTTTGCAATGCTATCATTTCAAACCTCACCTTCCCTCTCAAGGGTGAGACTGAGTTCTTAAAACTAAGGATTGCACCTGACAGAACCTGAATGGGCCAATTCAGGTTTTAAAATCAGACTTCAGAAAACATTAGTCACAAGTCAAGTTTTATCTATGAATCTGCATGTGTAAGGGATTTCTACTAGGGTTATTTCTTCATATCCTATTTATGCTTCTGGAATGCTGCCTACAAATAGATTGGGAAATGTCCCACCCACCTCTGCCTGAACAATCAGGTACCCAACCTTTGAGATAAGTATCCATATTAAATGGGAACTTGGCACAGAAGAAGCAACACAGCACAAACACTCCCATAGAAAGGACACCATTTACCTATGAAATTAGGTGCAAGAGAAGAAGTGTCAGAGTTGAGAGATACAGGAGAGCCCTTCGAAGGAAACCCCAAGGAAGGAAAGTAACCTGGAAAGACAGAATACACCAGTAAATCAAGCCTGACAGAAAGCACTGAGAGACAGCCTTTCCAATGCTGAGAACAGCCTGCAGTCCAGAAAATATCTCATACACAAAATTTGTGTCATCTACCACCTTGTTCCTTAAGCTATACTCTCTCTCTTCTACCATGCACAACATACTATAAATGTAGTCTTTACATAATACAAGTGTTAACATAAAGCAAGCCTATGTAAAACCATCTACAGCCTAAAGGTTACTGGTATTCAGATAATTGTGTTTGCACTTTCAACTGCATGACCTCATCTGAAGGAAACCAATAGACTGACTAAAAGACTGGGGGAAAATTGTCCTGGTTCTTTCAATATTCTTGTACCAAGAAGCAGCTACTTTCAGCTAGTACCACAGTACTTCACTTCTGGTCCTCAAAAAGACTATCATCACTGCCACAGCATTCCCATGATTCCACTTAGTTAGAGTCAGGGTTTGTCATGTAAATCAGATGCAAAACACTCCCTGACTAAGGATGGTACTGGCTCCCAACATTTCTCCACTCAGTCCCGCAAACAATTTTACTGTTATTTTAGAAATAAATCCATAAGACAACTACTTTGAAATTACAGAATAACATTGGCAGTTTTCCCTTTACCCCTCAGTGTTTCCTAAATTCCTGCCTCTGAAATTAATTCTCTCTCATCTCTATTATGCAGCCACAATAGGTCTTGCCACAAAGACTTGTAGTAAACATAATGTGTTGGAGGTGGTGGTGGAAAGGATAACTGTCACTATTTTTACTATAACCTGTCTGCTGTCTCTGATAATGTGTTGCTCGTTTGACTCCCTCTTCCACAGGGAATTCATACTCAGCAGCCACTGACAGGTCAACCTCTGGCTGTTGTGTAAGGCTCTGAATTTTACATCTCTTTCTTCTAAAGATAGGAATCCTAAACAGCAGGTCCAAAATGCACAGCCTGACAACTGAGATTTCCTTAATACAGCCTGCTAAGTCCAGGAATGACGGTCACTGAAAAAAAGATGGAAAAAAATCCCCACAAACTGTGGATGGCCTTTGCCTGTTAATAACAATGAAGTAGTACACGAGATACTACTTCAGTAGTGCAATACAGTTTTGTTGTTCAAATGAGACCACCTTGTTGGCCTCAGTGTGACACCACCTTTTAATCATTACTGGCACAAAATCTGCATTTTTAATCTGCACAAGTTTATATGAATGTTATCAAGGTATCTAGGTATGTCCTTACTGAGCTGTCCCAAAATGAAAAAAGGCAAACCAGAAATAATCTAGAAGAAAAAAGTTAATTTCCTTAAAAAGCAATGCTTTTCAGGCTTGTGAAGTCTGAAAATTCTTGAAGCATCTGATACAAGATGCTCATCACTTTCTCTTCACAAACACTCTAATCATTCTTCACACTGTTTACAGCTAAAGCCTCTTTTCTATAAATAGCTGCACTGATGCAACTTTTCCAAATCTGTGGTAATTTTTGTTCTTGAATCCCCTTCTCTCCCTCACTAAAGCAAGTCCAATTTCTCCCCATTCTTTCACTGGGCAGAAAACACGATTTAGTCGCTGCCTACAGCAAGCAGTCAAACACAGCGCTCAATGGCTGAGCTCTGCCTCTGCTCTCCCAGGAAGCAGCGGTTCTTTCCTCCGCTCAGAGATGATTTTCATTACTTCCACAGGAATTCAAACCCCTTGTGAAATTAGTTCAAAACTCTCGGATTAAAAGTCCTGTTAGAAGAGATTTATTGAGAGCATGGAAGGAAGAGGATTAAGGAAAGAAAAGGAAGATGGAGCACTTGAATAACCTATTCTTTACCACATCACACTCAACTTTTTCACTATGCTACTCCACTAACTCTAGACAAAAATCCAAGTGCACAATTATTCAGCACCCAAATTTCAGTCCTCCACTTCTGTTAGTTTCAAGACAGCTAGAGGCACTTTGACTGTTCTATCCTTCTCATTGAGTTTGGGTCAAAATTCAAGAAGTTGCAAAAGACTGAAGATGTACTTGCAGGGGGGAACAGTACAGAGATGATTAGCATGACCAGCACAGTCCTGATTACCTTAGAACACCCATCTGAAACCTAAACAAATATTTTTAAGTTCATGTTGTGCTAATTTTAGCAAAACTGAATTCATCCCTGTGATCTGAAAAGGCAGACATACTTGCATTCAAAGCAATAGTATTTTCTCCTCTACATTTCAAATGTTAAAGTCACTATTGATTTCCCAAAGCAATTAACATAATTGAAAACCAAGACTCACAAAGTTCTTTATTAAAGTCAGACTTTCTTTTGAAAACAGGAAAACAAAAGTTGAATTACTTCTTTTTTTTTAACAGACAAAAGTAACAAGGGATAGGATCCTGCAGAATCAGTGAAATTCTAGAATACATTAGCTTGCCCCATGTCCACAAACTTTTTATTGAATTTAAAGACATTAGAGAAAATAGCTTGAAATACATTTTCTACGTAGTTTTATGTCAATCTTTCAGGATGGAGTGCAGATCTTTAATAATGTCAGACAGTCTCAATTATAAATCTGTTACAGTCCCTAACTGCTGCCTCTCAACATAACCTCATCAGGAAGACTCTTCTAGTCAGGTGCTTCAGTAACATAGGGACATGGACACAGAGAAAAAAGTAGGCTGTTTCTCAACATGTTAATTTTATGACCTACCAAAAGAAGAGTAAGCCCTATTAAACTGGACAAGAGACAGCACAATAACCTCAGAATATGGGACGACATGATTTTTAGCATCATGCAATTACATAAGGAAAAAAAGATAATCACTAGCACAAAAAAAACTCTGAAGGCTTACAAGAGGATATTGTATACAGCAACAGGACATTGAATAAGCATACAGCAAAAATTCCATGCACGCCATAATTCACAGGTTATCAATCATTAAGTATTGACTGAGCAGTACCTTGTGGAGGGACTGGCTGTTGATATCCTGGCATCGGCCCATTATAAGCTCCATACTGCGACTGAGGAACCCCTGGCAATGACTGTCCTCCGTAGGCAGGCTGCTGGTATCCCTGATATCCAGGCTGAGGTTGCCCGTAAGGAGGCCCCGTATGAGCTTGCTGGTTTACACTCATTGTATTCACATCCCCAACCTAACCTCACCTGCAAAAAGGGGGGGGAAAAATTACTTTAAGCAGATATAAAACCAAACTGGTCAGCTTCCCTACTGTTTTCAAGTAAGTGAGAGATCCTAAGATACTTGGGAAGCTAAAACAATAATGGTAACTTACTCTTGCACAGCAAGTCAGATAAATGCTTTACAAGAGGTATTTAAAACAGTACTTTCAGAAACTATGTTTTCTAATCAATTAGTCAGCGTTTCATCCTGGTTAGACCTGTGATCATCACCTTAGATAGAAATACCATCATTTGCCATTCCATAGCAGACTATTATCAAGCTTCCTGAGAAATGTTTCGAACTACTTCCACCTCATAGAATCAGACCAACAGAAAATATATTTCATTATATAGATGAGTGATCCCTTAACATAACACTTCAATAACACTGAACAAGTCCAGCTGTCACATCTGTGTCAGTTTACTCCATCATGTTTCCTCATTACAAGCAGCAAGCTTCACCATCCACAGAGGCAGCTGCTTGAAGTGTTTGATAGACTCTAGAACAGGACCAGCATAGGGGGCTATAGCCTTTCTTTTTTAGCAATAGATGATTTAAAATTAAAATCCTTGCTATGTACACACATTTCAGAAAACAAAAATAATCCAAACGCAAAATTTACACCTACAAAAGGTGTTCAAAATGGAAAATAATTACAGGCAAAGATAGCACTAAAGGAGTTTCACCAAAGTGTAAGACCTGAAACAGAGTGTCAGAGACAGGAGAGACATTTCTTAGCAAACTTTTGCAAGTAATCTTGCTCAACAGACAGATTCCCAACTCCCCTAACTAGCTGTATAAAGAGACTGACTAGCTTTATAACAAGAAAAGCAAAACTGTTATTGTAAGACAACAAACCAAACAGGCAATTCTTACAAAAGCAAGCAGGCAGATAACCCACAGGGCCTTTCATTTGTGCAGAATCAAGATTACTTCAGGGGCAGGAGATTCCCTCACGGTGGGTTTCTCTTAAGAATATTTTGCATCACCTGTACTTCTTTGGACACTCCATGTCACTGTTAGCCTCTTCAGCTAAGACTACCTACACTAACACTACAGAAACATGTTTAGGGCAATTAAATTATTCACTAAAAACATCAATTTATATAAAAATGCAAAGTAAAAGTAAAATAAATAGCTAATCTTGCCCTCACATTTTTCTCCGAACTCTATGATGAACTTGTGCATTAAAGATACAAAGTAAATCTTAACACAGAGGAAACAGGTGCAACAGCCACCAGAAGCGAAGCCTGACGAGGAATTTGTAGCTTAACTCAATCAGGTATCAAAGCCCCAAGCTGGTTTGCCTACACTCTGATTAGCACATGCCAAACAATGCTAAGGTTGGTTCTTCACATTACCAAAAATATGATGCCAAAGAATTATTTCAGCAACTGACATCACAGCTGTACAGCAAAGCCACTGAAAGAACTACAGCTCTGTAAGAATCATCCACATGAAGAAATTCTTTCATACATTCAATAAAGGGAAAATGCATATATCATAATAGAGAGATTTAATTACTTAAAAAAGAAAACAAAACATAAAAACTACATTTAACCTCCTACAGCTAGTAAACATGACAAATGCCAATACTAAGATTACTAACACTTACTCTGAAATTAGATTTTAAGCTTTTATGAAAGGAAATAAATGAAGTTTTACATTTTTATTCTCCAAATTGTATAAAGGCAAAGATAGGGCTTTTGTTTAGAAAAAGATCTCCTCTTAAATATTTAAAGGTAATTTGCTCTTGAAAGCTAACATGTCATTTGCAACAGCTTACAAGAACATGACAAATTTTCATCAGCCCGCAGTGGTTTTAAACATGATTACTCTCTCACTATCACGTTTATAACATGTAATCTCTAAATATTCTGGTTTCCCACACTACCTTTGACTTAGTTCTGCAAAACAGTCTAACCTGAGCAGCCATGTGGCCAGGAAGTCTGGACTTTGGGACCTGCTCCCTTCCCAAGTTCCCTGAAAGGTCAACCTCTTACTGCCCAGGCAGGCAATCAGTGTGACCACACTGGAATGACAGACCTACCCTCAGCCACCTCCTGCTCTGTACAAACAGTAAGGCAAGAAAGTGCCTCCTGCAAAGGTGGGACTACAGGCAAGGAAGAACACATCGAGAGCACTCCTCTACCTGCACATCTTGGAACACCAGGGCAGGGCTTTCTGACAAGGAAGGAGGGTTGTGTTCTCTTCTTCTGCTCCTGCTTATTGGCTTGCACATGAGAAACCTGGCTCCTGGTCACTGCTCCTGCAAACAGGTCACTCCTCCAGGAAGAGCTGCAGAGTAGCAGTATTCCACAGGATAGCTCCTGAGCTATACCACTAAGACACTTTTCACAATTTAGACCTACAGAAATCCCTGAACAGATCTAATGTTCAAACTAGGAATTACTACAGGGCAGAACATCAATCTTTCATGCTTTTTCTCCTCTTTTTCTAAAGCACAATAGGATAAGAACTCAAGCATGTCCCTTGTAAACCACTTCTGACTTACTGTTGTGAGTGTATACTCAGTAAGTGATCTTACCTGATGATCTTTTACTATTCCCTTTTCAGCCTTCCCTCCCTCATGTGAATATCAGTATTTCCTGCCTGAGCAGGTGATATCTGTAGCTTGCTGCACTGTCCACAATACCAAAACTGAGAGGTAAGCTGATTTAATGCATATCTTACAGAGAAAAAGTTTTGAGATAATCTCCTACACTTTTGTGGAAAAAGTAGCTACACAAACAAGATGGTTCTAATTCAGTGTCCCAACTGAAAGGCGGATAAACCTCAGACCTTTAGCTAGCCCGTGTGCCAGCCAGCACAAGTTCACCTCCACCATAGCACAAGCTGATGCTTCCTCTATACTGGCAGAGGGTTAAGGAGGGAGACTTAAGATCAAGTCCAGTGCGGAAGCTGTGGACAATGCTGCTTCATTGTTTTGGTGCCCAACTTGCTCTGAACATAAGGCTCGTGGCACGCTTGCTCATCACTGATGTGAAATACCATAAGGCAGGACCAAGAGTATTTGCCTCTGAGAAGGTGGAAGACAGTTGTCACTGAGTGAGTCCGTTTTCCCTCTTCCCCAGTACAAGCTATTTGTATCAAACATTCATTTTGTTTCCACTCAAAAAACGTCTCTGTGTAAATTAGAACCTGGTCACTTGAAGAGATATGGAGAAAGGGAGAATATCATGCTCTGTCTTATGACACAAAGGTGGCTGGGGTATGGAGAATGACAGAAATAATACACATACCAGATAGAAATTGAGATAACAGGCCATTTCATTGGATAAAAACGCTGAGGATATTCCTTTGCATGTAGTAACACATTACCAAAACTCGCTCTATACCATTTCTATTCCTCTGTAAAAAGGCAGCTGACCATGAAGTTTTGGTCAACACAGTTACAAAGCTACAATTACACGAGAAGGCTGTTGTAGAAGACAGACAACCAGTGAAGATCAGTAATGAAGTGATGGGAGGAAAATACACAGGAATAATGTAGGGGGTGCTGAACATCTAAATTTTTACAATAGCTTCAAGATTACTTAGCATCCAAACAAATCAGACCACAGTGAAGTTTTTATGATGTGCTTTAAAAAAAACTAGTGATTCATATGAGCTCGTTTCAATGAGCAAATCTCCCAAATCACTGAAAACTTCATATTCATCATTTTTTACAGTCTGCATTCACTGTTAACTCCCTTTTGAAAGTGAAACGCTTGATCTCATCAGTTCTTGTTCACCTTCTAAAGGAAAGGCATACAGCAAAACTACTTTCTTTCAGAAAAGTGCTATTGCCTTTTTTACTGGTCCCAGAGAAAGAAAAAGTTGTTTATTTCAACTTCTGAGGAGCCTGATACTTTTAAAAAAAACCCCAAACCTACAACAACAACAAGTCAACCACATGGCCACAAAGGAAATATTTAACACAAAAATCAAAACGATTTCCAAAAGATGGGATAGAAAAAGAGCACCAGTAATTCAGAGTATTGCCTACACTACTTTTAATGTTTCCGTTCTGTAATCTTCTGGAAGCAGCAAGGTTTTGCTATTCTTACAAAGACCTAGACTCTGGAGCTAACAACACTCTTCAGAAAGGGAAATGTCCTTGCTTTTGTCTCATTGACAGCTTGACTAGGTCTTCTACGAGCACTCATGGAACTACTTGATTCTTTTCAGATATAAAAAATTACTTGGTGGGGTTATTTTTTCTGTAGAAAATCCCGGAAAAGAAACTCATGTCCTAGAAGTCAGAAACTGCCAACTAATCTCTAAGCTCACAGGCCACTGTAACAAATGCCTCCCACACATTTGTCCCAATCAACCCAAATGGCAATACTGGAATCCACTCCAATCTGGTTGTAATATGTGGCACTCTCTCTTCCTGCCTGTGCAGATTCTCAACTTGTTACACCACAGGTAACATTTTCTTCATCTATGCATTTTGAGTTACTGCCAGAAACATTCGTTTTAACAGTTCAAGAAAAGTATAAGACACTGTTTTCAAAGTGAATCTAAGGTGTGATCACTTCCATATTAATTTAAAGAAGGCCACATTAAACCCAGTTTTGTTAGGCTGATTCACCATCCTGGGCAAGCTACAATACAGTACACAAGTTAGAAGGGTGAAAGTGATTAAAAACTGAATACAAAAAAACAAGCTTAGTCTTGATCTAACCTTAAAACTACCAACACTTCCAACCCCTGCCATCACCACCAGATTTCTACTTCAAGAGCATTTTACACTTTGTTGACTCAAGTCTTCTGGTGGGACTGATTCACATCTCTATCACTGTCATAAAGCTCTAGGAAAAGATTTGAAGAATGCTCTGCTATGAGCATGGCTTCTAAAGAGCAACTCCACGGAGGCAAGAGTCACTGACAATACAGCATCAACAAAACCACAGTGAAGGATCTCTGTTTCCTAGCTACCCCCACATACATGTGGGACATATGTTACAATGAGTGAAGTAATCTGAATCATTTCTGTGAATCTTGCACAAGCATAATGGATTAGAAAAAGTTATATGAGCAGTTTCAAATTTAGAGAAGAAGCCAGAAGGAAGAAATGAAGAATGGAAATATATAGAATAAGACTAAGAAACAAGTTTTCTTCACATATATTGTAACGCTGACCATCTCTGTGCTCTGACTTCCTCTACACAAAAACAAATTACACAACTTCCATCACTTGCAAGAAACAAAAAAAGGTCAGAATTAGCTTTTCCTAATACCTACTGCCAGTTTATACTGTCTTTTAGTGCTTTCTATGTTAACAATGAATCTTGCTGAACATATAAAAACAAGCTCGATCTTCACAATTTATCCCTAACACATCTTTTCAAATATAAAGAACAAGAAACATCCACCTCTCTTCTGCAGAGACCTTGTTGTTGATTACTGTTGGTGACTCTGTACCTTGCCCTTCCTTAGCCAACTATCAATTCTTCCTTTGATTTTTGACCCTCCTTCTGATAATAAGTGTTACAGGAAGATAACATAGTCCTACCATAGCATGAAAAAAACATTCAAAGAAGTACAAGCACCAAACCACTCATCAAAGAAATAATCTTTTAAATAGCTGTTCACTGCTATAAATCAGCTTTCAGCCATGAAATTAAAACCTGGAGTGTCACAGTATATTAAGAAGCAATTATATATTCTTTATATTGATGTCCTCTTCATACTCTGTCTACAACAATAAAAGAATCCTGAATGGTACAGCTTCAAGCCAAAAAGGGTAGTTCCATTAGCAAGAACCTGTTCCACAAGAAAATGGATAGAAATATTTATGTTTTCACAGAGTGTATATATGTGATTGAAAGTAAGTCTCCTTTAAAGAGGAAAGCTTGGAAGATTTCGGCTACATATATTTCTATCTGTCCCATAACTGCAACACCTACTCTAGGAGAAGGCTGTGGGAAAGAAAAAAACAATGTTAAAGCCAGAGTTCCCTAAATTTACTCATGAAAACTTCACATTAATAAAGAGCAAAGACTTTAGTACAAAATCAGTAGTCATCTCCCATTTCAGTGATGTGATTTTATACTGCTTGTAAAAAAACAACAAAAAAGAATTTGCACATTATGCCTCAGATAGTGATTTCTGTCCAACATTCCTCACAACATTTGGTAAATTTGACTACAGAATCCTGTATCAGAAATGAATCTAGAAAAATTTTTAAGAAATTATCACATTAATAGCTAACAATCAACTGAGTACCAAACTGGGAAAAAAAAAAAATCTGTATTTTCAACAACAGTACAAATACTAGTTCCTGTGGATAACTTCTGACATAGGTGTAAGCAATTTTCTTATGTCCCAGCAACCACTTCCATTAGCCAGTAAGTTTAAAAAGAACTTCAACTACAGCCCAACTTGGATGGTTTTGCAGTCCCTCTCAGAGATCAATACAGTCAAAAAAAAAAAAAAAAAAGCCACCAAACTAAAGGAAACTAAGCTTCACCGTACTCCATCAAAAGCATTTCTCAGAAAGAGTGAAAGCAAATTCCAACAACAGAAAATAAAACACATTTAAAGCACCATCTACATGGAAAGCAAGAGTCCCATCTTGCATAACCACCTTTTCAATACTACACTTGCATTTCGATCATGCCATCTCCTTTACTTTCCTTCTTCTTTTTTTCACAGCCATACAACCACTAAGTTTTACTACCAAATCCAACCAATCTCAGCCGCCAGATCTCTGCAAGAGATGACCATCCTTTGCAAAGCTCCAATGAATGAAAGCTTGAACAGCACAGCACAAACGCCAGGAGAAGGATCCGCGGATTACAGGAGATTAGAGAGGTTGCAGAGAGGGGTATCTGACTCGCGCCGCACCCCGACCAAAAAGAAGCACTCGGTTCTCCGTGCCGGACCGACGGCCCGACTCGCAGCCGCCGGGTGTCGCCGCACCACACCGGGACACCGACGGGTCTCAC
>VXBC01001521.1:1742445-1775363 GCA_013399945.1 Ploceus nigricollis
CCTCGCCCGTCCGCAGCGGGCACCGCACGGCCCTGCCGGTGGGCCCGGCCACCCGGAGCCCCCTCAGGCCTCACTCACCACCGCTGCCGCCACTGCCGGGCCCACTGCCGGCCCACTTCCGGCTCCCGCCCCGCCGCTCCCCGCCTGCGGCTCCCTGCTGCCGCTGCCACGTCCGCGCTCCGCCCGCCGGGGCCCGGATGCGGCGCAGGCGCTGGGAGGCCCCGGCCGGTGACGTCCTGGTTGGGGCGGGAAGCGGCTGCGGGGGAGGGCCGTGGGGCTGCTTCTCGCGCAACCCAAACCAGCGCTGTCCGCACGGGCAGCTGAGGCGTAAGCAGGGCACGGCCGAACGCTGTTGAGCCGCGGCCACCATTGACCACGGTGCCCTTGGCCGCCTGTCCCACCAGCTGCCTGTGAAAGACCGCGACAGGGGAGCAACCAGGGCCAGTTCTGCACCAAGGTGCAAAGAGTTGTTCACTCTCTACTAACAGCGGAGTGGTCGTCCCTCCGTACTCGGCACTGGTGGGGCCACATCTCAAGTACTGCCTTCAGTAGGCCCTAGTAGCCCCCTCAGTTCAGAAAGGGCAGAGGTGTTGAGCGTGTCCAGAGAAGGGTAACAGGGCTCGTGAAAGGTCTAGAAAACTTGTCTTACAGAAATGGGTGAGGGACCAGGTATTGTTTTGTCTCGAGAAGAGAATTTTCGTGGGGGATCTCATTGCCCTCTACAACTGCCTGAAAGGAGATTGCTGTCAAGTGGGGACTGGTCTCTTCTGTGGCTACAGAGAGGACAAGAGGAAATGGTCTAAAGCTGAGACAGGGGAGACTCAGATTAGATCTTAGAAATGTTTTCACTGTTAGGATGGTCAGGCATTGGAATAGGTTGCCCAGGAATGTGGTGGAGTCACCAACCCAGAGGTGTTTAAGAGGCATCAGGATCTGGTGCTGGGTGATGTGGTTTAGTGGTTTAGGGGTTACAGTGGTAATGCTGGGTGGATGGTTGGACTTGATGATCTCAAAGGTCTCTTCCAACCTCGATGATTCTGTGATTGTGTTGGTTTGTGCCCCCAAGCAATATGCAATGGCACCTGATGAGTGGTGCTATAGTACTGGCAATGAAGTAGTCAACCAAGCAATGGCATCACAGCAGAGGTACATCCTCTGGATGTTATGGTATAAGGATATTAGTCACTGAGAGCTAAGCACATGCAGAATAAGGAAGACATAAGGGTGAGCTTGTCCTCAGGACCTTAAGAGAAAATTATGTTTTATGCCTCGTAGGAAAGGGGGTACATGGACTTTAATTCTTGTATAACTCCCTGGCTTGGGATGGCTAGGAAGTTACGTCTGTCATGATCCTAAAGGAAAACCACTGAAAGACTGCTCCACTCTTGTGAGACCCCATCCAGAGACCTATGACCACCAATGAGGTCCTCAGCACAGCAAAGACATTAACCCATTGGAGCAGGTCCAGAGAGAGGCGAAGAAAATGATCAGAGGGATGAAGGCTTCTCTTACTAAGAAACGCCGAGAGGGTTAGGGTTGTTCAGCCTGAAGAAGGTTTTGAGGAGACCTTATTGTGGTCTTTCAATACTTAAAGGAGGCTTTTAAGAAAGCTGGAGACAGACTTTTTAGTAGGGCTTATAGTTACAAGACAAGGTGTAGCGGTTTTAAATGAAAAGAGGGTAGATTTAGACTAGATATAAGGGAAAAAATTTATGCTACCAGGCTGGCGAAGCACTGTAACAAGCTGCCCAGAGTGGTGGCAGATGCCCCATCCCTGGAAACCCTCAAGGTCACACTGGACAGGGTTTTGAGCAATCTGATACAGTTGAAAATGTCCCTGTTCATTGCAGGTAGATTGGGCTAGATGATCCTTAAAAGTTCCTTCCAACCCAAACTATTCTCTGATTCTATGATTCTATGACCTGGTTAGGCTTTCTTGGCCATTGAGTCTATGTAAGCAGTGCCCTGCAGAGAACTGTGTGAATCCTGTGTGTGTAGCTAATCCCAGCTATTCTGGTCCCAGTGTCTAGTATTACGAGTGGATGTAGGGGATGTCAGGGAGCAGCACGCTGCAGAGGGAGCACAGTACAGCTACAGTCTGCCTGTGGCTTTTGGGGCAGGCACATAGTGCTGCTGTGTAATAACACAAGCTGCACAGAGAAAATAGAAGTGGAGAGCACATTAATTGCAAGCTGGTTTTGTTCAATTCATAGGGTCAGGTGCTGTCACCTCATTTGTACAAGTTTGTGCCTGTGACATGTCCTTGTCTGAAACTCAAACTAATGGATCCTGAGTACTGAGGGACTCTAAGATTTGTGTTTGGAATGCAAAGTGGAAATAAATTTTTAGCTGAAATGCTTCCAGCTTTAAGAGTGTCAGACAAAGCTCTGGAGAGACAGGAGGTGTGCTATTTTCAGCCACGTTCCGGTGAGAGATCCATCATGTATGCGGGGGGGTACAGAGGGTGAGATTGACATGACACGTGTGTAGGACAACTCTGGCCCCTTACCAAGGGCAGAATCAAATGTCTAATCATAGGCAGAGCAGCAGCTGAGAGTCCAGAAGAGCAGTGAAGGCTGGGCTTGACAGTCTCAACTCTTGTATGTGTGTGTGAACTTCAAGGAGAAAGTGAGCAGAGGGCCTTGTGGGGACTGGAGAGTGGTGGTGTGAATTGTGAATATGGGAGTAGAAGATTCTGCCTGTTAAGAACTGGAGTCTGTACTGAAGTTGTGAAGACAAAATATCTAAAGCACAGAAATCATGGGAGCTGAAGAAGAAATACTCATCACTCTGTCTGGAGGTGCCCCCTGGGGCTTCCGCCTGCAAGGGGGTTCAGAGCAGAAAAGACCCCTTCAAGTGTCAAAGGTAGGACCTTGAGGTGCGAACTGTGAGAGCAAAGTTGTTCTGCTGAACTAAGATATCCCTACTGAGTTGGGCATCTTTCACTACTGTTAAGGAATACAGGAACTCCTTACCATGGCAGCAGATCTTAAAAGGAAAACCTGGGTGGTGTGCTCAAGCAGGGTGTGAGGTGGGCTGCGGGTCCTGGAATAGATGCTGTTGAGGTAGAGACAAGTGTCAGGTGAAGATCTGCTTCAGTGCAGGTCTGTACAGCTCAGACACTTTGTAGGCAGTACGACTGTCCTGAGTTGTCAGCAGAGCTATAACCATAGTGACAGTGCAGGGAAAAGGGTTCAAATATGGAAACTTCAATACTCATGTAAGACATCCAACTAAAGAAAAAATAAATTGAAGTAGTAAAAGCCGTATTTTTAATTCAACTGTCCCTATCACTTCATTACTATATTCCAGCTTTCAAAGTAGATGTACATTTCTTAGTGCCTCTTCTGTTGGTGAAAGTTTTTCAACACTGTCTGAAGTGATTACTTGTGATGTTCTAAGCAGCAAATACTGGTTTAATTTCAAGAATTAAAGAAAAACAATTGTTTGGATGGGAGATTAAAAAAATGGAATAAACATGAACCTTGTGTTGCACTACTTTTGATAAACAGCTGTTACTGTTGTCTTTTCAGAAAGACTACTGAATAGATTGAAAACTAGGGGAAAAAAAGGCTCCTCTTTATTACGCTCAAGACAGCTGCAGTAGCCTTGACACAATGATATCTTCGGATATCTCACTGGAAAGCACCCAGCAGCAGAAATGAAAAAATTCTTTGCCCAGCCCCTTCTGTTTCCTTAAGTAGACCATGCCTCTGACAGAATTTTGAAATTAAATGTTCTGTGTCCCTTGGCTCACTCCAGATCACGTAGTGTTTGTCTGTAACTTTTGCCAAGTTGTTTGGAATCCCATAGCTTGGCCTTGAAGCAAATGTTTCTTATGTAGAGAAAGATGATTTTTCTCCAGAAAAACAACTTCTGCACAAACTCATAGAGTTTCAGTTTAAAAAGAAAGAATCATTATCCTTTAAACAGGTGTCTGGCATCAGTGGTTCTTAGGAAAATGGAATTTTCAGGGGCTACATTAACTCTGCATGGTCTAAGATTATTTTGACTCTTGTTTTTCCCTCAGTAGATAAGAAACTGGGACCGGAGAGGGAGGAGATTGTGAGTGTCTATAAAGATTACTCAGGATTGAACAGCAGCAAGAACTAGTCATTACCCAGGCTAAGTTGCACCTTAAGGTGAATGGAATATTGCTCAAGGATTAGTAGCACTTGCAAGAAGGTATTAACTAGAAGCAGCTCTTAGCCAGAATTGGGTGCTGTACTTTAAGTCTGGCAATACAAATATATATAGTTTTACAATACTTGGATATTGCATTAAAAATAATTATGGAAAATATAATTGATACAAATCCATTTGAGGCTCAAAGTATACATCATTCTTTAGGCAGGATTTTCGTTTTATAATTATCTTTTTTGTCTATTATCACCCAGAATTTAATAGCATCCGATGACCCTACATACTATCTTAAAGGCAACACCAATTACATAGTCTCCAAAGAATGGATGGTCCTTACCAGGTACTCAGGAAGATCATATCTGAATGTAACCTGCTTAGAAGAGAATAAACTGCCAGGTGTCATGTGATAGAACATACAGCCATGAATAGCTGATAGGTGCCAGGACATAACTGAGTGCATACTGTTTGTGTCTCAGAGATTCCAGTGCTGTCATTTTAGACAATTTCAACTTCTAGGCTAGAAAGTCATGGTAGTAACACTGAGGAAAGATGCTTACCTTTGGATGCTGAGTCAAATGATGAATAAGTGATAAAAAGTTAATTTGGGAAATTAATCAAGTATAGCAAATACATTCTATATAAATTATACATGTTGTTCTTTGGTAGAGATGCTGGATTTGCTAAGCCAGACTACGTTAAGAGTCACCTCTTGTCCTGCTTCCTGCTTCCTTTGTGTTTCCTGCAAGTATTTCAGAGGAAGTTATAAGTTTCACAATGCATCTAATTTTTGTGTAATGCAATCTGGATGGAAATCCTTTCCCCTCAGGTAGTTATCAGCATGCTCTGGGAAGTATCTAAGAATTGGTAGTCCTAGTGGTTTACCCTATAGATAAACAGAAAATTGTTTCTGAACAACTCATACCTTACCTGTCTAAGTCTTACGTGATTTCCTAGTGAAGATTTGATAACACCAAGCAACCAGGCATTCCAAAGACTAAATGTTGCACTAAGTGGGATTTCCTGCTTGAGTCGCTCTTGTTGTATTACAAAGCCCTTCACAATTCCTCATCTTACGTGCCCAGTGTACACAGTTCATAGTCTTCTTGCCTTTATGCTTTCTAAGTTTACATCACCATCATCTTTTTATTGTTTCTCTTTATGGAAATTATGATAAAATTAATCACTGATTCCTGTTCTTGGTATCTTTTTTTTGTTTTCCTGAAAATTCTTTGGATGTGCTACATGGTTCCTTTTCCTTTTCCTTTTCCTTTTCCTTTTCCTTTTCCTTTTCCTTTTCCTTTTCCTTTTCCTTCCTTTCCCTTTCCCATTGGTGGGGCCTCTAATTGGTTGTTCTCTCATAAGGTGTTCACAAGGATGGCTTAAATAATTGGCTTTTTTCAAATTGCAATTAACTCGAAATGTACAGTGAATATATGCATTTGAAACTGTTTTCTAGTGCAAAGTATTCAATTGGCTGTAACAAAATAAAGTACATTAACATGTTGAAAGTGGGGTGTGAACCCATTTTTCTACAGACTAAAAGGATGCGTAGCTGTAGTTTAAACTGTTTCTCCAAGCAAGGGATCAATTCTAAACCTCAGTCCAGCTGCCACAAAGGGGTAGAAAAGCAGCTCTATCTTCACATGCTGGATCCAGCTGCCACAGAGCTTCTGTGCCATTCAATAAGTCTCTGTGGGTTATGGGTTCAGGGACACACCTGGAGAAAGGCGCTGGAATTACATCCTTGTGGACAGTCTCTTAGGTCGGATATAACTGGGCATGAGCCCACAGTGTGCCCTGACAGCCCAGAAGGCCAACAGCATCCTGAGCTGCACCCAAAGAGGAGTGGCCAGCAGGTGGAGGGAGGTGATTCTGCCCCGCTGCCCACTTGGAGCACTGCATAAACCTCTGGGGTCCTCAGTGCAGGAAAGATGTGGACTTCCTAGGATCTAGAGGATCTAGATGATCCAAGGGATGGAGCACCTCTCCTGTGAAGACAGTCTGAGAGAGCTGGGATTGTTCAGCCTGGAAAAGGCTCTGGAGAGACCTCATTGTGACCTTCCAGTACCTGAAGGGAACTTATAAAAAAGAGGGAGAGATATGTTTTAGATGGATAGATAGTGATAGGATAAGGGGAAATTATCTTAAATTGAGAGAGGAGAGATTTAGATTAGATGTAGTGAGACACTGGAATAGGTTGCCCAGAGAAATGGGTGCCCCATCTCTGGAAGTGTTCAAGGCCAGACTGGATAGGGCTCTGAGCAACCTGGTCTAGTGGAAGGTGCCCTGCTCATGGCAAGGGGAGTTGGAACAAGATGATCTTTAAGATGCCTTCCAACCATTTTATGATTCTATGATAACTAATTCTGTGTTCAAGTAAACTCAGGGAGCCAAACCAGCCTTGGGATCAGAACATTGCTTCTTCCAGCAGTGCCCAGTGGATACTGAGGAAAAAGCACAATTTAAGTAACACAAGAAAGATTGAAATGCTAGCATTAACACCAACTGATTATATGGTTCCAGATTTGTAACTGCAAATGCCTATTCCTTTCATCTTAAACTTGCCTACAAGAGCGCATACTGACTCTTTTGTTCCACCAAAACAATAATTTGCAGTGTCCAGGTGCTAAAAATGCCTAATGTGAATCTGAAGGCTACTATACTGACGTGTATTTGAAAGGCATACCATTAATAATTCATCTCATAAAAACAGATACTATAAGAGTAGAGAGTGAGACCAAAAAATAAGAACAAGAAAACTTGTGTCTGGGGAGCCTTCAGTGAGAAAGAATAGATGATTTTTCAATGAGGGTTGTATTAAAGTATCATGCTGTAATGAGTAAGCTGAAAGAAAAGCAGACATTGATATGCTTATCAGCATGATCAAACATCAACAGAGGGCATGAATCATTCTGCAGAAATTAGAAAGGATAGGAATATTGAGAACTAAATAAACAAATAAAGAGGGAGATAAAGACTAAAGAACACAAAAAGCAAAGGACAATCTTAATTTTGTTCTTAGTTACAGCAATGTCCTTTTAAGTGAAACCAGTTGAACTACTCTGGATTCATATTGGCTTATTGTGATTCCTAATGAATCTTTTACCTCTTACCTAATGAAGCAGATAAACTCTAGTGGGAGTTTACCCTCAACAAAATAAAGCTGATTTGGTCTAGCTCAGTAGCTGTGGTGCAAATGACAACACAACACAAGAAATCTTTGACCAGAAACAGTCTTTAGGAAAGAAAGAGAACAAACATAAACACAGAAGCAAAAAGGATCCATAGATGGCAAGATTTTCATTTTAGAAAGGCTGAGGAATAGTACATGGTCCTCACATGTAGCTGTAACTGATGAGAAAGTTAACCCATTCTGTAAAGAGAGTAAGAGAGAACAATACTATCAAGTTCCTGGAGGATTTCTTTGCAGTAAGGATATGTGCATCAAATGCTTTTGAAACAAAACCAAATGTAAAATAGCTAATCTGAGAAAAGTTGCAAGCACTAATGCCATTAATCAACCAAAGTAGAAACCTAACATGAAATTATATTATGGAAATAATTTTTATGAAGATGAACAGGACAGTTTTAGGATGATGCAAGTACATGCAAACCTGCCTTTAGGGATCCTGCTACAAAACAAGATTTAGTCAATGAGGGGCAAACAGGGTTACTTTCTATAAAAAGCAAGGAAGGCACTTCTACCTCCAGCACAAGTGCAAGTAATATTGACAAAATAGAGGAAACTGTCTTTACAGCTGGTACTGATAGCAAGGCAAAGGACCTGGGCATATTAGTGCATCACCAATAATAAGCCAGCAAAATTATGAATGTCTGAAAAAAAAAAAGGGCAAACATAAACAAAAGAGCCTCAGGTAGACATGTCTCACAGAAATAGGAAGGCGTTGATATTACTGTCTAATGCACAAGGGGGAATTCACTGGAAATACCATACTTACAGAATCATCCCCTTTCAAGGAAAATAAATGTAAGGTAGAGCAGCCATAGAAAAGGAGGGGAGGAGAGAAGGCTTCTTTCACCTAGCAAAATATTGAAAAAGGTGACTGCAATCTACAAGTAGATGTTAAGCAAATACCAGCAACACTATTCAAATATAGGTGACAGGATTGACAGCATGGAACAAATAACCAGGGAGGTTCAGCAATGACTTTCCAATCTAGAAAAAGAATTTAAAATCTTTTGAATCAGTTTATGAACTGGGGTGAATGATATGGCCTCTGAAAACTACAGGGGATTGGCCCTGGTAGCTCAAGAGACTCCTTTCAATTGGCTATTCTGTACAAATAGTCTGCAGTAATGTTAGGAGAATTGTTAGGGGAAGCAGTAGCACAGGATTATGTTGGTTCTAAAACCAAAAATGTTATTTTTTGTTTAAGAGCAGTTCAACAACCTCCTTTTTAGCTCCTTCCCACATATTCCCACTTTTTCCTTTATGGTTCTCTGCTCATAATTCACTGTTTCTACTGTCTCCTGGCTGCTGTGTGCCATTCTCCTATGCTCATGTGACATTATTCCTGCTGGAGGTGCCAGCTCTAACCCAAATAGGCCTGATGGCATCCAGATTTGTGAGCACCTTCTCCTCCTCTCCCCTTTTCAGTGGGCAGCCTGTTCTTTATCTGTTTTTGCAAATGTTTACTGTCACATCTAAAAAAGCACTGCTAGTCTGTAGCAGTCACTAATGCTGGTTTTGGAGTGCCTCAAGCTGCTTTGGGAGTACTCCTGGACATATTTTATGACCTGTTGGCACTTAGGCAGGTGCTATGTTTGGCTGCTAGTGAGGGAGCGCATGCTGTGGCACCAGTGGAACTTTCCGAGGATCTGGAAGAATCTCTTGATGAGAAGTTGCAGTGAAACCATACATGCTCCATCTATACCTGGTGCATTAAATGTACCTGGGACCATTCTCTGGCACTTATGCAAGCTGCCAGAGTGTAATGAAGCCCGGCAATTAACATTTTCTATTCTTCCAAACAAAATGGCCACGTGCCCATAGGCAGTGGCTCTGGGAATGGTCTGTTCTAGCTCCCAAACTGTGCCTGGGAATTGTTCTGGACAGCAATAGCCAATCTCAGCCAAAGATGTGCCAAGGATCATTTCAACATTTTACTACAGTAGTTGCGGTCCAGAGCTCAGGTTCATTTGCTGATATTCAGCCTGCTACTGGCTAGAACTACTGAATACATCTGTGGAGGCTGAGCCTGGTTTTTGATGTACATTCATACCTACAAGATGACTACAAAGATGTTGCAAGGCACGGGAAGCTCTCTGTACCTAAGTGCCCTAGATCCTTCAGGTGAGTGGGGTACTTCTTTAATCCATACTTGTGGCTGATCCTGTCCTTGCTGCCACAGAACAATAGTGCTTATCCTCCTCAGACTATTGCTGAGAGGCTGCCTTTGGGTTAGTGAGTGCTGTCTTTTGGTGCAGTAGCCCACTCTTGCAATATTATGAATGCTGTGTTCAATAATTTTTTACAAACAGAAGTGACCCTCATTCTATCGAAATAATAGCAGGTATGTCTTCTAATTTGCCCTCTCTCAGCATAAATACTGTGGAGGCATAATATACTTAAGACTGTTGCTGTTCAACAATTAGTAGCAGCTGAAAAGAGCCTTCTGTTTTGAGAAGGGTTTTTATTCAGAGCTTGCAAATGCTCATGGGCCCTTAGAGCGCAGTATCAGCACGCAGTGCAAAGGCTGGGAACACCTTGTTCTGGAGTACCGAAGCCATGTCTCTGGATAACTCTGCCCTGTGTTCAAGCATCTTTCCCTCCTTCTGTCCCAGTTCAGTGCCTGTACTTGTAAAAAGACATTTTGGTTGCTAGATTTGCTTATAAGCTTCAATTCCATTAGGTTTAGATCCTAAAACACAAGCAGGCACATGAGCCAGGCCGAGCCTCTAGAAAAAGGACTTACATGGGACATGTATAAGCATGTTTTTTTCTGAACATTTAAGTTGCTTCTCTCACAGCTCCTAAATGTGGGACCTGGTACAAATATTTGACAAATACATCTGTTCCTTCTGAATCCTTGCTTCATATAAAAAACACTTGATATCCTGCTGCTTACTCTGTTGAGGGTAAAATGCTTATCAAGTACTTTTAGTATCTATTCTAGTACATGTGGCATTATTCTTTGTCATTGATATTACATTTCAATGACTTTTCAGCTAATCTACCATCAAGTAACAAATAGCTATGGAGATTATGCCTCATTTTATCTACCTGGGGTCACCTCTGGCTAGAAACTTGCTCCCCACAATGACACTTGTGCTAAATTTTTTGCTTAGGAAAAGAAAGTGGATTGCTTGAGGTTATTTTTCTCTTCCCTCTCTTGTATAACCACAACAAAAAACTCATTTTAAGGCACTTTGTTTCAGTAAGGGAAAACCAACAGAGAGAGAAAACCAACAATCCCTAATTGTTTGTGTTTGTTTTATATCACCTTGTATCCCCTGGTACAAGTCAGAATTAAATCTAGTGCATCTAAGAACTTGTTCTTTCATTCCTGCACCAGTACACTCTAGGCAGTAACATATTTTACAGTAGTCTGACATGTACTTAACCAACTGAGCAGCACTAGCGTCCTCTTCCACTACCAGCTCTCATTGTTAAACCCCTTGCCCAGAAGCCACCCAAGTCTGTCCTACCACTTAAGATACATCTTTTCACCACTCTCCCTCGCTGTGTCCATCCCACAAAGTATGTGTTCTCTTCCCTCTTTCTTTATATAAAGACTCCCTAATTAAGCTTCACCATGGACGACCTGTGAATTAGCTCTGCAGGGACACTGGACCTACTTTACCAAGAGGCAGGTCTTCTGGTGTCATCTCTTAAGAAGGAATACAATGTTTCATCAGGAAATTACTGGAACTAACTGCCTGTGTAGTTGTAATGCTTAGTGTAATTATTACAGATATTCTCCTGTAAAATAGCTTCCAATAAAAACATGGCATTGGCATGAGGATGTGATGTTATTTGCTACTTAATAGATAACGCATAGGGAAAGTATCTCACTGGATCTCTGTGTTCAGGTAGGCAACTGAGATAAAGAAAGACTGTTGGAAAATGTCCTGGTTTCCAGCCTCCTGCCTTTTATGGCTCACAGTCTGAGTGTCTTCTCTGAGGTCCCACAAAAAATCATCCAGGTCTTCTGAATCCCACTCTAGCCATCTACCCACCCTAGCCATCTCCTTGCTCTAGCCACAGGAGTATCCTTCCTTACACAAAAAGAGTAAACCCTGGCCTTGGACCAAAACCAAACTGGCCCAATAACCAAAATGATATGAATACACATCTTCAGAAAGAAGAAGGGTGTTTGTTTCTGCTTTTGCATGCAGCAACTGCTCTGTTTGTGGTTCAGCTGAGCAGGAAGTTCTAGGAGGAGCAGGCCCACGTGCTGGTTGGTTCTTGCTTGAGTCATTCCATTTTGGTAATGCTTTATACCACAAAATGTAATTTCTTATCTCTCTATGAGAACCCTGTGACAGGATTGCATTTCACAGAAGGCTGGGAATGAAATTTAAACACTGCCAGGTTGTATGAAGTTTTGGACCCCATGTCATTGTAGCTTCTGGGGGAAGGGGATGGCTCATTGAGAGATGCTATCAGAGAGTGGAAGGGCATTGGGTGGGAAGATGAATTGTATTCGGTATAAAACTCTGACTTGGACTGACGCTACTAGGTTTCTGCTGGAAAAATTGTAGGAGATTAGGTGAAGACTGATAATAAAATTTATCTTCCTACCTTATAGGCTGAGCTCTCCCAGTGAGACGAAGTGGAAGGTGGCTTGGGAAGGCAAGGGGAGAGATGAATGACATGAGCCTACACTGCAAACCACTTCTATTTACCCACAGCCTACTTCGTTACAAAGAAGCTGTGCTGGCCAGCAGGGAGAGTGGTTGCAAAGTTTCAAGACAGGTTCCCTGGGCTGTACTGAGGCAAGATGTGAAGCCACTGAGTTACTATCAGGATTATTCTATTCTTAGCATCCCAGCATGTGTTCAGCCCCCACATATCACTATCTAAATATAGTCCCTACTGAAGGACAGATGCTGCCAAGTTGCATCTGACCCTCTCCTCTCTTGCATTCTGTTCCTGAAAGCTAGGCTGAACTCCCCAAGACATGCCAACAGTCAGCATGTCCTTTTGTCTGCCCAGGGCTGTACAAGGAAACCTGTACTGTACTGTTAAAGCCTGATCTCAGCCCTGGCCTTCCTGGCCTCTCCTAGCACTGACTTTCCTTTCAACACCTTTTCTTATTCCTTTCCTCCTCAATTGTTTCCTTACTCTTTTCCTTTTTTTTTTTTTTCCAGTCTCAGCTGCCTCTGTCCTTTCCCTTCTGTCTGATTGAACATGATCAATGGGAGGAAGCAGGCAAAGTAATGAAAGAAAACGTGTGTGTATGTGCATGTACATAGGTACTGCAGACACCCAAACCTCTCTGACAAGAGCTCTTTTGTTGCTAAGATCTCCTGCTGAGACGGCAGGGAGATGGACAATTTTCTGAGTAAATGTGTTTCAGTTTTTCACACTGATTTGTATTTCCAGTAGCATAAATCCATAAGACTCTGAAATTGGGATTTCCTAAACCTATCTGAAATCTAAACAGGACATACCTTGATGTGAGTGTGCCATGGGAGAGTGTGTCTACTGAGGCATGGAGTGGAAAGTCTAACAGTCAGTTACAAGAGGCTCACAGAATTTGTGGGGCTCCTCACACGTATGTGCTAGAGGGTCAGTCCCCCAGGGCCAGGTCTGGGGCCAACCCTGACCACTTGTCAGAGTCTGTCAGTGCACCTTCTCATTTGCACAAGAAAGCTCTTCAGGTATGTGTTACAGAAAGCAGAGAGGTTTTCTCTTTGAAACACCACTTTTTCCAACTTTTCCCACCTCTTCAGAAAAGCTGTTGGGTGACATCTTCCAAGCTTTCTGCAGCTTAAGCAGAAGCTCCCTGTTAGTGACACTTCATGTGGCTCACTGGGTGCCCAGGAGAGGGCATCTTTTAGACATGGGGAGCAAGTGGCTGATCCTGAGGGCAGCCTGACCTTCAGGATGGGCAGGGAGCCTGGCTTTTGGACTGAGCAGCCACCCTGGCCTGGGACCTCAAAGGCTCAGTGCTGCTCTCGCTGTACTCAAGATGAGCAGGTTATGAGTTGTCATTAAAGTCTGTACAGCACAGAGCTGGCAGTCATATAAAAACTGGCAGGCTTGTGTTGGTCTCTGTCCAGAGGCTCTGCAGCCTCCAGCACACTGCACCTTGCTGTCCTGGCTGTGGATTAAGTCCTGTCCTGCCTTTCTTTCTCTGCACAATCCTCTTCCGTGTTTAACCCCTTTGCCTTCCTCCCTGGCAAATGCAGTGGGGGTAGGGGTTTGGCGTAAAAATGAACCTGTGGATAGTACATTTCCCTCTGATCCCAGGAAGCAAATTCATAAACTTCCAAGGAGGGTTTATAAATCTGTGGAAGACTGAGCCAGACACATGCTATTTTCAGACATGCTCTTTCCTGCACTGGAAGAGACCTGGTCCAGTTTTCCCAGAAAGGAATGGAGACATGGAAAAGTCCCTTCTGGATTGTAGAGCACTGAAATACCAATAGTTGCTTTAGTACATGTGCCTTCTGTCAGTCCGGTAAGATTTGAGCACAGACCAAGCCAGACCCAGCATCCTCACTAACCATGAGAAAAATGCATTGCCTGCTCATGATTATCAGCCCACATGACCTGCTTGAGTCCCACCAGTTTTCTCTGCTATAAAGATACCTGAAACAGCATCAGGCAGTGTTGGGAGCACAGCCTGATCCTTCCTGCCTGGGAACCCCAAACAGTTGCCTGCAAAGACTTGCAGTAGTGAGGGACTAGAGAATTGCAGGAAGTTTACTGTTGCTGTTCTGGCTGGTCACCAGCCTACATCCTTGGTTCCAGTGAGCAGGGAGGAATACTATGGGATGTGAGGAATGTTCTGAGCACCTGCTGACAGCCTTTAACCCCCAATCCCCTGGCTTCACAACTGGGAGAGATACTCAGCAAGTATGTTCCCATCCAGTGCTAAGCACCAAGTACTTGGCCATGGAGCAGCGGTTGGCCTTTTGGGGTATACTGGGAAACCCTCCTTTTAACCTCTTTTCAACTTCCTAACTCTTTTCTTAGCTGCTGTGTCAGTAGGCAGCTCTGGAAAATGTGTCTCCTTTACCTTCTCAGTTAACAGCTGCCTCTGGAGGAAGTATCAGGAAGCAGCATTTATACTGTAACAGTGGTTCTTCAGCAGCAGTTCATTACAGACCTACACATGCTCATTCCAGGCTTATATTAACAAGGAGGGAGATAAAGGACTAAAATGACAGAGGCTGATGGATGTGGCAGCTGGGATGAGCCGGTCCCTATTTTAAGCATGCAGGCAAGATTTGGGGTCAAGTTGGAAAGGCTACAGAGTGATAAAGTACCAGTGAACACAAAAACAACTTGAAGCATAGCCCTCCCCTTTCCATCTTCTTCCCCAACACCTCTCAGTCCTGCTGACAGGCTGACCTGGGAGGAGTGTTGCTCTTGTCTGCTCAACACAGGCCAGTAGGGTCAAGCCCAAGGTACTCACACACCCCATGGGTGCAGGGGGCCTGGGCCACTAAGACCAGCCAATCAAGCCATGGGACTTTCTTAGGGCTCCATCTCTCTCCTCTCCTGTTCCCCTGCTGCTCCTGCAAGAACAGTGACAGGGCAGCAATCCTCCCACATTCACTTCTCTTTCCTGAAGCTGCCACGGGAGTGTGGGCAAAGTAGCTTTATATATGAGTAGTTATAGATGTGTCTGGTGGCTCAAGCAGCAAGGCTGTGAGATATGGGCAAAGGTGCCCTGTTGAGTATTACTTCTCTGCAGGGATCTGACACAGTCAGATGCACTGACTGTTCACTCCACTCTTTGTTAAACAACTCTGCACTGATTTGTCTTTCACTTAACTGCAAGATCTGAAGAAATATTGTAGAAGAATCTACAAATAGAGTGTAATACTACCTTGTTCCTGACTTGCTCTGACCCAGTGATTTTACCTGGCTATTCTTTTATGTGAAAAATGAGTATATTATGGGTCCCAAGCTGTCCTACAAGGCTATCCCCATTGCTTGCCTATATGGGAGAGGTCTGTGGTTTTTGGATGAGCGGGCATTTGGTTTGCTTTCTTGCTTGCCCTAGCAGAAAGGTTAGGCTGAGTTGGTAAGAAGTTTAACTGATGGATGATGGAATAAAAGGGAGAGTAAACACTTGGTGCAAGATGGCCATGAGAGGCCAGATCTAGGAGCTCGCCTGGAACCAGTGACTCTGACTCCCTTCTCAGATAAAGCAATGCATATCTTGCACAACTCCTGTTAAGGCTCAAGATTTATTCCAAGTTTACACTTGTGTAACAGGACACCATATAGCCTGATGCAGATGTCCAGAAATACACTGACCAAAGCCATTGGGGCAGGAATGCTTAACACCAGAATGTGCCTCGGAACCGCCACCTTTCCCCAGTGTCAGCTTCCCTGAGGATGGTACTTGCAGAGGCTCTGCATGAGTCAGGGATCATACCAAGGAAGTACAGTAGAGGCATGCAGAAGGACACATGGACATGTGCAGGCATAGTCTGTTCCCTCTCTGAAACATAGACTCCCTAACCAACTTAGGAGACAGGGAACAAGAGGAGAAGAGCATGTAGATATTCTTGAGTCTTTCATCTGCACTAAAGAACTTGAATGGGGTTGGTGATCAGGTCAGGCCTATGCTCAGCAGAGTGATTCTTGGAATTAACAGGGATACAGAGACCAAAAGGCATAGTCAGGGCTCATCCAAGAGGATTAGTACTCCACTCTGTCAGCACAGTAGTCTTAGGCCTTATTTTATTCTGTGAGGAATGGAGCAATAGAAGGGCCAGCAACTGAACTAGATAGCTGCTGTTCTTCCCTTCATCCTTATCCTCTCTCCTGCTTTTTCAGATTCGAAAGAGAAGCAAAGCGTGCCGTGGAGGCCTGTGGGAAAATGATGTTCTAGTATCTATCAATGGGAAGTCATGTGCTGGCCTGTCCCATGCTAATGCCATGCAGATCATCGACTCCTCCAACGGCATGCTCAACATCCGTGTGAAAAGGTAACCTGCTCCCAAGTGCCAGTGCTGTGACAGTGCAGGCAGTAGGGTGCTTTCATCCAGTACAGCAGCTGTCCACATCCAGCAGAAACAAGGCAGGCAGGAAGCCTTTGTTTTCACCATACTGCAAGGTGTACTAGGAGGACTTACCCATGTCCTAACCTGGCTAACATGTTGACATCTCAATGTTTTGCCCTGTCTTACAGTGGGCTGTTGTAGTCCAACAATTTGTATACTGACTCCCACAAAGATGAGAGGTGTGTGGCTAAACTCCTTTTTTATGGGAAGAAATATCTGTGCCAGTCTCTAGTTCAGGGGAATACTGGAGATCAGGCTGAAATTAATGGACAAAAAACAGTCCCAGTAATGTTCCTCGTCCTCCCTGTGCTAAGTTAACCCAGTGCGTCAGTGCATGCTGGATGTGGCCCAAGCTATAAATGAATAATCCTATAAAGGTGAAGGCAGCAAAGCTGTATGAGGTCCTAGGTAGTCCACACTACTGCCTAAACAGAAGTCACCCTCAGAAAATGAGGCCCTGGTGAAGGGGGCTGGGAGATGTGATCTTCTACAGTCCTGAAAAGAAAGAGAGAGCACTGTGAGCAGTGGGAAGGGACAGCCACGCTGGTTGCTGTCATCTGTAAAGCAGGAGCAGAGGTGGCCAGTGCTCAGAGAAAGAAAGCCTGAGCATATAGGATCTTCCCCTTAGTTTCAGAGAAAGTGCCAGTGCCTTCTGATGTGCTCATTCTAACTGTGAGTAAGTGGGATGGGTAAGTTCTATACAAGGTGTCCAGAATAGCTCCTGGTCCCTTGCCAAGGCCTTATCTCACACCATTGGAGCCTATCTGCAGCAAACAGATGCCTGGGCAAATTTTCATCGGTCAAGCACACTTTGAATTAACAAAGTGACAAAGGCGGGCTTCTTGCATCCCTCTGGATGGAGCCAACACTGGATGGTTTGGAAATAATGAAATCAGTTGGCTTCATTTGGAGTAGTGGAGAAATCATCAAATGTTGCTTTCTTGATCACGTCTATTCCTACTTCATCTTTACATTCCCAGGGAAAACACCAATCATTCCTGTTCAGAAAGGAGAGGTAGCTGGATGACTCTGGAGTATGTGTATTTCAGAAAAAGAGGAAGGGAGAAACACTGACCTGACAGTACAGAACAAGAGAAACTGGCTTACAAGCAGTTATGCTTCTCAGTTACCTGATGAAGTGTTTAAAGAAGAGGAGGAACTGTTCTGTTTTGCTTGTGGAATGTTGAGGTTGCTCCCCAGTGAGATTTCATATTGGCAAATAGTATTAAAAAAATAAACTGCCAGAGAAATTCTCCCACCCTTAGCTTCCACAAAAGTTTGCATTTGACATAAATAAAAATTTTTCACAGTTTAGAATTGGGATCCAAGTCATGAGTTGCACAGCTTTATAGAGGCAATGCTGTCTGCCTGGCTTCCTGGTATGCATGTTCAGAAGGCAAATACTTAGGACTCCTTTATAGCTCTTATAAGCCCTGGTGAGTCTGACAAGTGAAGGAACAAGTTCCCAGCTCTTTCTGTGTGGGCTGGAGTCAAACTGCCGTGGAAGTCCAGACTCACTCTTGAGGAGAGGGAAGATAGAATGGGCTCTTTTTCTGTCAGCACAGCCAATTCTCCTTCCCTCTGGAAGCCAGCAGTAGGGTTGACTGCCCCAGTCTGCCTGGCACCTACTCCAGTCATCCTTCCAGATGTCTAAGAGGTTTGAAATTGCTATGTCTAAGCCAAAGGCAAATGCTACCATGGATTGGGCTGACCAGCATGACTGCATATGGTTGTCAAAACCCAAGTACTGATAGTTAGCTTGTGAAGCAGTCCCACAGTGAGCAGGCTAAATACTAGAGTGGTCTCCTACCACCAGATACCATAGTCCTATCCCCAAAAAACACTTGGGCCTTTATATCCTATTTGCTATTTACTCCCATGTAGAGGTCAGAGCAAACAAATAGCACAGACTTCTTAGTTCAGCCCAGTCTGAACTAAAGCAGTTTGGGGGTGCCAGGATCTGCAGATCTGACACAGTCTCAGCTGCAGGAGCAGCTGGAGTGCAGTGTGATAGCTGAGCACCAGCCGTTCTCTGCTGACAAGCCGCAGGCTGAAGGGTAGGTCTCACTGTCCTGGGGAATGTTTGCTATGCATGAATTCATGTCTCCAGGAGAAATGCCTGGGGAGCTGATTAGGCTTGGTAGATTTAGGGCACTCTGATTTTTGAATGTTTAACGCCTGGTTTCCATAGAGTTGTGAAGCAGAAAATCAGAATGAGAGCACATAGCTGATGTCAGGGATAAGTCTGTCTTTGGCATCTACACTTCAGGTGTCTGTACCACCTGAAAAACACCTGTAACACTGTCCCAGTCCATAGCCCTCTCTCACGCCAGGGTTTCCTTCTAGTTTAGCTACACAAATGAAACCTCGCTGACCACTTTTCCTTCTCCCCACAGGATAGTTGGTGGGGACCAGACTGGCCCGTGGCTCCAGCGTTCCCCTTCTCCAGGGCAGCGAGTGCTCTCTCCACCATCCGTGTCCAGCCCCTCAGCACAGTTACTCAGCTCTGAACCAGCAGGAGCCCCAGCCACCGCACAGCCCTCACAGCCATGGAGGTCACAGAGGCACCTGGAGAGCCTCACGTCCCCACCGGACAGCGAGGCCTACTATGGTGAGACAGACAGCGATGCTGACAATGTGGCACAGGAGAAGCACCGCCGGGCTCGCAAGAAGAGCCCACGCTCCCCACCTGACAGCACCACCGGCAGGGCGGATGCACCTCAGGACGAGGTGTCCCTGTCTGAACAGAGTGGCTATGAGAGCATGCCGGAGGCTGCTGCGCAGGGGGGAGCAGAGCTGGCCAGCTCCAGCGGGGTGGCCAAGAGGGAGATTGTCTGCCTGCCTGGCAGTCGCACAGACACTCCATTCTCAGACAGCGAGGGACAGTTGCGGCCACCGTCAACAGAGGGTCGGGAGCCTTCTCCCGAGGCAATGCTCCTGCCCCATGCCACCAAGGCTATCCGAGCGGAACGCCATCTCATCCCCATGGTGGGGCCAGTGGAACATCCGATTGATGAAGACCTAACCACCACTTATACAGAGAAAGCCAAGCAGGCCAGTAAGTCCTCTAAACTGCCATTCACCCATGCCTTTTCCTTGTGCTGGATTCTCCTTCCAAAAGCCTGATTCCTGCAAATGCCAGGTGGGTTAGCTCCTCTAGCTTACAAAGGAGCACCAGTCAAATCAGACCTGCAGAGACCAGGGCTTCCTGTTGCAGCTTTGGCCCTGGGATCTACCTCACCTAAGGCACCTTAAGAAACAGATAAGATAAAGGGTCTGGGGTCAGGGGTCTGGGAGTCACTCACAGAGGCTGCAGCCATTCAAACAGATGTGCTCTAGTACCTCTGTGTACTGGAAAAAGGATGGATGTCGTTGGTTTCTTCAACACTTTGGGCTAAGAAGACTCAGGTGACATGATAGTGTCAGGAAAGAACTTGGAGGTTAAATTTCCCTGTCTTTCCAGAGATCTTATGGCAGCTTAGTTTGCTCCTTAGCTACCTGTGTGTTAAGCACAGAACACTCATTTCAAGAGGCTCCCAAGGAGCCCTCTGTTCAGTTCAGCTCTCCATGGACACAGAGGGATGCAGTATTACACATTTAAGGATGATGAGAGATAATTTGTAGACAGCATAGCTTCAAAAGAGTCTTGTCAGAAACTGTTTTATTTCTCTCACCCTGTCCAGCTCAGGGAGGGACTCTTCTACATCAGCTTTCCCTGCAGGCTCTCACTCCAGTGAGGATGCCCAGGTCTGACTGGCAGCAGCTGGTGAGTTCAGGTAGAATTTATAATTTTTTAGGTATTGGCAGTGGAGAGTTGCCAGCAAGGACAGGCAGAAGATGGTAAATTAGCTCTTGAAACAGTTCCTTGTAGTGCCATCCTGATAGTCAAGACATTTCCATGTGGAATAAAGTACTGAAAAAGGTAGTGTAGTGTATGGCTGATGGACCTGAAGTGACGTTGATTGTGAATATCTTTCCTGGTTCCTACTACACATGGAGTATTTCAAGCACAAACATGAGGGCAGAACAAAGTGTTATCTGATTTCACAGTTGTGATCTGTCTAGTAATATTAAAAACAAGGCAATTATAAATTTATTTTCAGTGTAGTATAAGTGACTAGTTTACTTTTGTCTGAGCCTGGAAATAAAGCAGGTTTTTAAAAACTGACTTTAAAAAAGTGACGGAATGGAAAACAGAGACACAGAAAAGTTACTAGACTGAATCAGAAAGAAAACGTGGATTCTAACTTCTGATCCTCTTCTTCAAATGCTAGACATTTTACCCAGGACAGATAATACTGCAAGGCAATTATTAAACCTCTCTTTTCTCTTATCCTTGGGCTAAATATTCTTTTATCTGTTCTGCCTAAGGAGTCCTATAGAGGTAACTTGCAAACCTAGGTGCTTCCTTCAGACAGGGCACTGTCCTACTGCTCTTTCCAGTGTTACGAGGGGAGGCTCAGCTGGGTCTCTCTTATGTCTTGCTCTGCTGGGCAGTGCACCTAACCTGATGCCTTGTTCTGCTTCTTCCTAGTCTTTAGCTCTCATTTTCCTTAGGACAGGAAAGAAATCAGCAATTTCAGCCTCCCTAAAGATGAAGCTATTTTTTCCCCCTTTCAATAATGTACAAGCATGAGGTGAATGTTGAGAAAGGCATGTTCAGCTGCTCCCTGCCACCCGATAGTCCTAGCAGTAGAAGAGCAATTGCTTTACATCAAGACTTATTTCCATGGACGGCATCAGTACAGAGGGATCCCAGAAAAGCTACGTATTTAATTCAGAGCATTTCTGATGGCAAGATAATATCCCATGGCAGGAGAATGATGCAACAATATTGCCAGCTGGAGTTAGGGTTCCCAGAAGCACTGCAGACTGAGGTAATATTTTATTCTTCTGTCACTCTTTCACTGCTCACCCTCTTTTTGGTTTATGTTTGGCCAGGGGTGTCCTTCTGTAGGAGTTACTCTGCCAGGGATGGTAACTCACAGGGTCTTTTTTCTTGCTTTAGGGATCTTATCATTAAATGAGAAGGCAAAATTCTACATCCTGATCATGCTGGAGCACAGCAGCCATTAAAGCAGAAGTTCACTTCAGCAGCCAGTTACTGTGAGGGAAGGAAGCAAGTAAGGAAGAGGGATGGAAGGTGTTCATTACGTGGTGAACAGAGCTAAAGAACACCTATACCTGGAATAAACATGGGTATAAACACAGCTGGAGGATGGGGGACTGCTGAGCTGCGCTGGCTCCATGGGAGGCTGCTTGGACTGGCATGGGAGAACATGGTAGAGCATCTCTTGCCAGAAAGGTGTAACCTTGGTGAGAATGTCTGGGCTAGCATTGCTCCAGCTCCTACAGCTGCTCTAGGCTCCCATGGAGACAGCAGCATTTAAAGCTCTGTTCCTCTGCCTTTCCTTAGCAATATCCACAGCACAGTAGCCTACTCTGGGACACAGACACTCCTGGGTTTTTGCTAAACAGGAATGTGAAATAATGGTTTAGAAGTCAGGCAGGGTTTTAAAACCTGAGTTAGCTCCAGGAAGTGACTTGGACTATCAGTTTTGAGAGCCTAAATATTTATATATAGGCAGGAGACATTTAAAAGCCATTGTGAATACCTGAACAGATGGCTGCCTTTTGAAGCATTATTTAAATATATTCCCAGTGCATCTGCTAATACACCCTCCTTGCCTTGCCACGGCCTTCTTCAGCTCCCACCACTGCACCATAAGAATGTGAAAAACTGCTTTTTGTTTCGTTGGGACTGTTCCCCAGATGGTTCCTTATCCTTTCTTCCTGGAATGTACTACTTTGTCATGTCTGCTCTGATGTTTACTTCAGTTTTGGGGGTATTTCTCTTGTCCTTTGTTTTAATTCTTTCTAACTTTTCACTGTCATTTTTAAGCTCCAGAGACTGTCTCCCTTTCCCACTTGTCCCTGCACCTCAAGCAAACAATTGCAGGTACATTATTTCTAGATGAGTATTTAGAAACATCAAACCTCCATATGAATAACTGAAATCCCAGAAAAAGAACAGAGATACACAATAATTCTTTTGCACACCACCAAGAGTAGCAACTGACATTCTTCACTGCTCTGTTGCCCTACAAGGATCTCAGTATCACTGCTACTGCTATCAGCTCTTGGATTTTCTGTAGCTTTGTTCTTTACTTCCTATCTCTAGAACTTTTGTAGACTTTTGTCCTCATTCTATGTGCTTCAGAGCTCTGAGCTTTCCAGATCATAAGCAAGTGGACTCAACTCCCCTGTCTCCCCTTTCCTGTATGATTTTCCTTTGTTTCTGATGGTGTTAGAAAATCTGATCTGTGCTGACTATGTATTGTCCTCAAGATCATCAATGAAATGAGGAAGTGCTTTCCGTATTCCCTCACCATCTTTCCTAGTTGTACCAGGATGGGCAATCAGTCTTTATGTTCTGGTTGTTACTGAGGCATTTTCTCTTCATTTTCATCTGACAAACATTTTTCCAGTACATGTATTTTTTTTGCAGTAACTCCACCAACACCTGGGAAGTACAGCTGCTTTCCCTGCTTTCCTTAGAGGATATAAATCACGTGGTAATTGCTGGAGGTAACACTGCTATTTGAGACCTGCTTTGCATCACAGTAACATGGGAGCTACCTTATTTACATTAAGCAAAGCTTTGACTCCAGGAGCAGAAAACAGTGTGGTGCAAAGTACCAACAGCTCAAGATCAAGATGGCAGCAGCTGATGGTGCCACCTTATGATGTCCTGCATGTCATCAGCTGCTGAGCTGTGCTTTTTCTTCCCCAGCAAAGACACAAGGTCTTAAAGCTCCTTAGAGAGCCAACAGCCCCTGCAGTGAGGTTTGGGCCTCTCTCCTTCCAAAGTTCTTGCTCTATTTGCACATTGGTATTGGCTCATTTTTCTCAGCCTGTGGGATAAGCATGTATGTCATCTCAGATCTCCACAGGACACATGACTTGGATGTGCCTGCTTAAAAACCACTCAGAGCATTACTGGTGCAGACTGCTGGGGCACTGTGGGGAGCCACACATCACCCAAATACAGGGGAACTTGCCCTACAAGTAAAAAACTTCAGTCTGCATCACTACCCAATGGCTTCTATGCACCCTGGTGTTTTGCTCAGTGGGGTAAGACAGCAGCCAGCAAACAGGGATTCTGCTATATTTTAAACAAACTATCGAACAGTCATGTTTGTGAACAGCTGGTATTTTGCCTAATCTGTAGAAACATAAGTATGAATTTGTTTCCTTCCCACTAAAAATGCACATTTCTCTTTTCTGAGAGGTGATTAATCCCTGGGGAAACTGGGAATCTTTAGGCCCTTGGTTTGTCATCACTGTAAAGGGCCAAGCTAAGTCCCTTCCTGAGATGATTTATGTGCAACTTGCACAGTGCAGAAGAAAAGGAAGAGATAGACAGAAAATACAAATTTAAAAATCTACATCAGTTTCAGGAGGTTAGCAGAAAGCGGGAGCTTGTGGCAGGGAGAATCAGACTATAGTTGTCACAAGTAATTGCAAGTGAGGTTTTTTGGTTTCCCATAGGTTCTGCAGTGTCCTTCTCTTCTCACCCCACCTTCAGAGGCTTGGGATCCATCTTTAGCCAGGGTTGCTTCTTTTCAGCCACTTGTGCTCTCTGAGGTGCACTGTATTTTCACTCCCATCCTAAATCATCTCACAGGACAAAAGGCTCAGCCCTTCTCACAACTGGAAATAGGATAGACATACCAGGACATCTATTCCTAACTTGCTATCACACTGTGTCAGTGAAAGAAGTGCTTCAAAATATCTTAATTTAAACTTATCTGCTGAACTATTTTTAGTTCCTAGGATTCAAGAGCCTCTCCATGTATGGTAGAGGAAGGGAGGGAAAACTGGGTGGGGAAATTTCCTCCTCTGCTTTATATGGGCCTGGCTGCCTGTGCAGAGTCATCAAAGTTACTACATTCCATATCAGAAAAGGAAATCCTTCTTGTTTAAAGCGGATGTACAGCAGCATCACTTGAAAAGATAGGATGCTTATAAATAAGTGGCCTATTCATCAGCAGGTCATAGAGATTACCTCTTCTAAGAGTGACTGTAGTCACGTTTCTCTGCAGAGAGGGTGAGTGCAGCAAGCCATCTCTCAGCCTGTTACAACTGGTATAGGCCACAGGGGCTGTGAACAAGACAAAGTATCTGAATGGCAGTTTGAAGTTATTGGACCACATTTTCTATTTGCCTTTCAGCTTTGACAGTTGTAACTCTAATGATCACAGTTATGTGATTGTTAGACTAACTTACTGGTTTTGTCATTCACTGCAGTATAGGAGACCAATAGGTTTAGGATAATAGCCTACTACTACTACATCCTACATGCCTTAAAGTAAAAGAGAAAAGCATTCTGCTTAGACCAGGAGATTAAAATTAATTGCCTGAACTATTGATCTTACAGAAGTCTGTTCCTAGCAGTGTGAAGCCATGCTGAATCACCCTTGGCCCTTGCCACTCAATGAGCAGCCAGCCATTCGGAAAACAAGGACAACAGCTTCCACGGTTGAATCACAGATGGAGAGACTGATCTCATTTCAGCACGCATGAAACTGGAAATTGCTTCTGCTTGGGAAATCAGTTTCCATACACTACAGTAGCAGTCTAGTTGTATGTGTTTGTTTAAGAAACCCCACTTAATAACTCATTCATCTTTGAATTCTCTGCCTCTTGGAAGGCATTTATTAAAGACTACAGAGAGATAAACACTAGGCATCTAGAGCACTCTTCCTCCACCTTTAGGCTTGAGTACAACATTTGATCTTATTCCTTCAGTTTATGTCCTTCTATGGAAAGCAGAGGTAATATTTTCAGGCTGATATATTAACGGGGCAGAAGCCAGATTATAAACTGCTGTTGTCTGTCTTGGCTAGAATGGATGAATTTTCATTCTTTCTTGAGTCATCTCATAATTGTCACAAATAATTTGCCATCTTCCTCAGGTATTCTTACTGGAGACCTCCAGAATCGTTCCCTCAGGCATCACTCTTGTCCAGCATTTCAAAGAGGATGTTGTGGGTTGCAGCACTGGAAGTAAAGCTGATAGGGCTTTACTTCCAGTAGAGCTCTGCTCTGCCTTTGCACCTCACTGCAATCCTGCTGCCCGAGAGCCTGACAGAGACACGAATTTAGCTGAATATGTGTCAGCTCAAGATAAATCTAGCTGCAGATAATATTCTCTGGGAGGGGAAAGATCTTTAGCATTTGAAGATGTATGGAGGAAAACTATGTGATCCCTGAAATGAAAAGGTGTGCACTCTCATTTGTCCTAGTACTTCTACTATATGAGCTAGCATTTGAAGCACCTTTTTTTTAAACTATCAGTTACTCAGACATTATTTCTATGTTATTATTGTCAGTACAGGGACTCTGACTCTGGGTCACAGTTCCTCAGGCATGATCAGAGGTCATTCATCATCCTGCTGCTTGTGAAGCAGTATCAGAATTTGCTTCCAAGCTGACACTTGCGTGGTCCTTGCAGAGCCCCAGTTAGTGATTTTTCAGACTGTGTTGTCCCATATGTTAAGTTAACATAGCCTGGCCTTGCACATGCACTTCTACTCTGACTTAGGATGTGTAAGGCTGATGGGGAACAATGGCATTAAATCAAAATTTTGCCAATAGCTCAGATCACAAAGGTGATTAGAGCAATAATCACACTGAAACAGCTATTCATATAACACCACAGACTGTCTTAACCAAGCTGGTAGTTTTAGATTCCAGGGTTTTAACATATTAGTTGAAAGAATTTGTAATGCAAACAAACAACAGGAATCCCTTTCCCCATCCAGTTGTTTCCATCAGTTCTGAAAGTGATAGGGGACAAGGTTGCTGACAAGGTAGGGACAAGTCTGCTCAGGGACAACACTGAAATGTTTTTGAGACAAAGTGGTAGTGATGGATGAGGGAGAGGCATAAAAGGGTAAGACATAAAAGGACTTTGGCAAGGAGTGATTAAACAACAGCCATTACTCAAGAGAAGTGAGAGAAAGTTATAGCTAGGAAGGAAAAAGCTGTCAACCTGGCTAATACTTGTTCTTTAGTTTCACTTAAACCCATCGTAGGAAGGGACATCAGTTTGTTGGGAAATGTGTAAAGCTTTACTGTCATCAGTATCTACATTAACTGAGAATCTTGCTCTTTGCAGAAAGAAACAGGAGCAGAAACAGGGGCGAATAGATTCAGCAAATCTTGATACACTGACTATACTGAAAGGACAAGGCTGAGTCAGCTTCTCTCTAGAGGTCAAATGTAAGGAATTAATGAAACTTTTATCAGAATGGTCTTCAGTCCTTGCCAAGTACCTTGGAATAATGAGAAGGGTCTCAGGGAAAAAGACCAAGAATATACCCTTCTAGCAGTCATAGGCTCTGACAATAAGAAAAAAAAAATCATTTACCTTCAATTAGGTGCATGAAGTAGTTTTGTCGTGCATATTTGCAGAAAACAAAATGAAAAGTAAAATCAACATGGACTAATAAAAAGTAGAAAGAGTCTTTGACCTGCTCAGTAAGATAAGACCTCACGGCTGAAGGAATAACGTGAACACAGCATATACTGGCTTCTATAAGATACTTGATACAGTTCCATATGACTTTTCCAATGAGAGAAATATGGATGAGATAGGACTACCAAAAGGTGACCACACAATTGGCTAAGAATAGAACAGAAAACATAACTATTAATGGTTCATGATGTCAGATGAGCTAACTGGCTAAGTTGGTAGTAGTGTTTCACTGCCCTTCTGAATCTAACAGGACTACCGCTATATATTCACCCACAGAGCTTTAAACACTAATGTCAATCAAAGGTCCTCTCCACCTCAATGTTATATGACTGGCAAGGAGACAGGTGATAAAAAATCCCAACCCTCTTCTCTTCTGTCAGTGGATCTTACCCTCTGGCTGCATCTAGACGGAATAAGCAGCATGTACTGTGGGGCACAGCACAGCCCCAAAACTGCTATTATTCAGATCTGGAACCTAGCTGAGACACCTTGCAGCTTTTCTCTGGTTTTTCTTCCCAAAGAAACCCAGGTGTGTGGGGGACACAGGGGAGGGAGGGGGCTTACCTGGACTGAGAAGCTCAAAAGTGTTCCCAAGTACACCACTATTGTCTTCCTATCTGCTTTTTTCTGATGCTAATTCCTGCTAGTGAAGCTTTGTAAATGTGGCTTGTTTCTCTTGGGTTTTGTACCTAGAAAGCAGTTACAGGAAATAGAAGTAATACCATTTTCAATGGGTGTCATGGGGATTCAGTGGAGATCGCTGTGTATTAATTGGCAGATGACATAAGACATGGAAGATATACAGTTGTCTCATGAAAGGCTAGAATTTTTAATGTAGCAGGAGCTTGAATAGTTGCAGAAAATTACTAAAATCAACTGGCTAATGAGACTATATGGCAAGTGGATTAATTAAGTCCAATAGTGAGATGGTGAGCATATACTTGTCTGTATTACTGGAGTAGATATTGGATAGACTGAAAGACAAAGACATGATCAATCAGTGATATCCTGCTGTCAGACATCAAGCAATTTTGTAAGCAGCAGACTTAGCAGATCCTGGCATCCTTTTAATTTATGTTTTGTATTTGATATCTTATTCTCTTATGTCTAGTAAATCTGTCTGATGTCTGTCTCTCACATTCAAAATGAGAAAGCATTTGTGTGTGTGTATGTGTGTTCTTCAGTTTTTGATGCCTAATTAAGACTGCACTCAGGCTTCTCGCTTCCTGTGGTGGGATCTCTCTCCTCTGCTGAGCCTCCTATTTCCATGTAAACTTGTAGGAGCATTGTATCTTTGTGACTTCGGACTCAAAATTAGCAAATGGACTCAAAAGCTATTAGCATGAAATGGGTAAAATCAAAAGACATGCAGCATTGACTGCATAAACCTTTCATAGGGAATTGGGCTAAAACTGCAAAAGACAGATTCACTAGTGCATTCAACAGGTGCTGTCCTGGCAAAAGAAAGTTCTCCTTTGGGAGAAGGCTATGTAGGGAATATCCAGGGCCCAGGTGTGAGCTGTCAGCACAGAAAAACTGGTCATGTGTGCTACCTTCTGCACTTTTGCACTTACTTTTCCATCCAGCTCAGAAAGAAGGGCAAACTGTCACCCAGCTGAGAGATTTTTTTGAATGAACAAGCTATTCAAGTCTCCAGCAGGATACCATGAGACTAAGATATTGCAGCCATGCACAGTGATGCCTCTACACCCTCTCTGCCTAACAGAGCTCTCCAACAGCAGTATGGCTAAGAATGGTCAAAAATCTACAAAATTACTGGGCAGGTTTTTTCTCCTGCACTGTTAACTCACCTTCAGAAAAGCCGGTTTCTTTCTGTTTTTCCAAAACCAGGAGATTGCAGTGGGGTAGTGTCTCACTGGCACACTTAAAATCACTAGCCATTTAAGAATCATTTAAGAAGAAAGACTGGTTTGACAAGTATTTTAACTATTTAACCTCAGATACATGCTAAAGTGTTACAGACTTGAGAAGGACTGTAACATTTGTCCGTAGCATCCTAAATTGGAGCTGAAGCCATATCTGTTTTATATTATGCACAGGTTATGTGATGGAAGTGTGCAAATATCCAAGAATGACAAATATTTCCTATACCAAGAGTTTTACCTTTACTTTGAGGTAAAAGAATATATACTCCTCTGCTTAACTGCTTGCAATTTAAATACTGATCAAAGCTTTAAAGGTTGAAACATTCAACAGGGAAATACTTAGAAGGTCAATATAACCCATCCAAATCTTATTTTGAAAGGACTTTAGGTATGTAAAGTATGAGATGTCTGTAGCCTCTAATGACTTACTGAGATATTTGCAACATTAGCCATGGAAAAATGACTTTGTCTAACATAAATAGCTGGAAGAACAAAATTCGAGGTGACCCCATCTGAACAAAGCAGTTAACAAGTAGCATTTCATCACAGAGGAACAGGCTCTTTATCTCTAGAAGTAGCAGAGTACCTTATTTTCTATAGTAATGGCTTTTCTAGAATTCGATCTTGGTAATAAAATTTACCATTATTTGTTTCCTAGGGAACATGAACAGTTATCTGACCTCATGTAAGCCTGCTTGTTCAATAGCTTGCCTGGGCATTAAAATGTTTTCTTTTAATAAGATCTGATCTTGAAAAAAATTATACTTTTTACACTTCTCTTTGCTGTAATTAGTAACAAAAATAATTTCACTTCAGTGAAACTTAGTTAAGAGGAAAACTTCCACTTCCATAGACTTTGCTTAATAGAAATTTTTCCTTTTTGTGGATTTTTTCCAACAGAATTCAGCGTGTACATGAAATAAGTGCTTTAGAAGTTAACAAAAAGTTTTCTATAGAAATTATTCACCACACCGACAGAATTTACGAGAGTTTTATAACCCTTCCTTTTACTCTTTTATCTATTCAATTTGAATGTTCTTACAAGAGACAGAGCTGTATTTTCATTCCAATGGTATGTATCAATATTACAAGGTATCCCCAAAGAGACATATATATACATATATCCCTATATGTGTAAATATTCATCAAAGAAGAGACTGAACCACTTTCACTGCTCTTGCTCTAAGAGCCTCTGTATGAGACATGACAGGTCTCTCTACGGCAATGTTGCCTTGTGCGCATTGTCTTCTTGGTGTGCAGTGATGGCTGCTGGATTTCAGCATGTATGGTCAGACCTTCATTTTTCCAGACTCTCTAAAATTGGAGATGGTCTGCCAAGGCTACAGAATTGCTAAGGCTGGGGCTGCTGGGAGGGAGAATCATGGGAGGGTGCCCCTCCCAGGCCACGCTCTGGGATTGTCTCACAGGAGCTATTGCTCGAGTACAGAAAGGAGTGGTAAGACAGGACCTAGACAAAGTGTGAAGAGATGCTGAGCAGGCTACAACTGCAGAGATTTGCAGACTTCCCAGCACCATCTATTCCCTTCCTTCCCATCCACCACAGTCCTCACTATCAGCATCTCATCTTTCAACACCGCTCAGTCTCCTGTGCTGGAGCTCTGAATGGTGCTGCCAAAACACCATTCCCTGGTTTCCAAACACTCCATCACCCTCCCTGGGCACAACCATGCTTTCAGTGTAGGTAACAGCCTCTGGTGTTTTAATTCAGCTAAACAAATTCACTGCAGGCATCCAGGATCCTAATGCTCCTCTGTTAAATGTTCTTCAGTTGTGTGCACAGCAGAAACCTGAATCATGGACTGGTTCTCCTCAGACATGGAAGAAAATTGATATACACAGGAAAGCCTCTGTTCTCTCTTTTCTTCCTCTTTACCTGGAGCTGAGTGCTCTCTGAGAGTTTCAGGCAAGGAAAATTATTTGCCTCCTGTGCAGGTTTCTTCTGCCTTTCCATGTTGGACATGCACACTGTGTTAGTTTTATTTCTCTGAAGGGCTCTTTGGCACAGAATTGCTGGACATTGAGGCATTGGTAACACTAACTTGAAGCTTGCACCTTTCTAACCTGAAGCTTGCATCATAGAAGCTGTGATAATATAGAGTATATTTTCTTATTTTAAAATAAAAAATAGGAGTTTCTCCTTACAGAGAGTACAGGGAGGGAGAAGGAATAAGTTTAAGTGCCAGGTGACAATGTCCATCACACTGCTCAGTGATGAAGCTATGAAGACAAAAATAGACAAAGTGATCTCATGGCTTTCAGCAGCAAAGCCTACGAGACAAAAGAGAGGCTTTAAAAGGCTTGTGGACTGATAGCAAAGAGCTTGGGCATCTCAGAGTTTTGGTTCTGCTCCAGAAGAGCTTTGCTTTGCTCGTCTCTCATTGCCTCTCTTTCTGTTTATGGGGAGTTGTGAATTAAACGGGCTTTGTGACATGCCCAGTTCTCCAGGTCTGGACTCTACTTTCTCAAGCTTGGATCAGCCTTATGCAGGTACTTTTCTTTTCTTTTCTTTTCTTTTCTTTTCTTTTCTTTTCTTTTCTTTTCTTTTCTTTTCTTTTCTTTTCTTTTCTTTTCTTTTCTTTTCTTTTCTTTTCTTTTCTTTTCTTCTCTTCTCTTCTCTTCTCTTCTCTTCTCTTCTCTTCTCTTCTCTTCTCTTCCTTATTTCCTTTCCTCTCCTTTTTTTTTAGTCTGTTCTCCTTACCCCATTCTTTTGCCTATTCTGATTTCATTCTTTACCTTCTACAAGTCATCTTAGGAAGATTTCTCTTCCTGTTTTTTCCTAAACTGTTGTGGAAGATTGTAGCTTGAATAGCATGACCATTTTTCTGTTGGGAGGACTGGTGTAATTAGTTGTATGCTTTAGCCTTTGATGAGGAAAAAGGTAGGAAGAAGAAAAGAGGGAGGTGAGAAGCAGGTCCCAGAGGGCCCTATTTGCCAGCTCCTTCGGAGCACTTTCTAGGGAAGTTGTACATGAATCCTAATGCTGAGCTAGGACTACAAGCTGGTGGAGTTAAAGCCACGTAAATGTAACTCTGTTACATTTTCTCTGACAGTATTTTCTAGCCCAGACTTTAGAGCTGGCATTTCTATGGTAGTCTGCTGTCAGAAAGGGCTGTGCAGACATCACTTTGAATGGTGTTGCTCCCTATCTGTTAGCTCCTGATGCTAGAAATCCTCCTGTGAGTCACTCAGGCCAGAGTTTACATATTCTGCACTTGACTAAGATTCTGTGGTGCTGCTCTTTCTCCATGTAAATGTAGAAGCAAAATACCACCAGGTGAGGTATAGCTTTTAGTAAGGTTGTTTGTAGCAACTTCCCTTATTTTCTCCATTGTCAACAACCCCTAGAGACACAGGCATGCAGATTTGTAAATGAAGTGGGCAGACCTTCAGGGACTGTAGTTTGTTTCTACCATGGAGAGCAGGCCTTTGAGGGCAAGTCTGTGACTGCCCTGAAGAACACTAAATCTACACAAAAACTTGGACACTACTTCAGTCTTGGTTCAGCAAGGTGGAGTTATTCTGTAAGGAAAGTTTTGCAAAGAGCCTTCACTTTGCAAATGCAAGTACAAATAATGAGCCATTTCAGCATTGCTTTTCCTGTTTCTAGTTTGGGGTGCAAAGGAGAGGAATGGATTGTGCATCCACATGAAGTGATCTTAAACCACAGAATTCCCCTTGCTGAAATCCCAAAGCAGCAGCATGTGCTATGGGATGGCTGCAAACTTTGAGAGCTTCCTGGAAGGATGACTGCTTTGCAAATCAACACTTTATTTTCAGCATGGGGTGGGAAAGGGAAGCTCTTTCTGCTGTGGTTACACTGATGCAGTATGGAATGATGACATTTGCCACAATTGCGTAGACTAGAAAAGTTTTGGGAGACTGCAGCCCTCAGGAAAACTAGTAAACTTCTTAACTAAGCTCCCTGTCCCTCACTGAAGACGACTTTGTGACATTAACAGGTTCACATTGAATGAATGCTTTGTGATAAAATGATCAGAAGTGAGATCCTGAGAGGACTGAGCAGCTTCCATCATCTCTTGAGCTAACACCATCCCTCATCACATTGGAGTCACTGCCTTGTAGCTCTCCTCTCCTCTCCTCTCCTCTCCTCT
>VXBC01001521.1:1775386-1809535 GCA_013399945.1 Ploceus nigricollis
AGCAGAACAGAATTTATTACATCTCTCTTGGGAATGTCAGGGCTGGACAAGATGTTTTTTTGTCTAATTATCAGATGCATACACTGGATGGTTGTTTCATCTGGACTCTCATGCTGGGAAAAAGACAATGGAAAAGGGTGAAATGAAAGATATCACAAATTAGTCTGTGGTTTAGGTGTGTGGGGCTTTTTTTCTGTGCAAGGTTAGTGCTGACTTCTGTCATTTCAACAGTGATTCAAGGCATGTCCATACTTTCATTAGAGCAGACAAGTCTGGTTTTACTGTTGAATTTTGTTCATCACCTGCTTTCCCTGCACACAAAGACAGAGGATGCAATGTTCCTCCCTGGGGCTTTACTGACCACAGAGCAGGTGGAAAATTATTATCCCATACGTTCATGCCAGTGTCCCAACAGGTGTTGTCTTTTCCAAGCAAGCCTGTCTAAGTGGATTTCCTTCTGGTCTGGCTGATCAGTTGTGGGGTTCTGGGATTCTTGCTCAGGAGCAAATACTCTTCTTCCTTGCCAGGCATGGGGCCCAGGGAAGAGACTGCAACAAGGATGAAATCATGCTTCCTTTGCCTCTTGCAGTGGCAGGGCTGCTGCAGAGCAGCAAACAGCCCTACACACAATGCACAACACTGACTGTAGCTGACATTGCAGGGCTTAGATCAGGAGCAGCCCTGCTGTGCCTGCAGAGCACCTCTCCTTTTGCACATAAGCAATCCTCTATATGGTAGGAGGAACATCTACAGAAAGCAGGGCTCCACCTTCAGGGTGATAAATAAATGGTAAAAATTTCCACAAGCAAGGGCAAGCACTGTAAAAACGTCAGGGACTCTTGTTCACATGCTTCAGAAATAGGAAATCCCAGGTCTGATGAGGAAACTTAGACCAGCCATCAGAGTGGGAGGAGTTCCCTCCCCCCACCTGCATTGACTTCTATTGTGTTTGCAGGGAAAGAGAAAACTGCTCCTGATTTTCTACCAACAGTTTATAAGGACACTATCATCCGCAAAAGTGGAATGAAAAAGAAGGGCAAGGGGTGTGTTTCCTCTTATGTGCACTAGAACAGCTATAACCATTTCACTGTCCACCTTTGCCCACTCAGCCTCTTCTGATCTCTGAGACTGCCTCTTTCTATCTCTTTCAGAGCTCCACCGCCATGAAAGCATCCAGGAGAAGAATGTGAAAGAAGCCAAAACCAAGTGCAGAACCATTGCATCCCTGCTGACAGATGCACCCAACCCCCACTCCAAGGGGGTGCTGATGTTTAAGAAACGCAGGCAGAGGGCTAAGAAGTATACATTGGTAAGCTTTGGCAGTGTTGATGAAGACCGCTCCTACGAGGAGGAAGACGGAGTTTTTCCAACTAGTGAATCTGAATTTGATGAGGAAGGTTTCTCTGATGCCCGAAGCCTAACTAATCACTCAGACTGGGACAACACTTACCTAGACATTGAAAAATCCAAATCTGACTCTGAACAGAAGGAAGGGAAGCAAAAAGGTTTGAGTGAGGCCTCAGGTAAAGGAGCACGATTATTTGAGCAGCAGAGGGAACGGGCTGGGAAGTACACAGTTGAGAAAACTCCAGTGCAGAAGAGCCCAGAGCTTGCCCCAGCTGCCCAGCCAAAGCAGGGCACAGTGAACGGAGATATGCCTGTGCCAGAGAAGGCAGACAACGTGCCCCTCAGCATCCACCTGGAAGCTGTGCAAGTGCCCAGCAAGCAGCCAGCCACTGTCCCCACTCAGCTCCTGACTGCCCCCAGCCCCACTTTCTTCCCTCCTCCCCCAAGCACCCCCGACCCCTTCTCTGCAAGTTCAACAAGCATGTTCAACAGGTCTGCACGGCCCTTTACTCCTGGCTTTTCTGGCCAGCGTCCAGCAACATCCTCTGTCATCTTTAGGCCACCTGCACCCAAAAAGCCCACTGAAAGTCTGGGTGGGCAAAGCACAGTGGTTCCCCCTTTCTCACCTCTGGTTCCAGGAACACCTGCCAATGCATCAGTGCCAACACAGCGTGGTCCAGTCAGCTCCTCCACATCTCTGTATATTCCTGCACCAGGAAGACCAACATCACCATTGGAGTCACAGCCAAAAGGGGGAGGAAGCGCTTCAGAGATCAAGCCTTCTGCCAACACTGCCCGCACATCCACCACCTCTATCTTCCTGTCAACTCCCTCAAAGCCAGGAGGGGATATGGCCTCTGCAGCATCCCAGCCACGAGTCCCTGGAACAGCCTCTTCTTCATTGTATATTAGTCCAGCACCATCACAGCACATGAGAAGCAGTTCCCCTGTGCCAAAACAGCCTTCTCCTGCCATCGCTCCAGCAACGCCACGACCTCCTTCAGAGCCCCTAACCTCCAGGGAGCAGAGGATTGCTGTACCAGCTCCCCGCACAGGCATCCTGCAGGAGGCTCGCCGGCGTGGCAACAAGAAACCCATGTTCAGTAAGATTGAGGAGAAGAAGAAGAATTCACCCAACCCTGAGCTCCTGTCTCTGGTGCAGAACCTGGATGAGAAGCCAAAAGGTGACCACCCTGCGGCAGGCTTTGAGTCTGGGCCTGAGGAGGACTTCCTCAGCCTGGGTGCTGAGGCCTGCAACTTCATGCAGTCCTCAGGCCGCAAGTTCAAGACTCCACCTCCAGTGGCCCCCAAGCCTCAGCAAGATGCTGGATTGGTAAATGGGGCTCAGGACATGCCTCAGCTTAAAGGCAAGGGGGCAGAGCTCTTTGCCAAACGCCAGAGCCGCATGGACAAATTTGTGGTGGAAAAAACACCGAAGCCAGAGTACAAGCCCAGGACCCCCTCTCCATCCCCTTCTCTACCTTCATGCTGGAAATATTCACCCAACATCCGGGCTCCCCCTCCAATAGCTTACAACCCAATGCATTCCCCCTTCTATCCCCTGGCAGCCAGCAAATCTCAGGCTAGCAAAGCAGAGAGCAAAGTGAAAAAAGCACCTGGCCAGAAATCAGGGATCAAGGTCATTGATTTAATGCGCCACCAGCCCTATCAGTTGAAGTCAGCCATGTTCTGTTTTGGGGATCCCCCAAGCCCCAGCACTCAGACTAGTCCTGGTCAGCCAACCCCACAGGCTAGCTCATCCTTCATGGCAGCCAAGCAGGTCCCTGTGAAAATAGCCAAGACCCAGGAGATTCGTCGCTTCTCCACTCCGGCTCCCATGCCAGCCTCCAGCAGCCTGGCACCCACTGTGCTTGTGCCCCGCTCAGCCACCACGCTGGATGAGCCATTGTGGAGAACAGAAATGGCCTCTTCTGCCCCTGCTACACCGGCACCGTTCCAGGTGGAGCTCAGCCCCTCCCCTAAGCCATACCAGAGCTCCCCAGAGCCTGGACAGGTGGGACAGGGACCTCCTCCAAACTCAGCCTCTGCCTCTCGGTTTCAGGTGGCCAGGCCCAAATTCTCCCCAGCAAGAACAGGCATGCAGGCCAATGTGTGGAGGCCAAGTTTTGGCCATCACTGAGGCAGGCACCCCTCCCATCCTGTCTGCGGCCCCGCAGGGATAGCGCTTGTTTTGTCTTTCATGTCAGCTCAGTACATTGGGATGAGTGACACAAAATGAAGAAAAAAAACCTCAAAAAATTACTGCCCTTCTGCACCACCCCCTTCCCCAGCCTCCCCTTGGTCTCAGATGGGATGCTTCATGGAAAGGCTTACTGGCTGTGGCTACAGCAGGAGGAAGAATGTGGAGAGAGGGCACGTGTGTGGTACACAAAGACTGGGAACTTGTACACAGCAGCAAAACCCACCTCCAGAGGGGGTGAATGGCAGAGATTATCTCACATGAAGTAGTAGTTTTCCTTTCCCAAGGGCTTTGGAGTCACCGCTGCATGGAAGGGAATGAGGAGGCAAGAGCTTTCCAGGAAGAAAGGGTGAGAGGTGGGATTACAGAGCAGAAGCCCCAGGTTTCCTATGAGACTGTCCTTCTCTGATCCTCCCAGTCTGTACACGTTCACTTGTGTGTGCACACACACATGCACACTGCAACACTCAGCAGGGAGTGAAAGGACAAGTGGGGCCTCATCTGGGACATTTCTCCCAGAATTCCCTCTGTGAGGGCATGGGAAAGAAGGCAAGAGTGAGCAGTGGTGTTTGCCCATGCACATGTGGGCAGTGTGGCCTGTGGCCAAGAGTGGCCATGTGTTCCTGTTCCTCCAGTCACCAGGGCTGGGGGTATAAAGGAGAGTCATCCTAGCTGGTACTAATTACCGCTATCCGGTCTGGAAATAGTTTGCCAAAGAGGGGCTTTGAGGGGACTTGATGGGGCTATCACCAGCTGTGGGAACTGCAGAAGGAAGTATCCATTTTTGAGGATATACAAAATCAAAGCTAAGCTCAGGCAGCGTCTGGTTGGCACAAAGAAAGGCCCTGCAGCATCAGTCCCACTGAACAGGATATGGATGCTGTAAGTAGAAAGGTGGATTGCATGGGAGAAGGTACAGTTGGCTTTAAAATGAGGCAAGACTGAACATGCATTTGTTCATGATCTTTTGGTTTAGTTTAGGACAGAAGTGGGGCTAGATTAGAAATAGGTCATGACATAAAACTTGCTGAAAGCTTTGTGATGAGGGGAAAACAGAGGGCCTTTACAGACATTCTCAGCATGTGAATGAAGTGGAGGTCAGGAAAACAGAAAGTCACAAGTAAAACTTCATACGAAATGACTTAGGTATTATTGTGGGGCCTATTTGGTAAAAACTGAAGTGCTCTGAGATCCCAGAGGATCTGCACTCATATACATATACACAGTTCAGTTTGCTGGTGATGCTGGGGAAACAGTGCTGGTTATTCCTTGAATGTCCCAGGCTAGCCTCCAACTTAATCTCTACACTACGGGCATACAGGAAGAAAGCACTGCCTTCCCAATGAAGAATTCAGCATTTTAGTAGGGACTGTGCATGTGTGTGTGCATGTGACCTTCTTTGCCAGCAGCCACTTTTCCAGTGTGATCCCACAAGTACACCAAGGAAACATTGCTCCTGGAACACTAGCTCCAAACATAGCAGATGCCCCAGCTGCAGGGAAGGGGTTTGCCACCTCTTTCTGGGTCAGGGTTGCCCAGCCTTTTGCAAAATCCTTAGGAATGTGTACAGGAGGCAGAATGAGGGTCTCATAGCCCTTTCTCCTTGAGACAAGTCTCCCTCTCATTAGACTTGCTCCTCTGCTTCAAGCAGTAGCCATTCCCTGACTGGACTGTGCATAAACTTTGGATATACAAAAGTGTAGGTTCTGGGGGAAAGAAAAGGAATGCAGGTGGGTCTGAAGCAGTCTGTATGCAGTGCAGCTAGTGTTGTTTCATACCAAATCTAAGCCAACTTTCCTCTGCGTGGCAGAAGCCTATGATTTGTAGCTTTTTCATGATAGCTGGGGCTCTACTTTTTTTGAAGGCTTGAAAGTCTTTGTGAGCACCTGGAGATTTTTCACGTGTGCTCTCCTATGAAGAAAAAAAAGGCTGGAAAACCTAGCTAGCACCTCTGATCCTGGACAAGCTTGGGAGGGAGAGAATGAGAGAAAAGGAGAAGTAATTCACAATTCTGCCTTTGAATCCTTCACACTCTGGCTGGACTTTTTTGCACGCCTGTGTTTGCAGTGCGCATTCCTGGTGGCCCTGAAACATATAATGAGCGTGCTGGGAAGAGAGGAGGACAGAAGTTACACCTTACTTGGCACACTGTCAGCTGTGGGAGAGGATTGTAAGAGAAGCCATGGGAATACCTTGAGTTAATGGACAAAGGTGAGGCTGAGTCAGAAGAGATGCTGCATCTGGTTGTATGACATAGGAGCAGCCAACCTGAATTGATGAGGAGATTGTGTCCTTGAAAAGCCCCAGAGAGGATGTCCTAGGAGAAATCACCACCTCGGAGTTAATTCAGATCACCAGAATCCACTTAGCTCCAGTGAAGGGGAGCAGCCATGCTATAAAACCTATCTCAGATGATTGCTTTTTCACTCATCCTGTACTGCATTGCATTACCAGCGTTTCTGGAAAAAAATATTTAAAAAAGTTTAAAAAAAGTAAAAAAAAAAAAAGTTAAAAANAAAAAGACCTGTGTGCAAACTGAACCTCTGTGACTCTTCCCAAACATGGAAGGAGAATCTTCTATTTTATCTAGGAAAGCTCTACAAAGGAACTCAAGAAGTAGCAGTGCTCCAAAAGCTTTGTCTCTCATCTTGTGGAGTGTTATCTGTCCCTGGCTAGTGATTTGAGCCATTAGCCTTAGACAGACAAGCTAGCCCAGGCTGAAAGCGTTACCAAACTCAGGTGTAGAGAGGGTTTGTGTGGACCAGAGGAAGGGTGCTCAACATAATTCTGCAGTCAGGAAATAACCTCAGAAAGTTTGAATCTTACTCCAGTATCCCTTTCCCTCAGGCCCCTAAAGTGCTCTCAGGGCCTGAAAGTCTCAGGAAATTCATTTTGCCACTGGAAAAATAGAGAAGTCTGGCCTTAGTATGTAAAGGAGATTGCATGGGTTTAGTATTTTGGTGATCCCACTCCGGATTTCTGGGAGACAATGATTTCTGCTGAGGAGTGATTGCCAAACATCATTCAATGTTAAATATGATCCAAGTGACTGGAATAAATGCATTTGCCCCGTCATTTCTGACAATGTAATGGGCAGGAAATGAAATATTTAGGTTTGACTGGAGAACAAATATTAAATATAAGAGCAAGGAAAAGAACCAGGAGGCTGGGAATCCTGCATTTTACTTACATCCTTGCTTCAGAGCTATGTTTAGAAGCAAAACCAAAGTAGTTTAATGGATTTCAGCCCCTCAGAAACTTTTCTGGATTCTATGCTGACACAGGACTTGATCTGCAGAAGCAGAGGCTGTTGCAGATGAGGCCTACAGTGCTCGTGGTGTATCCCAAATAAGGCCTCTAGCTGCAAGTAGCATGAGATGAGAAATAATACTGAGATGTATCTGTTAAGCTGTAAAGAAGAAAACTGATCTACTGCTGGCTTTAAGCAGCTCTGCTAATGTCTGCTCATGAAAATACTGTGGCTGGCCTGTTAGAAAGGTCACAGGTGAGGTTACAAGGAATACGTTTGAAACATGTAAGCTTGTCTTGAGCCTCTCCAAATGTCTAATTCCTCAGTTGTTGAACAAGCACAGACATAAACAGTTGTTTGACAAGTTTTAGCTCCCACCTGCTAAGATATAAGCTGCAGTGGTAGGCCAAACCCCAGTGTTCCCTTGTTAAGCATTTGAAGATGTCTTCATGGGCTCTGATTTAAAACTGCCTATCATCCCTCCTCTCTAGCATGCTGCAGGCTACACATTGCAGCTATGGCAATTCAGGGGTTTTATTTTTGCTTCAGAAGTAACAGTCCCTTCCCTCTCAACATATGGGAACACTTACCAGAGGTAACCTCAAGATCCTGCAGCACCTGGGAGGAAGCATCTCAGAAGAGACTGGTGTGATGAGGAGTCACTGATACCAGACATGAGCACAGTGTGAGGCAAGATTGTTCCTTGTAAAGAATATGCTCCCTTTCTGCTATAATATCCAGCACCCCCTACTAAACCCTTTTCCTAGAAGAAACCCATGAGTGCTCTGAAAATGGGAGCCCAGCAGCAGTGCTCTGTCTGGTGAAAGATGTGACCCCAGATGAACAGAGTTGGCATCTTTGTTTATGGAAATACCTTTTTTCCTTTTCTGTTTTGTCTTTTTTTTCCAATTTACAATCACTTTCTATTTGTTTGTGCAGAGAAATAAACTTGTGATATGCACTTTACACGTGGCATTTTGTCACTTTCTTTGCTTGGCACCCAGGAGGAATTGCTATGTGTACAGCACATGCATTTAGCACTACCTACTACAAACTGCTAAGGACAAGAGAATAGAAGGAGTTCAAAAAAGAATGGGATGTCTCAGCAATAAAAACTTAAAAGCGTACATTAAAAAAGCCCCATGCAAGCAAAAAACTTAAGTGAGATCCAAACTTTGGTACTACAGACTATAAAACACTCACTGATAGGTTGAAGACATTTGTGGACCAGCCTGAGCTGGCCTGCCCCATCACTGCCCCTCAGCCTGTTCTAACCTAAACCCTACCCTCTGCTTGTAAATTCAGTATCAGTGGAAGTTGGTCAGCTCTGATAAATCCAAATATAAACTTGCATTGAACAATTCAACTTAATATTAACCAAGATAGCAGAAAAACAAGTCAGTCAGAAAATCAAATATATCCCATTGTATTCCCAGGCTCCAAATCTAATTCTAACTCTAAACCCAATTCATGTTAAAGTCTACTCAGTTTCTGGGTCCTGAGAGGTTCATTGTGTTCAATTTAGGACAAGTGTTAGCAGCTCGCCTTTTCCAGACATACCTCATTCACAGATAGCAATTCCTAAGCACTGCAAAAAACTCTGGGATCAGCTGTAGGATTTGACTGCAGGCTCTGGACATTTGTCCAAGTATAATTTTGTGGATGTTTTTCAGATTAATTGCAAGGAGGACTTCCTTTTGCAGTGGTCTGGAGGTAGGTTGTAGGACTATCCAGCATATTTCTGATTGACTTGCCATCAGAAAATGCAGAAAGGGGCAGCAATATTTGCTGATGCCAAACCTAAGCTTCTGTCCAACCAGAAGCACAGCTCCCAGAAAAATGAGTATACAGATGCACAGGCTGCAGATTAGGACTGCATCTTGTTTTGCTTAATAAATCTGACATAGTAGGATTATGAGCTGCTCCAGATGGTTTGACACATTGCAGGACAGTTGCTGTATCTAGGGCTCTTAATTAATTCCCTGTTAACCTCTACAACCTTCTCAAGTGAGAGTCATTTCCTCTCAGAGCAGATCATGTCAGAAGGAGCCAGGCAAACAGACTTTGAAAAGTGGAACAGGAGCCTGCCAAGCCAAAGGATTACTAAACAGCTATGTAGCAGGCTAGGGCTTAACCTGGCCTTCAGTACTCACCTTAGAGAGAAGTTTGAAACCAGAAAATAGTAAGGTGCCTAGTGAAGATACCTACTCCCAAACAATCACACCCGATGGAAGGAGAATGTGTAGCAAAGAGCACAGCAGGGAAGTATGTGGCATACAGGAAAGACGAGGCTATTCCCCGGCAGTACAGACCTATAGCTTCAACGGCCACTAGATGTTGCCACTGTTCTGCTCTGAGTTACCTGGGGTTTTGGCATTCGCCTGATGTGGTGTTAAGTCTACAGGGTTTAAAATCTTAGGAAGTCCTTTCTTCCTAATCTATCCTCTTTTGACGTTCACATATGGTGTTGCTCAGTCCCACATACCAGAGGAGAAGGTCAGGCTCATACCAGAAAGTTTTGGCAGCGGGGGGCTTGCTGCAGCTTGGAGGGGATTCCTGGGTCGCGCAGACAAACAGGCTGCCCAGCAAGTAACACACCACGGGAACGGCAGCTATTTCCACACACACTCCAGTGTGTGACCACACTCTGTGGTCAAATCCTACATATTTCTGTCCCAGTCCTACGTCTTATCGTGTATTAAGCCCACTTAGTGGCACAAAAGAGCCTGGCATTTACTGTTTCTCCTATTTTGGTGCTACAAAGGACTGACAAGTCTCCCTGATGTCTGTGTAAACTGGAACAGGTTAAGAATACATGAAATATTTTATAATAACAAAAATTATATTTATTTAATCATTTTCACCATAACAATAACCAGGAAAAAAGCACCAAATCAAGAGTTTCGCAACTTTTTTTCAGAATAGATTGAATCATGTTGGAATCTGCTGTTTATTAATACTTTCAACACAGATCAGTCCTGGGCATCAGGGAAAAAGAAAAGCAAGGGCAAGGTTTAATTCTCCATCTTGGAAAATTAAAGTGGTGAAGACTGATGCTGTTTTCCTGACTTCTACATGATCAAAATGTGCTCTGGACACAGCTCTGCTGCTGATGCTTCTCTGAAGTACTGCTTGTGTCCATCGAGCAGCGCAATACGGCAGATTTCATGTGCTACTCTTGAAATGAGTTTGCGGGCATCAACAACTTGAAGTTAGACCATGAAATTGGCAACTTGAAGTTAGACCATTTGAAATTAGGTGTACAAGAATGCAGTGTGAAAATAAAATTTTGAAGACACATGTCAGAGAAAGCAAAGCTTGGTTTAGGCTGTTCCTCAGATGACTTAAATGAAAGGTATATTTGGAAAGAGAGAGGTGGTCACAGTGAGATAAAGAGTTTCTTTTATGATTATAAACTCTCTGAAGTGGTGAAAAGTCCTACAGGCAGCACATATACTACCCCACTGGCATTAATGAAAATTCCAAGCAAGGATTGAATTTAGCCACCAAACCACACCACAGTCCAGGTAAACCCTTACACCCTAAACAAAACTAAACCACCTCAAGCACAGCTTGTAGTGATTTAAAACCCTTAGCATTGACTAGTATGAGTGGGTAAGATAACAGTAAGAAAACAGATATCTTCTGAGTTCATTGCATTATTTATGGCAGGGATAGAAGATTGGTACAATATTCTCAGTGCAAAAAAGCCATTGACCTGCTGAACCTGGCCCCGTGGCAGACCACAAGTGAAGTCTCTGCTAGAGCCACAATTGACATTTATAGACTTGTGAACTAGACATTCCTATGTCTCAGGAGAAACTGTGTATAGAAAGGAGAAATGAGCACGATTTAGTTCTCAGTGTGGTAACTGAAAATAAAGACATATAATTTTATTTGAAGGTAGAGCAGGAGGTAAGAATCTCAGTTTAAGGCGTGTCTTGGTGCTTAAATGTCAGACACTAGAGTGCTTTATACACAACACCCTATAAAACCTGGTACCATACTAATAGTTCAGGGCTCAGGCTCTGTTCAGATGCAGTCTTAAGTCCCATTTCTCACCTGGTATATGTATACTTCTCACATGAGACCTTGACTAGGCAAACAAATGCTTTGTTCCCATCAGACCACAGTTCTCATCACTCCTTAAATCTGGACTTCAACATCCTTGGCCTTGACCCTGACCCTTCTTGCCTCCTGCCCTTTGGGCTGGGGATCCACAGCAGACTCTTGTCCCCTGGAGCTGGCTCACCCTGAAGTGTCAGTGCCTTGTTCCTGGTACTAATTGCAGGGCATGCCTGCTCACAGTCTGATTGATATTCTGACACACCATGCTAGACATGCCTTCTCTTCATCTTGCTATTGCTTTCCCCTAGTCTCTCTTGAGTTTTATAAGAGGGATCACATCTGTTTCCTGCTCACTTCCAATTACCATGGGGCACTCTGCTCCCTTCCAGCATGCTCAGCTTCTCTCTCTGCAGCTGCCTGGGGTGGGAGGAAGCAGAGGTGCACCAGGTCATGTGACACAGAAGAGCAATCACATACTTCCCTGCTACATCATCTTTTGGAGCTACACCATGCCTCAAAATCCATCAGGTTCCCACATGATATCCAGCTGGCATAAACTGTTCCCCTAAGGTGTAATTTGTGCTCAGGAAGGCACAGGAGATGACTGGAGAAATAAAACAACAGCTATAGAGTGGTCTGAAAACAGCTGCTGGAAGCAAGTAGAGAGGAGGCAGAGTTTAGTTACTGCAGAAAGGTGCCATATAATGGTAGCTGCATTTCTCAACTTCTCACCTGATGATATAAATCACATTAATTTCTCATGATTATCAAAACAGAGCTAGAAACTTCTTAAATTTAGATGTAACTCTACCTCATGCCTTTGGGAAAGGAGAGGCAAAGGGCTCTGATTTTAAGCAATAAAGCAGCACATTGTGTTTGTTCTCACTCTATCCCTCCATATGCCACCACCTTGTGGCAGGCAGTGTCTCCCTTGATGAATGAAGAATGAGTGTTCAGAGCACAGGAATTTGAATAGGAGAGCAGCATCTCAAGGAGCACAACTGGACGTCACAGCAGAACTGGGCACTCTGGCCAAATGTCAAGCATGGTGCTAAACCAATCCAGAAGAATTAATGTGGTGAGAAAAACACTCCTCCTTGTACAATCTGCAGTAAGCAGGGCTTGACAACACCAAGAGACCCACTCCTCTATGGCCACCTGCACTTGCGCAGAGTGGGTGTGATGTGTGGACAGATGGTCAGCTGTGATAGCAGCATTTGACACCCTCCAGCTTTGTGCAGATGTAAATGCCTTCACCAGGCATGAAGCTCTGTGATGGTGCCCAGAGCAGGCAGTGGGTGTTTACAGTTTAATTGTGCTTATTTTACACTGGAACTGCTCCAGGGATTTGCTCCCGAATCACTGGCATGGGAGTGTGAGGGCAGGATCTGGGCTGGACATCACTCTGGTGTATCATCCCAGCTCAGTGAAGGATGCAGTGCTCTCATGGGCAGTGGAAAGTGTACATCATGCTGTTACAGTAGATATAAATCAGGGAGAATCAGAGCTGTGAAATAGGCACAATGCAAGGTATAGATCGTGGTTATATGGATGCAAGCAAGACGAAAATGGGAAACTTTAGGCCAGGAGAATGCCATATATGCCCTAACTCCAAGCAGGATATAAAAACTGTTTATTGCCCATAGGAATGTTACAGCAGTCTTCTACAGGACCTTCTTAACAGTACTGGGGATTAACACATAGTGCTTTCAACCCAGTTATCACACTGCAAAGTTTTATATGCATTTGGTGCAGGAAAAAACAACAGCAAAGACTAGAAAAAGGAAAGTGACTATCTCCTGATGTTCCTTTATATCATCTTTGCTTGCAATTCTCTGTGCAAATGATTTTCTACTATAATCACAACTGTGTTTTGGCTTTTTTCCTCCTCACTAGACTCTAGGATTATTCAATGGACAACTTGATCCAGTAGGGAGTCAATCTTCCAATGTGAAATAGTAAGACAATGTTTTCTGAAGGATTTTTGCCTTATTCAGAAACTGAAAGGTATGTGCATCTTTGAGTACTCCAGTAAAATGAGATATGTTTTCTTCATCCTAAAGCCAGAACCCAATTGGGTAGGCAGGAAAAAGAGGGAGAGTCGCCTCAAAAGTAACAGGAGTTAAGAGGAGTTATTTGAATATACAAAGCTGCACCAAATGCAGGATATCAACCCTATTTCTGTCATTAATTAGGAAATTAATTTCCTTGCTCTTTGATTCAGTTGGGTTTCCCATACATATTAAATAGCTACTTCCTAGAATTCTGTAAATAGCTTTCTAGACTTTGTGGTTTTTCCTACTACTTCTTGTTTCATGCATACCATCATTTTGCTTCTGTATTTTCTGAAGCATTTTAGGAAATATGTATGACAGCCTAGAGGACACTGGGATGAATGATTAAGAAGGGGCAGAAGGAGGGTGTAAAACAGAGCAAGACCCAAGATAGCTTTTGAGGCATTACTGACAAACAAGATACTGAGAAAGTTTTATGAATTGTATCAAAAAGCAATAGGAAGAGGAAGAGGAATTACATGTTTATTTGAACAAAGAGGAGGAAGAAGTGAGCTGCCTATGGAGTGCCTGTTCTTCCTGGACATTGAGACAGTGACTGCAGGAGACCTGAGGTGCAACCTTTTCTTTTCCCCTCTCCTCAGGGATGGCAGCAGTGCTATCTGAGACTCTGCCCTCTGGGCCTTTGGCTATTAATAACCACAGGATGCCTGTGCGAGCAGCCTTCAGGAGTCAAATTCACAGCACTTTGCATCAGCACTTTGTGCTGGGCAGAGCTTCCCTGCACCCAGGCACCCTGGGAGAGGGGGGCTGCTGGACAAGCCTCCCCAAGCAGCACCCAGAGACAGGCTGGGACGAAGGAGCCACTGCTGAGCTCTGGGGCAGGTGTGTGAGCTGGTCTGAGCCTGGCACTGCAAGCCTGAGGTGAGTCGACTGGGCAGCAAAATAATGCAGGTGCTGGAGAAGTAAAGACTGGTTTGGCTTGCAGCACCAATGACTGCTGCAAAGATCAATGCACAAAAAGACAGAGGAATTGAACAAGGGGACAGAGCTGAGTGAGAAAAGCCCTGGCTTCATGTATGACATAGTGAGGAGGATGGGGTTTGAGGCTCCAGCAGCTTCTGGGAGGGCTGAGAGAGCAGTAGTACCATGTAACTCTGGACCCTGTCCATAGTGAGAGACTGCTGTCCCTTTCCTTATACTAGACCAACTTCATGCAGTGGGTTTTTCAATCTTCAACTATTCCTGCTGGATTAGTAAAGAAGGACAGCAGAATGGGATAGACTTGTCCTCACTGTTGTTTGGGAATTAGTGTGAGGAGCACAGCTTTCCACCATGGCTGTCCCTTTCTGCCTTGCCCCAGGAAATCCATGCTTGCGGCATACAGTTGATTTCTCTTTGTTTTGCAACTTTTAGGACCCATCAGATGGGCCATAACCTCTCACCTCTGCTGTTTCCTGGCAGCATTGCCCCTTTCCTGTCAAGCAGGGCCTGCTTCTTTTATACAGCCAAGCAGATGTCTGGCTGCTTAAAGAGAATGTGCAGTGTGTGCGTCATGGCTGCACCTGCTCGCACTTGCTTTGGGAATACCCCAGGATGGGCTCGTTTATGATGTGAACTACACAGGCAGCATCTCAGTAAAAGGAAACACTTGCAAATCTGAAAGAAAAACTAATCCAAGGCAGTATCTGCCAATGTGATTGGCACTGTTTTGCTGTGGCTGGGCTTCTTCTAACAGTTATCATAACTCCATCACATAAAATTATGTTACAAAAGAAGTAATGGTGGAATGATACTTCAGAATACATAGGACATAAAAATGTCTTGATCAGAAGAGTAGTATACAAACTTCCAGTTCCAGCTGTTTGCTTGCTAGTTTTAAAATATAACTCATAGTTCAAAGTTTTTCAGTTCTGAAATCTTAAGCAAGTAAAGTACAAAGAATCACAAGGACAGAGGTGGTTAGTTATTGCTGCAGCTGAAGCCAATGGGTCTTTGTCCATTTTTCTTTGTATTGTATTGCATTATATTAGGTGGGGATCTGTCCCCTATATGCTGTTGTTTGGGCATGGACAGTGCTGAAGTGAAGGCAAGACATTTGCTCTACTTACATTATGTGTAATAACCCCTAAGAACTGCCTGAAATGGAATTGCTGAGATTGCTCCTGATTTTCCCTGGTTTTGCAGTTCAGATCTCTCATCTTATCTGGGGACAGACATGGGGAACACTGTACCAGAAGAAATCTCCCTCTTCTCCACTTTTCCCCTTCAAATGGTACGGGATAAGATACAGATGCAAGTGACTTCAAACAAATTGGGTGAACAACTTTAACAGGGTTTCCTGTGCCTTCCTCCTCCAGCCCTTCTGTAACAAAACAGTAGCAGTCATAAAAGACAGAACTACTTGGAATTTTGTTTTGTTTTTTTTTTCCCCTCCAAACTTGCAGTCTGGTGACTTTCTGAATACCTATTCTAATTCTAAAAGGACTATCGAAATATCCAAATCAGAATTGCACATGATGCAAAGTGCTCCAAATAACTCATGGACAGACCTGAAATCTTTAGCCAAAAATATATATTACCATCCATGATAACTGCATGTTGTTATAACATTGCATCATAGAGCAAATTTTCCAAGTGACATCCTGTTACTGCAGCACAAGATGACAACAGTGTGGCATTCACACAACAGAGTATCCTTACAGCACATGTGGATTCTGGGAGACTGCCTTGTTGCAATTAAATTGCCTCTTTTGGATGACAGTGCTATATGTCTTGGCAATGCTTCTGCTGGGATCTGCTACCATATTTTGTTAGAATGCTGAGTCCCAGAGAACCCTAGAATGGCCTGCTGATGATATCCTGTATGGGATGATACCTTCCACTAGCTCCATCATGGGGAAGGGATAGAAAACAACCTGTGTGTGAAAGGAAGGCTGTGTATCTTTTACCTGTAGATGGCAACTAAAAGAGAGGCAAGAAATACATTTCCAGTGTTTCATTCTCCATTTCCTTGTGTGTTTAGAGGAAAGCAGAGAACTCTTTGTGGGAATGCCCCTTGCAGGGACTCCTGCTCCTGTTAAAAGGAAAAAGTCCACTAAACTCATTGGGAAGCTGACACATGAAGGTAAGATATGCAAAACTGCACATGTAAGAATTGTTTGAATTTCAACCTGAATTTCGGCCTTTAAAATTTCACACCTTGCCTAATTGAACTCCCAAAGCAAGACATGCAGTAAACATACCAGGAGGCAGAGCCACAAATTTTACTGAAGCCCAGGCTTCAACCATGTCACATTTTCTATCTTACAGCTGAAAAGCATTGCACACACTCAGGCCAAAAGTCGACCTAGACTGCACTCTGAAAACTTGTATTCTCCTGCAGCATTAATTTGGGTGCACATCAGTGTAAATGGACAGAAAACATGATCTTTTACAGGTGTCAATATTGCAGCGCCTAGATATATTCTATGTCGTTCTCTCTCTTACAACATTTGTCTCATACTTGTTTTCTCTCTGTGTGAGAGAGTTTCTTTGATTCCAGCACTCATTAGCTGAAAAAGACAAAATCTCTTAGAGAAGTTAATAGAGCAGGAAGAATACAACCTGGAACATTTTTCTTTCTACAGATTATGTGTGTATTGGGTAGGGTAACTTTTAAATAAGTGTGATGTCCTTATCTTTTCTTTACTTTTGACAGCATGAGGAAGGTTTTAGAGGTTTGGCAAAGTAGTCATTTGAGGCAGTACCAAGAAATCCTGCTGCACTGACTGAGATGGTTCAGATGTGGCAGGCACCCATCTAGCTCCACCCCTATGCAACTTCTCTCTGCAGATTTGCCTTGATTGCAGCCCAGAATAAACACCAAAGATCTATATCCAAAGTGTCATCAATGTAAAAAGTTGGTGCATAGATAATGTCCTAAAATCTTAGTTTAGAAGATAATTTGGGTGCTTGAAGTCACTACTGATGCTAGGAAGCAACAGACAAAAGACATAGACCAGAGTACTTCCTAAAGTGTCCCACTGTACATGTTTTGTAGCTATGCCACAAGAGGTGTCCAAGCTGAACCTGGGGAAGAAGATCAGCATCCCCAGAGATGTGATGCTAGAAGAGCTTTCTCTCCTCACTAACAAAGGATCCAAGATGTTCAAATTACGTCAGCTAAGAGTGGAGAAGTTCATTTATGAGAATAACCCTGATGCCTTCACCGACAATTCTGTGGTAAGTTGAAAATTAAGACTACAATGCTACTCCATACACTCAGGGAAAACAGGAATGGAGCGTGCCCAAGCTCTCTTCTGTTTTAATGTGTGTGGGCAGGGAGTAGGAAGGGTCTACTAGCAAAGCAGTGAAAGAAGAAAACAAAATTACACAAATACAGAAGTTTTATTTCCTTTTGGCAGCAACTTTAGTCTCCTCTGGCAAATATTTGGTATCACACATACAGACGCATGACCAAATTCAGTACTGAGTGATGAAGGAAGGCTGCATGTTTGGCAAATGTTCAGAACTCAGGGCAGGGCTAATTGGTTTTGTACCCATTCCATTTCTTCTTTGCATGATGGCAATGATCCATCCAGGTCTGACTTCAGCTCCAGTAGACACAGTGCTATTTTTAGTCTAGGATACTTTTATGCTTTCTGCTGGACAGAGTCCTCTGCTAATATCTGCAAGTTCCACAAGTGAAACTTCTAACCTGATTCTGAAATATTTTCAGTTAATTTGCTAGAAGCCCAGTTTGTTTTCCTCTAAAACATTTTCCTTTCAGATATGGTATATATACAGACATTCATTTTCTTTTCCCTTTCCCCCGCATTAGTACTGTTATTTGAACTCCTTTCTACAGCTAGTTGCAGGTGTAGTCTTTTGAAGACACCTAAACTTTTACAAATGAAACTCTCTATTCACATGATTATCAGAATTCAGTAAAACAAATACAAAATGTTTAAGGTTCATATACATTTTGAACATCTTCTGATGTTCTTTAAAGTTGGTTTGGTGACATTTTATCCCTTTATGGCATCTATTTTCCAGTCCAAGGAAACTCAAGGAAAACAATAAAAGTTAAGCTGAAGAAAATGTTTTGCCAAACAAAAACACACTATCTTTTAGCACTCTGATGTTTTCAAAAGCAGCAATAAGAAAATATCTGCGGTTCACTTCTAGAAATGACAACTTAAAAATCAGAATGTGGAAAGGTGCCTAACAAAAAAAAAGTTAAAATTAAACAGTAAGATTACAGATGAGAGATGACAGACCAGAGATATAACAAGCATATCCTGTGATGTTAAACTTTGGTCAGTTTCTTCATCTCTTTGTGCTTTAGGTAGTTAATTTCTTCAGTGAATTATCTCCTAGAAAGAATGTGAGAATGAATTGTATATTGAACTTCGGACTCCACAGATGAATATCCTAGAGAAATGCATGCTGTTTTTATAAATACTCAGCAATCTCAGAGTTCCTAAAACATATGAGGGCCAAGTTCATATGTGAAAATCTGCTGTAGTGAGAAGTGAGAAAATAATAGATGGAATAAAAAGGCTAAAGTCCAAAGTGTCAAAAATTTGAGGGTGTCACTAAAGAATGCCCAATAAGAACAATCCAAAACAAAAAAGTTGTGACAAACTGACTCAAGACTGGACATGCACAGTCACTCCATGACTAACATTACAAATGCTGATGACAATTGCTTCTCTTTTGTTAGCAGCTTTTCCTACTTTGTTTATTTATCTGCACCTGACTTTCACTCCATACCCCTTCTGTAGTGGATCTCTCTCTTTTGTAAGAACACATCTGCTCCCAAGATCTTTCAGCATGACTGTTAAGATCATGTGCTATGGGGAAATGTAGTTGGGGGTTAGAAAATACTCTAAAAAGCTATGATTTTCTTGATTGCTTTGCTGTAGGAGAACCATGGCATGGTCTCCAAACAGCAGCTGGCATTCTGCTTAAAATTCTCCATGATTCACTTACAGGTCTTCTCTCCACATCCACGGAGAGACAACAGATAACAAAACTCCATTGGTCAGTGCAGGAAGACTTCGGTTTGCCCTACAGCCCTCGCTTGGGGTCAGTTTAGCAAGATCAAAACATAATTGTTACTGTTTTCTGGCTGCTCCACGAGCTCGCTGGTTGCATGCACTGCCTTTGCGGGTAACTATTCTCATCACCGCAGGCAGCACGAGTGAGCAGCTTTGCTGCAGTCAGACCGTTAAAAGCTGAGCAATCACAGCAAGTGAGTCATTGTCTCGGAGAGCTGGGTGCTCTTGAGCAGGTAAAAGCAACAGATCTGTAGTCTGTTATCTTCCAAACCATCAGGACAGCGCCTGACCTTAGCACCAAATAACTCTCATCAAAAAGCCCTTTTGATTGCAGTATATGATTAGCTTTCTTTTCCTTCTTGCTCCTCTATCTACTCAAAGGCAGATGCAGAAAAGAAAGCTTAAACAAAAGATAACTGTGTGAGGAAGATAATGGCAGAGTAAGAAGTCCTACTGCTACACCCAGTTACTTCCCTCTCCCAATTAACTTCCATGTCCTTTGCTCCCCATCCCAAAGAAGTTCTTGTGTCTTTGAAGCTGTGGGACAGAGAAGGAATTTGAAGCTGGTGGTGTGTTTTCTGCTTTTATATAATAGATTTCTTAACTGTCTTGTCCTAAAATATTCTCAGGACACACTTAAGAAAGCAGGGCAAGGCAGGTCTGGGATGGAGTATGGATTGTTCTTTCCCACAAAAGAAGTTTACCAGCAAGATATTGTAATATAAAAACACACAAAGAGAAAGGGTATTAAAAATAAATCCAAACCATATAAGGGGGTCCAGAATAGCCTGTGCTGTAGCCATAAACCTTCCACACAAGGGAGAAGACCTCAGCAGTCATGTGTCATTGACCCACCCTTCTGCTTCTCTCCTCCTCCTTTTCCTCCAGCCAAAAATGCACACTGGACAAACAGATCCTCCCTACTTGTAGCAGAGGAAATGTATATATTGTGTGTACATGAATGTCAGACAGCTCCATGCAAAAGTGAAAACCTGTCACTCTCTGTCACTGCTGCAGCTCTACCCATCCAGTTAAAGGCAAATGGCAGCTAAAGACCCAGTCAAAAAGACTGACCATTCCCAACATGCGTAAAATGAAATGTACTACCTACTGCAGAGCTGTTTTCAATACTGTGACTCTCTTTGCTTGCAAATATACAGCACAAGGAGAAGGTTTTAGGGAGGGGTGAGTTTAACACCAATATCCTGCCAAACAGGGAGAATTTGGGCAACATCCTCCTTGTTTGGTGCTGTTCTGGAAAAGCTGGGCTCTTCTGAACCCTGTCTAGTAAACCAGATGTAGGATTTCTTCTCCTTATCCCAGGCTGTGCCACCCACGGGAACTGTCATTCTTTCCATGTCTCAGAGAATATCTTCAACTACATTGTGGAGCTGCAAGATATAATTTATTAGTGACTAGAGACCATGATGAAATCCTATCTTGCTGCGTGCTCTATTACTGTGTCATCTGGCCAACTAGAGAATGAGGGAAATCACTACATTTACTTTTTAACAGTGAAACTGAAACATAGGGTAGATTAATGAGTCATCCAAAATCACAGATAGGGTCTCAGTCTTGTCTTTGGATCTCCTAAATCCCACTTCACTGTTCAGCAGCTAATAGATCAGCAGTTCACAGACCTTTCCTTCATAATGCTAAATATGTTTGGCCTCAAACACATTAAGATCATGTGAAACAGTATTTCTTAGCCTTGCAGCCTCACTCGTTATTGCCCTACCTTCTTTCGACATCCCACCTCTGCTTTTGAACCTCAGTGTAAGAGCTTGCTGTCATCAAGTGGAAACTTTCTAACACCTGTCTGCCAGGCATTAAGGGGAAACTGAAAACAAAGCCATAGTTACGTGTCTTGGATGTTGCCATTACTATTTTCTTCCAGTAAGAATCCTTAAATATGGTCCTTCTGCTAGTCAAAACCTGTGGCTTGATTTGGGTTACATGTAGGAGACCTTCCTTTTTCCCTCCTCCTTTTTATGTTTTATTATCAGATCTTAAAACAATTAGGAAGGTAAAATAACCAATATCTAAAGATACAATTATGAGCAGTAGTACCTCAAAAACCACACCGACTCACAATCAAAATCCCCACCTTGGTGCTTTCTTACACTCATCCACAAGTTAAAATAAATGCAGCTTCCAGTCATGGCAAAGCTTGTATGAAAACAAACTAAAATGTGTTGGCAATTTCTGCTGGACTTCAGGTCAAGAGTTCTCTTTTAAGCTGATACTAACTGTGAAACAAAATCTAGGAAGTCTAAAGAATTGCATTACTGCTCTTTTGGATAATGGCAGGAGTTAGTACTTTTTTCAGTGCTGGACAAGAATTCAGAGCAGGGAGAAGTAGCAGGAAGAAAATGGAAGTGATTATGTTACAAACCAAAAGTGATGCTTCACAGCAGACAGCACTACACAACCAACCTGCCTCAGAGATCTTACATGATGAACAGCCAGGCATGATACAGTGTCTGAAGGAAAACAACGATGGAGAAATGTTATCATGCAGCTGCTTGGTTTATTACAGGGGCATGCAGTGATGGCTCTGCATATCCCTTAATGTACTTAGATAAATGTCAATCAAGATCAGTGGAGGTAAGGTTAAAGGGGAAATGTTAGAAAAATAATTTTTTCTAGGAGTTCTGTTCTGCATGGAATGTTAAACCTCTTGAGCAAACATTACAGGATAATTGCAGGCTAAGATACAAGTCTCAGGTTATGACCTAAGTGGAGCAAACTGGGTGAGATTGTAACTCCTCTAACAAAATGAGCCTTGCTGCACTGGAGCTGGATTGGTGCAGAACACCTAGAGGTCCCTCTATACCCAAGGCTGTGTAAGAGTGAACATGGAGTCCGATGCATTCTTATTCAAGAAGTGACTGGAGTGGAAAAAGCAGAGTAACAGAAAAAAAGAGCCTTTTATTTTCCACAGCAATTTGTTGGAGCACTGTGAGAAAACTCTGGACCAAAATTCTGAAACAAAATTTCTTTCATCTACGAAGAAAATGTGGCAAAGATGATATAAAATACACAAATAAGAGCTATCTAATTTTGGGTAGCATTGGATAAAAATTCATGTTATTTAGATGGGTAAATTCAGGCACAGAGGCAAAAAAAATTTTCCCTAAGATTACACAACAAGTCAGACATGGACCTGGAAATAGAAAGCAGGAGCTCAACCTGCTGTGCTTCTTGGGGCAGCAAGTTTAAAAAAAAAATAGTGTAAGATGCTTCAACAGCTTCTTATTTTCACCCTTTTTTAAAAAATGAGTCATAGGTTTAAGGCTATGCAATTCCAAATGAAGGACTGAGGCCCACGCTTTGATAAAAACAGCAGGCAGTCTATGAGACTCTCCAAATGTCTGAATTTTAAATCTCCCATCCCATCATTAAGGAGCATTCGAGTGGCTGCCACGAAGACGACGCAGTCCAGTAACTTCAGAAGTGTTAGTAACTACATAGGCATCAAACATTTGGGGAGCTCTTTATCAGTGAGGTGGAAATAGAAACACATTTGGTGGCCTCAATCATTTTCTTTAGGGCACAGCAAGGAGCTGAAGGGGAGCACACAGTGTCTCTCCCGGGGACTGCCTGCAGTGACGTCAGGGCCTTGAGATACTTAGAGATCTCAGCACCATTAGTTGGATCATCTTTCATTATCTAGTTTTTATTAGGCACATGCTCTAGAGAATTCAGAATTTGTCCATCTAAGCACTCAGCCTGCAAGAGCAGGCACTTGCTAGCACTAAGGACTTCAAAGACATGAGCCCAGTTTGTTTAGCCAACCCAGGGGACCCATCACGTGAACTTGCAACAAGTGTTCTCTTATTAGAGTGGATTTAGGGATGCCCAGGGACTGATAACATCCACTACCTCCAACAATGCACAGAGAGGAGGAGCTGTGTGATCTGTCCCCAGACCCAACAGGAGAAGGCTGTCAGCCATCTCAATTGACATTCCTGGACTTCTCTCCTGGAACTCCCACCAACACAGTCAATCAATACTAACTGAGAGGCTGGTTTTATGATGTGAATATGCATATATGTAAAAGTTCCACATGCTGTTAGCAGTGGCCCAAGACATGAATTCTCCCCAAGCGTGAGCTCCAAAACTCTAAAACTCTACTCTAAAACTCTGACCAGAGGTCTGCTCTAAGTGCTGGAGACAAAGCTGTACCTATGCAGCTTTGACTATGTTGAGACTCCTGCTTGAGGCTGTCATTCCTGAGCTCCACTGTCTTGGAAAATCTTTCAAAAATATTATTTTCCATTTGCCTCATGTTAATTTGAGCAAAGACAAACATTTGTGGTGATCAAAATTAAAGAAAATTATATTTTTGTTCTAGCAGGTGAGTAGACTGGGGTGTTGCATGGAAAATATGTCTTTCCTATCTGAATGGAGTTGCCTACTTTTAGCAGATCAGATGTTTTCTCAGCAGGCCCATGAAGAATGATGAACTAGCTTAAGGCAAATCAAACTAATTTAATTTGCAGCTAAATAAGATTTAGAAGTGGCTTTCCTGATACAGACCTTCTGTTCCAGAGAAACTTCATTCCTACTTAGTGATAATACTGCAATTTAAAATAACACCAGATGACAATGATGCCCCTCCCTAGTCACATCAAATATTGCTGTGAGCAGAAACAAAACAGTCCATTTTACTGCAGCTCATGTTATGCTGATGCTTTGTGACTTTTTTTCTCTTGCAGGAGAGGCATGTAAGTAACTACAGGAAAGGAGAAATAAGCATTTAATTCTCAGAAAGGGCACACAGCATAGGTGAAACTTGAAGGAAAACAGATGCAAATTCTGTTTTGAAAGTAGTGAGCAAATCAGTAGAAGCATTACCCTTGCATATATATTAATTTTGAAAATAACCTCATTCTGACCCCTAACCCTCAAAATACCCTTTTTCAGTTTGCCTTTTTACAGCTACATAGCTGCCACGCATAATTGAGCAGATTGCCCTGTTAGCTCCTGTGTACAGCTTAATGCTCACAATCCTCTCCCCTCTCACTGCTTCCTGACATTCACGGGAACATTATCTCCTGTGTTCCTAAAAAGGGAATTCCCTGCAGCTAGGAGAAGGACAGACAGTCCCTAAAGGCCCTGGGGGCACCAGCTCTGCCACTTCAGCCTGCAGCTGGCTGTCTGCCTGGGTTGCAGCCTGGTGACCTGCTGTGAAACCCTGGACACTGTTGTGGGAGACACAGGGAGCAGAGGGTTAGCTAATTCTGCCTTGAGCCTTGTGGGGTTTTCACTTCTCGACTATTTTTAGCTGACTGAACAGCTGGCCTTGGAAGCCTGTTTACAGCCTGGAAAGCTTCTTTTTGCCAAACTGTGCTAGGTGTAAGAGCCCTGAGAAAGTCTTAACCCTTTGAGAGCCATCTCTGAAGCTGCCTGAGATTAATTTATACAGGTAGAACCACAGCATGAGGAACCACAGATTCATTCAGTGTCATTCAAGTATATTTGTTGCATCTTTGTGCATCTAATAGCCAATCTCCTAGTCCAACAGGAAAGACTGCATGTGATGTGTAACCCAGGTTACTTGTATTATACAGCTGTGTGGGCTGTACTACAAAAGAGATACCTTTTAAAGTCTGATAGGAGTCAAGTTTTGATGCCACTTATGACCAATATGTGAAACATTTTTCTAAACATACTATATCAGTTTCTATTCCACACAAGCATCTATTAAAGTTTCGATGTGCAAAGACAGGATATTGTGCCAAAATGTACACCATAAGGTCAATAAATCCTGCATGGATTGTTTGCTCTTTTACTACATACTGCAGAGATTGTGCCTTCTAGCCTGACCAAGGGAAAGTGAATGGTCTGCAAAATAAGACCAACTTAATTTTATTGATGGATACAACTTTCTTTCTTTCTTACCCTGTCGCTGGTTAGATTTGGTTTGCTAATTCACATACTGCTACAAACAAAATTCTTCCTTTTTGTCATTTCCCTCTTGTGGGCTCCAGGAAGTATTTTCTGTTTTCCCAGGCTGCTATCTCTTCAGTTTTTCTCAACGTGTAAATTCTCCTCCCCAAGCAGACCTTCAAATATACGGAAAACAGGCAAAAAGGCAGATATCTCCCTGGCTTTTGTGTTGTCACAGATACCCTCCTGTTCTGGTGGCCTGTAACACTTAATTCCCACACTGTAATTGAGCTGGGGTTATGTTAACTTTGACATGAAAACACTTCCTTGCCCAGCTTGCTTTCCCACTGACATTGGCTAACATTGTTAGCCAATGTTATCTCTGTTTGGACTTTTACCTGCTCTGGCAAAAGCTAAATTTCTTTTCCCCTCCTCTATTTCACAGTCATCATTGCTGGGGAGAACAACACCCTGATCACATAAAATGACTATGAGGCGAGTGTGCTTCCATTGCCACTTCTGCTGTTCCACAGCTGCTGCTATACTGAATAAAGGGAATAATTCACATGAAGTTCTGCCACTGGCTTTGTAACAGAGACACAGAACTGGTCAGATCACAGAGACTCAGGAGTTCACATTCTGGGACCCAGCCCTGCAAACACGAATAGAGCATATCCTATAATAGAGATTCAACCACACTCTTTTCTCCTCCCATAGGATCACTTTCAGAAGTTCATCCCACCAGGAGGGAGTTATGGGGAAGATGCTCATGGCTATGCCCATGGGCGGATGGTCGGAGGAATGCCAGCTGGGCAGCACGGCTCCAGTACGCAGCAGCATCCCGGGGTCCCTCCCAGGCCTGGAAGCAGAGGAGGCGCTCGAGATGGTGAAGGGGAGCATGCAGGGAAATCATCTGGAAGTGGTGGAGAAGGAGGCAATGGTACTGACAAAGGCAAGTATCTCTCTGCAAGAATAAGAAACTAAAGTTATCAGACCACATGCCAAGCCTACTCTTAAGGACAAGCAAATTAATCTAACACCTGGATTCTTCCAAACAAAGTTCCAGTGCAAAGCCTAGAAGAGTTGAACTGCTTTTAGTTTGATGGTTTTGTTTGTATGCTTCCATGTTGCTCAACCACAGGCAGGAAGCAGAAATATCCTGCTTGACTGGACCACAGAAATTACAGGAAACTTATGTGCTGAGCTCCTAAGGCTGGTAGGGCAGTAAACCAGTACAGCTATGACATGCCAGTGTAGCACTCCTTCCTTTCAAGGGTTTCACAATGACCACTACTGGAGAGAGTGGTATTAACTCTTTAGATCAGTAGTCTGATCTGAGTATCAGACTTGAATATCTGAGCCCTGATTTCAAATCAAAGCTTCTACCTAAACAAAGAACACTTTTTGGATAATATTCAGAAAGGAACAGCAACATTTCTAAAAGTTATCTGGTAACCACCACTGGGTCACTGAGGCAATATCTTGAGTAAAAGCAGCTTTAATTCAATTTAGTCTTTGCCTGATTTTATCATCTGTTTAGTTTGGCCAGAAATCTCTAGAAACAAATACCTAGTATAAGAATCAGCAGATGAAATCATAACTTTAACAGTCCCTATAGGTTTTTACAAAAAAAAAAAAAAAAAAAAAATCGAATTTGCTTAGGAACCAGGAATAACTGCCTTGAGTTACCAAATTAATGACTTGTAAAATCCAAGTTTTTTCATTTACATTCTGGAATAATGTGCATTTTATATCAAAATCAGCTTTTACATTTCCTGTGAAAAAGCAATCTGTATAGACTCTTATAGTTTTCTTACAGGAGATTTTTCTTCATTGTTATCATGTGTGCAGGGAGAAGGAGGATTAATATTATCCTATAGCTTTCACTGCAGAGACAGATCCCCCCTGCTTTTATGTTTCAACTCAATTCGCTGGTAAACTGCTTAGTTTAAATACTTCACAAAAAACAGGGGAGTAGTTGTTTTTATTTTTTTTTAATGAAAATGAGATTCTTGTAAATGTTTGCAATTCTCTGAAAGCAGGGAACCCCAGGACTTGGCATGGTTTGAAATAAGCAAGACAAACAAAGGAGGCGTGATAAAGAAGAAAGATTCAGATAATAGTGTTCATTCTTTGCCACTTACTTCATAAGGATTTGTTTTCTACATAAAATGTAGCACCATAAAAGCACCAGAATGTCTCGCTCCATTAATCTATTATTCTCATCTGCCCTAATCAAGCTAAGCAGATGTCATTGCTCAGGAGTTTTAAGGTTTATGAAGGACGAAAATATTATAAGTGTGCTACATACCAATACAAAGCTTATGCTCTTACTAGCAAGGTGGTATTATACACAGCTGGGAAAGGAAGGGAAGGGAAGGGAAGGGAAGGGAAGGGAAGGGAAGGGAAGGGAAATGCAGAATGAAATCCCTTGTCTAAACTCATTTGCTTAATGGAGCAGCTGGAAGCTAATCTAAAATTTCTAGCAATCAAGTGTTCGACTTTACAACAAAGTGCAGCTCTAGTCACTGACAGGATTTTAACTTCAAGTGAGATACCACATAATATTTGCAAACTGATTTTAGCCATCCTGAGGTGATTGAGACAGACTTGTCTCTAACATCCCAGTTCAGAAGGGGAAAAAGATGAATGTCTGTTCATGTAATCACAAAGAAAATGCCATGTCATGTCTGCTATGATCTGACAGAAAATAAAGAAAAGTAAATGAAGAAATTATATAGCAGCTTTCCTCATATAAAGCTTCCCTCCTGATAGTGGAAGAGATGATGAGGTGAGGACTTTGGTTCTTTCTATATGAGCAACCAAAAAGAAGAATGAAAAATTAGCTTCCAAATACATGCTTTAATGCAAATTCCTGGATGAGTGGCTCTTAGACTATGGTACTATCTGCTTTTGTGGATAAGAACAGAAGTGGTGTATGATCGTCTTTTTAAAACAGAAACCTAACCATAAAAGCTTGGATTGATGTAGGAATTACAGAATCTGGAAACAAAGCTGGTGCCTCAACTTCAGTAGCAGAATACAGAAGCACAATGCAGTTAAGAGTGCCATCTAACTAGACTGCTTTACCTTCCTTTGTTTACAGATGGGAAATCAGGAGGCAAAAAAGTTACTATATTTAAAACTTATATTTCCCCTTGGGAACGAGCAATGGGTATCAGCCCTGAGGACAAAAGTCAGTTCTCCACAGACTTACTGTCATACAGCCCCAAAGCTGATTTCCCCCACTACAAGTCTTTTAACAGGTAAGTCTTCTTAGATATTCAATGCAGTTTATTTAGCAAGAGAAAACACAGTAATGCTGACCATAGCCCTCCTGTCTTGTGCACTGTAAATAAGTTTTAGTTGCACGTCATTTTGCTTAGCACAGTCTCTGGTGGATGAAATGTTTGGAAGACTACAAAGACAAAATACATTAAGAGCTAGAGATTTTAATTCAGATTATGCACAGAAAACCTATACCGTTGGATAAGAGGACTTTAATCCTATTTGCCTTTTCTTCTCTCTCCATTTGACCAGGAGATGTAGTTTGCCACTGTTTTTTACTGCAACCCTTTGAAGTTAAAGAGGTCATGAAAAATACTTATGATCAGCAGCCATATACTGCACATACCACAGCACTTTCTGCTGTTTCTGATAAGCACTGAAAGTTTCACAAATATTTCTAGGGCAGCAACAATTTTTTGTTAACCTCTCTATACAATTTTGCCACCCACCTCCATAGCCTCAGGACATCAGCACCAAGAACAAACCCACATCCCACTCATTTCTGCAATAATGCAGCCTCTGCCTGCTACATGTACAGAAAACTAACAGGTGTGAAAGGTGTATGGTTTGATGGAGATTGATGCAACAAGGGTGAAGGAAGTGCACAGCAGTGTATATGCGTGTTTACATAATTTTTAGTACATGGACAATGGATACATCTATGTTCTCATGAAGGATTTGTTGGCCAACTGCAAGAGTAGCACAAAAAAATTTAGAATCTTGATAACTTTGACTATTTATTTTATAAATCCTGTTGTTTACCTATGCTCTGTTTGCTAACTCCATGTATTCCCCTATGCCAGGACTGCCATGCCTTATGGGGGTTTTGAAAAAGCAGCCAAACGGATGACCTTCAAAGTGCCTCAGTTTGATATCTGCCCTTTGCTCCCAGAATCTCTCATGATATATAATCAAAATTTCAGCAAAAGACCCTCCTTCAACAGAACCCCAATACCTTGGATGCCTTCTGGAGACTTCTCAGAGTACCAGACTGCAGTCAATGTGCCAATGAGTGGTGAAACAGAAGAGTTGTAAATCTCCACTGCCAAGACCTTCCCTTTTTTCTCAGCCCTTTCTATATGCAAGTTGATAGTAAGGAGTGGAAAAGTGCAGCTCTAGTTCTGTCAGCTCTTTCTTTCTTTTGCCTGTAACCAAGACAAGTCCCAAGCAGGTTCTAAACTTCTCTTCACTGTATTGTTAATCTAAATTAGACACAGTTTGAGGAAAAGGAGCTTTTTATTCATCAGAACATAAGAGGCCAAGACTAAGGAAGTGTTTTTCTGTTTAGCAATGCTACATGCTGCCTGTCTGATTGATAATAAACCTGTTTTGTCATGTGTTAACAAAAAATAAAACACCAAGATGAAAAACAGCTTTTGTGTTTTCTCCTTAAAAAGTGCTGCTTGAAGAATTTGGGGATTAGCAATAACAAAAGTTTCAATCTCACAATGAGACTATTGGCCTGGGATGAAAGATCAGGGACTAATGGGGATGGTCATAAGATTTATATACATCCAGGTGGCTTGGAAAAATACTGCCAAAGTGATGGGGAGAAATAATGACTTTGAGAGGAAATTAGAACAACATCAGAAATGAAATAGCAAGTCAGCCTGTCAGCAAAACAAACAGCTCAAAGTGTTTCACTGTCACCTAAGATTCCCCAGTTCTCCAGAGTATAAACTAGGTGACAGCTTCAGCAGTTTTCTGGTTCTTTTTTTTTCTTCTATTTTTTTATAGCGAACATAAAGTTAATAGGTTGGGAAGCAACAGAGGCACACCCAAGTAAGACGGCTTGCACATAGTTACAGAGCAAGAAAACAAATACTTTAATAACAACAGAGCTAATTTGACACCAACCACAGTGCATTACTTATTCAAATACACACCATCACAGTCTATTTCATTTCTTGCAGCAGTTTCAGTAATGCCACACAAATAGGAAGAAAGGCAGGTACTATGGAAAACCACTAAAGAATTCCTGCTTGGAGACTGGTTTGGAATTCTGTTCTGATGCCTCAACATTTCCTCCTGTAAGCAGGGCTGAACAGCTTATTCATGGGGACAGCTTCCACTGAAGTACTTTTAATTTAGGAGTTTTTCCTCCTTGTCTAGAAATTCATGTATTTGATTTTTATTCTGTTGGGATAATTATGTGGTTGGCTTTATTACACACCTCTATAAAGCTATTGACAGGGCTACTGTGAGATCTCTTTAAAATTATGCTAATAATAAGCATTGCTAAATATTCTTTAGCAATGGCTAAATAACATTTATTATATATCCTATTATATTATTAAGAGGTATCCATAACTCAGTTCTGCGACTAAACTTAAAAATATTAAGGTGCTACTTTGATCTGGAGAACATTTCAACAAAAATTAAAAAGCTCTGTTTCAGCTCTGTTTAGAGATAAGGTTGCTGTTTTCCAGTATTTTAAATCAATGTAGCTTTTCAATTGCATTATAATTAAGTAGGATGGATTTCTTTTTCAGTTCAAAAGTACTTTAATACAAGAATCTAGTCCACAATGACACAGTTAGACATTTAGAAAGTTTGAGGAAATTTCAGAGAAAACATACCATTTCAGAGAAAAATAAGCCATTTATTGCCTCCCCTTTTCTGACACAGATTTTATCCTACTGCAATACAGATTTACATGATTAAAAAAAAAAAGTGAAATACATAATGCTTTTGGTTTTGGGTAAATATGTCAGGAATAGCAGAAACAAGATAGTTTGGTAGCCATATGTCAGGATCTATTTTCAGCAGCAGGTATTCCAGATCATGGGCCAGTTAAGGATTGTCAAAGTGCAGAGAGGACCGGCTGCTCTGAGGAGGGGTTGCCCCAGACAATCACAACACAGGTCTCAGGTCCACCCAGGAGACAAGAGTGCAGGCCAGCATCTCAACAATATCACTCAGACAAAGAGCCCCAGTACTGGATCTCAGCTTAAAAGATATTTTGGGGGCCATAAGTGGGGTGAAGGTCCCAGATGAGCTTAGTCAGGTCAAGGGCTGCACACAGGATGCACACAGGACAATGACAGCAAAATGTTTGGGAATTCCAGTAGAATCACTAAAACCACTTGAGTTCTACTTTATCATAGGAAAAAAGACTGAATAAAATAGGTCCTTAAACACACAGGGACAGGTAAGGAAGACATGCAGAAATAGCACAGTGCTCTCTGGTGGTGTAGTCTCAAAGCTCCCAGGTACAAGGAAAGCAGCATGATCCTGCAGGTAGCTAAAGGGCTGGGCATGTACCCAAAACTCTGTCTGGTTCACCATAAACTGTTAGATAAGGGGTTTTGTCAACACACTCCATTAACCCAAACCCTAAATGTCCTTGGAATTAGTATTGCATCACTGAAAAGTATTAATAATATTCTTATAATTCATACTTGTAAGCTGTTTCCTTTGGTACATTTGCTTAATAAGGCACATAGCTCTTCTTTTGGCAGTGCACTTCCAATCTCAAATCCTGTCAAGCAGGATTTATGTGCTTTTGTTTCTAGTACAAAATGAGAAATACAACACTACATGTTGTAGAACAATTCAGACAACTGTCTTGTTGTTTACACAGCCTAAATTACATTCTAGTTTAGTCATCACGCAAAGTAACGTTACAAGTGAGAGAAAAATCAGTGATTCAAATTCTGTCTCAAAAATAATTACTTTGAATAAGGCTTTCAGCTACTGTTAATAGGGCAGAAGTTTGTCCATAATGATCAAATATTTAAAAGGAAGTAAGAAGCAGCTCCTGTTCTTTGTTTTCCTTGGGCTGTGATGTAGACTCAGGGGAATTGTCTATGTCAGAGAATTGTTTATATTGGGAATTAGAGGATTTTATTAGATTTAATTACAGTGGATTTTCTCCCACATAGTAGAAGCTACAGAATGGAAAGTCAGTCATCTGCTTTTAAACAGGAGCATCATAGTTAGAGATAAAAAAGAACAAATTATTGAGCTCATCCTCTTGAAAAGGCTACAGTTCCCTTATATAGGATATACGGCATATTAGGCTTATATTCCATGGAACAACAGCTAAAAATCCATTTAATAGAGAGGGGCTCACCCTTGAAAAATGGATTTCATAGAATTTTGTGACATTCAGATCTTTCATTCAAAACAAAATGCTCTCACACTTTTAGTTATTTACACTGTCATTTCTAGTAATATTATTTTACAATTTCCAAGCTTTGAAATGTTTCTCTCATGAAGACAAATTCTATGATAAAGAATCCAAGCCCTGCTAAAAATGCATTTTAAAAATAGTGCCCACATTTAATGTAAAAGAAAAAGCATTTAAAAAAATCTCAGCCTTATTATCCAGAAATATGGTCTCAGATGTTTTAAAACTTTGCCTGAAGTTATAGCTGATGGCATAAATATTTGGCAGGTAGTAGCACAGTTAGCATGCATGATTCTCTGTGTTGTGCAGAAAACCTTCCATTTGACTCCACTGTATTCCCTAATCAAAGGGAACAGTTTGACAGATCATTGACAGATCATTTAGAAGAGATGGCTTTGGCATCAGACTTACTCTCTCTGAAATAAAATCTGGGAGAGTTTCAGGCTGTTAAGAGAATATGTGTTTTTTTTTTTTCTTTAAATCATACTGTGAATATATAAAACGTATTCACTTTTCTTCACAAGATGGCAGGCACCAGACAGCCTATGGTATTTCTGTTATGGAGCAGAGGTCTACACGTGGTCATCCCTCCATGGGAAGTACAGTTTTGTGGCACAAGGCTTGAACATTCACTGCACTGAGGTTTTTTTTCCCTTAAGTAGCTTGTCTGCAAGTATGTTTTCTCCTCCATAGAAGACTGCTACAGGTGTGATCATCTGGAAAACGTCCTGTTTCCGAAGGACTGCCCCTTGGCACAACAATGCTGTTAACGCTGCTCTGGCAATTTACAGGGGCCACTGCTGCCCACTAGCAGCACATGTAAGAGTCTCTCTTGATTCAGTATTAGAAGTTTTCAAGCCATCCTGCTGGCTCACAGCACATTAAGACATTTATATGCAATCTCATCTATGGCCAAATTGCAGGTAATAAACTAATTCAAACAAGTTGCCTATTCTGTCTTGCAGATGTGCCTGACCAGGGCCACAGATAACCAAGAAGAACTTGCAGGCAGACACAGAAGCAAGATTGTACATATTATGTGGAACTCTAAGTTTTGCGAATTGAGAGTATGTGGAATTTGAAACATTATTAATTATATTAGTTATAATCATATATCTACTAGTAAAAGTCTCTTCAGTTAATGTAATTAATTAGCAGCACCTTTATGTTCTTGCTCTCTAAGTATCTAGCACACAGTAAATGTTATCTCTCTGACGATCATGTTCTGCTTGTGTTACAACTTACATGAAACTTTAAGGAGTACAAGTACTTGTTCAGATATATTTTGTGTTAATTAAGACATGCAGTAAAGGGAAGAGAACTACATAAACAACCCTGAAGCAGTGCTTTTAAAATGTAACTTAAACTTCAGTCAGCTTAATAAACAAACTCTCAAATATAAACTCTTATCTTGATTTTCAATTATATGTTTTTAAAACATTATTTACATCAAAACTTTTAATGCATATTGTCCAACTATTTTTAAGAAAACCTGCAGGGTTCTTTTTTATGTGTTTATTTTGATCTTTTGATTAACAATAAAAGAAACACAAAATGTTTTGTGCAGAGTTTTAATTCTAAAAGTCTGTTTTTCATTTAAAAAAAACATCACCTGAAATACTTTCAGAGAGAACTGATACAAATAAATTTGCAGACTACCCTTTAAAAAAATTGGAGCAGCAGAAGTTAGGTATAGCTCAAGCCAGAAAGATAACAAACATTTTCCTTTCAAAAACCCAGAGTGAACAAATCAATGCACAAGATGAGATTAATTTAAGGTTATAAGTAATTCAGGTGCCAAATCAAAATAGTTATTCTTCCTGGTTCTTGTAACAGGGCTTACTGGGAACAAATATTTTCTAGAAATTCAGGCAGAGACAGTGCAATTGTACTGCAGAGGCTGACAAAGGTCT
>VXBC01001521.1:1810839-1861412 GCA_013399945.1 Ploceus nigricollis
GGCTGCCCGTAGCTATGGCAGCGGGGGATGAGCGCGCCCGGCGGGACCCGCGCGCGGGGACAGGTGGGGACTGAAACGCTCCCGGAATACGGCGGATTGCTTTCCTGCCGTCCTGTCCCCTCCGGAGAAACCGCGGCCAGACCCAGCTGTTCACGGCTGCTTGACCGTGTGCCCGGAGCCTCGCCGGTGGCGACCCCCGCTCTGCGCTGTGGCGCAGCCCCCGCCCGCCTCGGCCGGGCCGCAGCGGGGTCCGTGCGGGACTCGGCCGGGCCCGAATCCCGGCCCCACCTCCGGCGGGACTGGGAGTGAAAGGCCCCTCTGCTCTGCACGCCCGCAGAGAAGAAAAGGAGTAGCAGGTACGAGGAAAAGAGAANGGCAGGTAGTAGCACAGTTAGCATGCATGATTCTCTGTGTTGTGCAGAAAACCTTCCATTTGACTCCACTGTATTCCCTAATCAAAGGGAACAGTTTGACAGATCATTGACAGATCATTTAGAAGAGATGGCTTTGGCATCAGACTTACTCTCTCTGAAATAAAATCTGGGAGAGTTTCAGGCTGTTAAGAGAATATGTGTTTTTTTTTTTTTCTTTAAATCATACTGTGAATATATAAAACGTATTCACTTTTCTTCACAAGATGGCAGGCACCAGACAGCCTATGGTATTTCTGTTATGGAGCAGAGGTCTACACGTGGTCATCCCTCCATGGGAAGTACAGTTTTGTGGCACAAGGCTTGAACATTCACTGCACTGAGGTTTTTTTTCCCTTAAGTAGCTTGTCTGCAAGTATGTTTTCTCCTCCATAGAAGACTGCTACAGGTGTGATCATCTGGAAAACGTCCTGTTTCCGAAGGACTGCCCCTTGGCACAACAATGCTGTTAACGCTGCTCTGGCAATTTACAGGGGCCACTGCTGCCCACTAGCAGCACATGTAAGAGTCTCTCTTGATTCAGTATTAGAAGTTTTCAAGCCATCCTGCTGGCTCACAGCACATTAAGACATTTATATGCAATCTCATCTATGGCCAAATTGCAGGTAATAAACTAATTCAAACAAGTTGCCTATTCTGTCTTGCAGATGTGCCTGACCAGGGCCACAGATAACCAAGAAGAACTTGCAGGCAGACACAGAAGCAAGATTGTACATATTATGTGGAACTCTAAGTTTTGCGAATTGAGAGTATGTGGAATTTGAAACATTATTAATTATATTAGTTATAATCATATATCTACTAGTAAAAGTCTCTTCAGTTAATGTAATTAATTAGCAGCACCTTTATGTTCTTGCTCTCTAAGTATCTAGCACACAGTAAATGTTATCTCTCTGACGATCATGTTCTGCTTGTGTTACAACTTACATGAAACTTTAAGGAGTACAAGTACTTGTTCAGATATATTTTGTGTTAATTAAGACATGCAGTAAAGGGAAGAGAACTACATAAACAACCCTGAAGCAGTGCTTTTAAAATGTAACTTAAACTTCAGTCAGCTTAATAAACAAACTCTCAAATATAAACTCTTATCTTGATTTTCAATTATATGTTTTTAAAACATTATTTACATCAAAACTTTTAATGCATATTGTCCAACTATTTTTAAGAAAACCTGCAGGGTTCTTTTTTATGTGTTTATTTTGATCTTTTGATTAACAATAAAAGAAACACAAAATGTTTTGTGCAGAGTTTTAATTCTAAAAGTCTGTTTTTCATTTAAAAAAAACATCACCTGAAATACTTTCAGAGAGAACTGATACAAATAAATTTGCAGACTACCCTTTAAAAAAATTGGAGCAGCAGAAGTTAGGTATAGCTCAAGCCAGAAAGATAACAAACATTTGCCTTTCAAAAACCCAGAGTGAACAAATCAATGCACAAGATGAGATTAATTTAAGGTTATAAGTAATTCAGGTGCCAAATCAAAATAGTTATTCTTCCTGGTTCTTGTAACAGGGCTTACTGGGAACAAATATTTTCTAGAAATTCAGACAGAGACAGTGCAATTGTACTGCAGAGGCTGACAAAGGTCTCAACACTTCCCAGGCTCAGATATCATTGTTTTACTCCAGGTTCCTGCATTTGCAGCTAGGGAGAAGAAAAGCATACAAGGAGGACACAAAGAGCAGTGAAAAAGCTGGCCACTAAGCAATGCTGCACTGCTGCTCCAAAACATCCCTCTACACAAAAGGGTAAATAAGGACTCTGTGGACTTTGTGCTCTTACTGGGAGAAGTTCCTGCTTTAAGCAACAATCGCATCATACATCGTTCACTGCAGGGAAAACAAAGTGGTCCCTGGAAGGAGGGACAAACAAACGAGAAACTTTCTGCTGGCCTGCCTAAGGACACGCTATGGGCCTTGTGGCACCGGACCTCCCCTGCTCACAGATGCTACACAAATTCAATTACACTGAGGAGTGCTTCAGTCAAACCCCACAGTGCCTGGCTCAGACATGCAATTAGTTCCATACTCTGTTACAAAAACGGCCATACTTTCATGGGCCTGAAGCTAGCACATATTCAGGGCTTCATTATATCTACTCTCTCTAAATGTTTCTCTTAATTATCTTTGGTCCCTAAGAGAGGCTTGAGGCCTTCCTCATTTGCTCTTTTTTCCACTATGGTTGGTTAGATTCCCAAAGCAAGAGACTGAAATGGGATGGGAAGACACAAGTAAACAAATATTCTTCCAAATGCACAAACGTTTCTTTATTTTTAGTGGTGTTAGAAATGCCACATTAACAGCAGCATGAACACTATTGCAGATGCATATTCACAGACTCTATGCTTTGTTTGCTCTAGGCAGAACAAACAACAGTCCCAGTCCCCCAGGCACACTCTGTGCATCTGGTACACCACTAACAGGATACCTGAATTAGCAGAAGCTGGAAATTCTGGCATACATCTTTTAGATACAGAACACTATGCATCAACTCACTTCTCTTATGTAAAAATGGGCTCAACAATTAAATAGAAAGAACTTCCTGTACACTTACAGAGGTGGTGACACTTCTCTAAAAATTGTTACAAAAGCTGTATCTCTCAGATGCTGGGAACACTGGAAATAAAAGATCAGAAAAGAAAATGTATTAGCCCTCATGTCTTCATGTTTCTGTCTGAGTAATTACTATTGTTGTTTATCCAGGTATCACTGAGGTACCAACTGGTCATGGAAATGGTGGTCGCCACAGTTATCCTCAGATTCTCTCTATATGCATGGTCCTGAATTCATAGGGAAACCCCTATTTATTTCAGTCGGCTTGAAAAGTGTTTCTTGGGTGTCACCAAGAATAGTATTACACCAGTGTTAATATTAAGATCAGTGTGCACTGGTGACAGGAAAATCAGATATTGCAATGTACAGCTGACACAGTTCAGGGAATTCGAGATTTATAGTAATTTTACACCTTGTCTAGTATTCAGAAAATCACATTACAAATTTCTAAAATATCTTACTCAATTTTCCCTCATCCTGAGATGGTCTAATTCACACCTGAAGTACCCATGGTGTTGAACACCCCATGTCTTGGCTCTAGCCTGTCAGCTAACTCAACTCACATGAACTACAAGCAAACTTTCGCTAGACATGAACGTGTCTGTTTCCTCCAGCCGTGTTTCGCAGCTAGCACTGCCCAGGCTTTGCAGCCGTCGGCAATCCCATCGNGAAAGGCCCCTCTGCTCTGCACGCCCGCAGAGAAGAAAAGGAGTAGCAGGTACGAGGAAAAGAGAATGCTAGAGGCTAGAAAGGTGTTTTATTCGCGGGGGTCTTTGAAATGATAAGGGATGTTATATTATCTTGGTTAACAATCCCGGCGTGATCAGCTGCCGTCAAAAGTTAAACTTGCATGGGAGCTGCTGTTGGTTAGAAGAACCTCCTCAGTATTTAATAAACTGTGTTGGTCTAAGGTAGGCAAAACCATGTGCTTTTTTTCCCCCCTCTTTTAAAAGAAAGCAGAAGCTCTTTGCCAGAGTCGGATTTCTCTTGAAACCTTTCTTTGAGTTGAAGGATTATGCGTGGACATTCATGGGGATTACAGCCATAAATAGAAACCATAACAATCTACACCCTCTGCTTTCAAAAAGTTGCAGGCACAATGGCTTTCTGGTCTTTCAGCTATGTGAACTTCTTGTGGATATTGTAATGGCTGATCGTGTGTGTTAAAAAATTCAAAAAGCTTTTCAGATTTCAGAACAAATTCTGAGGGTTTTAATCATGGAAAAAAGATGCATATGAAAAGGGAGGGAAAATAGTTGTGTATTTCTCATACAGCTTGAAAGAAAGACATGTGTACTGAAAAAATTTTTTTTCTAAGCTTGTGCTACTTTTCAGACTTGAAAAAAATCTACAACGGAAAGATTTTGTGCTGCAATATACTTGACACTGAGTAGCAGTTTTGGAAAACAGTAGCGACATAGATAGTCTTGTGTTTGCTTCAAGAGTGAAGGAAAGTACTGCTGTACTGAGAACTCAACTGGTGAGGTAACACATGACTTGAATATGACAGCTTTTAAAAATAATTAGAAAAATGTCTTATGGGCTGAAAAATATTTGTCAGCCTGTTGAAATCTGTTCTCATTTAGGAAGTGATAGAAATAATAAGAGTTTAATTAGATAGGATAGTCTGTAAGTTCTATTCCATCACCTAATCAAAACTATATCTAATCAAGCATGCTGCATATCATTCAGACTGGATTAAATAGGAGCTTTATTTTTTTACTCATTTATTTCCTTCTCGCCTGGTAATGTCCCCTATGAAGTCTTTTGCCCCAACGTTCTTGAGGTGCAGTGAGGAGTAAGGACCTGCCTGATTTGTCCAGTGCAGACAAATTTACAGTTATCCCAGAGAATTTAGACATTTTGGAGGCAGCTGTAAAATTTCAGTTCATTTCTTTCAGGCATTGCAGGTAAGAAATATCCCAGTTCTTCTCTCAGTTCTGGGTTAAGTGTCTATTTTGAGACTGTAGTCACAAGTTCGTTAAAAAGGATAATGGGAATTTAAATCCTTCTCTGTCCAGTCTTGAAGATGTTATTAGGGATTAAGCCTTCTTAGGCGAGCTTTTACAGACAGTACATAGAAGAGAAAGTGTGTTTATTTCCCAGTTTGTGGAGCTTCAAAAAGTTTGTTACCTTGAGAGGCTCATTGAGTTTGAGGACTCTATAAACATACCTATGTAAAGAACAGTTGTGGCTGTCCAGAATCACTTTTGGTCCAACTGTGCAAATTGCAACAGATGATATTAAAAAAAAAAAAAAAAACCTAGGTAAGAGGATGAAAGAATAATAAAAAGTCACAGCTATTGTTTGTTTTTTTGTTTTTTTTTAAATCTGCTTACCTAACTTCAGAATCAACAAAACTGTCTTATAATTAACATACCTGTTGATACCTGTAGAGCTTAGTATTAGTATTTTCATTTTTTCTCATGCAGCCTTCTGAATACCTTATACATCCTTCAGTTTCCTAACACACATTTCCATGTTCCACACACATTTATCCAAACAGTTTATTTTAATTTGTTTTCTGAAATACTTCTTGTTTCCTTTTAAATTGCTTTATTTTCTGTCAATAGTGGCTGCAGGCACAATTCCAAAGCCATCTTATATTCTGTCACTGAAGGTCATTCCTTATAAAAGATATGCAGTGCTTGATGGCAGAGAGGAACAGCATGAAATTTTATTACTGACTGTCAAAGAATTTTGATTGGCTTGCTTGGATCTCTCTACTGGTCCTGTTAATTGCAAGTCAAGTAGTAGGCAATCCCCAGTCCTTAGGATTTTGAATCCTTAGGATTTAGGATCCTTTTTCCCTTCATCTGTAGGCAGCCCCATTCCCTAGGCCTATGCTCTTGTGTGTGAAACTCCTGGAAGGAACCATCTCCTGGTGTAGTCTGGACACTTTCTAAGACAAATGACACAATATAGTAGGTCTCTTATTGTGTCTCTTGGCATACAAGTTTAGTATGCAGTTAATTTCTTCTCTTTTTCTGTTATGTCACTTGATCCATGGGGTTTCTTGTTCTGGGACTGGGGAAGGCTGGGTTTGGGTGCATGTCACCAGCCACTGTCTATGGGACACTATGGGTCTAATGTTTGGCCAGACGAGGATATGGCTGGGCTGTGCTGCTCTGGTTTTATAGCAGTAGACTGTATACCAGCTCAATTACTCAGCTTGCAGAACCTATGTACAGTCATTCAGCTGGGAAGTTAACCTGTTGGGCCTTTCCTAAAGTTACAGTACGTGTTTTATATCTGGAATTATTGGAAAAGGAAGGAAAAACTTCCGTTTATCATCACCTTAGTGAAAACCAAGGAATCTGCAAGAGGCTCTTACTTTTTTGATACTTTCCAAGATTTGTGAGTTGTATGTGTTCTGTTGTAGTCTCAAATATTAGGAGTAACATTTCATATTAATAGAGTGTAAAACTTTCAGTAGATTTTGTTGTCTAGTGCACTAAGTTTGTGAAGTAAAGATGATCTTAAAGGTACTGCATTAAAAATTGGTGTGTCTATTCACTCCTGTAGCACTGATTGCTTAGTAAAATGGAGAACTGTGGTATCTGCTCAGTGTTTCTTGTGATTGCTCTCAAACTAGTAAGAGGCAAAGAAAAGGGCTGGATGTGGTTTTGAGGCTTAAAACCATTTTTGTTCAAATTATGAAAGCATGTGGAAAATTATGTACTGTTATGGCATAATCCGTACTTTTTCTGTCTAACATGATTTTGAAGAAATACTGTAAAAATATAGCTTCTCTAGTATTATTAATGATAACTTGTAAATAAATCCATTTCTGAATTAAAGCTATCTTTACAATGTTGCTGCTACAAGTGGTGTTTAAACATTTTGACTACAAATACATCATAACGACATGGACAGTAAATTTGACATTCCTTTTATAGAGTACTGTGACCATTTTCTTCAAAACCTTCAGCCTTAAGAAACACACCTTTGAACAAGGTATCTGAAGAGATCTTTAAGCAAGACTATGAAATTTCAGCTTTAAGACCTACATATTGGTCTCTTCTTTCTTGTCTTTATTAATAAAACCTCTGAAAGCTTCGTACTTGTACAGAGGAAATTATAATTGGGTATCTGAGAGTCAGAAGTAACCTTTATCCACAGAATGATTGTGCTACTAGTGCTATAATTTTCACTGTTCCTCTGGCGTTCTCCAGAGACTCTGGTCTGGAGATGGTATCTGAGAAGGAAGAGATTACTTCTGTTTGTTCATTTTTTTGTTATGTTGCTGGGGTTGTTTTCAGAAATGCAAATTGACATTTTGAATTTTGAGTTTGATGAGAGCAGGACTGAGCCTGACAAATCAATTTGCAAAGGCCAGGGCTGTCAGATGATAATAGCTTGCCTTCATTACCGGCCAGTTTAGATTTGAACCAATGACCTAGAGGTGAAAAGCTCAGTATTGTATTAAGAATCCTCTGATCTATCCATATGTTCTCTTGTTTAAGGTCCCTGTAGTCCTCTTAAACAGAACATGCAGTAAATATTGAGCACCGTTTGCACTTTTAAATATTAGAACAGTGTCCATTCCAGTTGTCTGCTGTGCGTGTGAGGACACTGCAGTTAAATATAGTAACAATTTTTTACACTCTCTGGCTTTTCATGAGAAACCCTCATACAAATCCAACCATATGGCAAAACTCAGCATTATCCTAAAACCATTAACAAAGAACCTTTTGCTGCCATTAATGGGAAAATGAATCTACAGCTCTAAGTAGCCTGCTGGGAGTTATTAACAACATCAGGCTACTGCTAAGAAAATGAACTTAAATAAAATATCATTAGGAGCTGAGTCATCCCACCAACACTTCTGCATGTTGTATCCAAGTTGCTATTTATCTATGAAAGCCTTTTCAGAGTATATTATCTTTATTACTCCTCTACTTTTTTCTTCATTGATATCTTTAATGCTGTAAAGAAGCGTAAATGAAAACCATTTGCATGGATTTCATAAAATAGATTCAAAAAGTATTTGAAATGTCCAGACGGGCTCATAAACTATTTTCCCATTCGTTCTGAGGTAAGATGTTCCTAGGCAACCTAGTGAGCAGGAGGAGGTCAACAGATGTAAATACTTGGGCAAGTGATTCTTAGTTTCTGAGGCTATTAAGTTACTGTCTACAAGTCCCAGTTTCTGTGAGCTACAGAAATAATGAAATTAACATTTGTATGTATTTGGATTGTCTTTTTATCTCCTTATCCCTTCTCCTCCAATCCTTAATCTCATTCAACTTCATATCAACAGACACTGCTGTTTCTGTACAGATTGATCTGCTGCCAAATCAAATATAAAGAGGTGAATTTCCTACTTTCCCCTCACTGTGAGAGCAAATTAGGTCTTTTTCCACTATCTGACCATTAATTTTCATGTAGTTTATAGGAACATAAGTTATTTTTGAGATCTCTGGGGATTTTATTTCAAAATGTTGAAAATTGGCCAACTGATTCAAAAGGTATTGGTAGGAAACCTGTTTTAGTCATATGCTTCTGTGGGCAACAAAAAAAAATTACTGCCAAGTTACTAGTGAAACAAGGTATATGATTATGCTGTGTGATGTATCCTTGGTGCAGTTTGTTTTCTCCCTCTAGAGAGCATCAGCTAGGGCATCCCTCTTGGGGCAGTATTTTCCATTTTGCATAGCATTTCTAGTAAACAGGATGTGAGCTGTATCTCTTTTGTAATTTTTTCCCCACTCCTTTGATGGCACTGCACTCATCTTCCAAGGGTTCTGTTGTTGAAAGCAAAATATCTGAATCCTTGGGGGTTTTTGAGAATTGGAGAAATTAGGGTTTTAAAACTCATAGATATAATTTATGAATGTTTCCCTCTTTCAACTATCTCTCCAAATGTGAAACTATGCAATTTTTTTGTTTAATTTTTTTTTGGTTTTATTTTTTGGTTTTTTTTTGTTTGTTTTGTTTTTGTGTTTGTGTTTGGGGTTTTTTTTAAATGCAGGTAACACTTCATTGAATTGTGGTTGTCTGTAAAATGTGACAGAACATGAACCCTGGTGATCTTTTAATTATTTTGCAATAGACTCTGGCTTTTTACATTCTGTCATAATTGATTTAATGTGTGCATTTGATCAAGCATGCAGTCCTTGAATTTGAAGGCTAGAAGTCTGACTTGTGGAATTGCTTTTCCCATTTGTCTTTTACAACTCTGAAAATTCAGGCAGTTAACTTCAGCTGCTTTCCCATCCTCTTTAAATTGAATCAGTGAATGTGGGTTTATTGCAGATACCTGTTTTTAGAATGTAGTCAAGCTTGCTTGATGGTATAAACAATTTAGTGCCATCAACTGGCACAAAAGAGCGGGTTTGAATATGTGCTTTACAAATAAGCAGTAAGAAACTACTGGTTCAAAGGTAGAAGCAGGTAGGATGAACTGTTATAACCAATGGTCACACATTAGTGTCTTGACTAGAATGCTTTTCTTATGGAACAGTTTGGCTCACCAAAAGTTATGCTGAGGTACATGCTGCGTGTCGTGTGTGTAGTGGGAACAGTTCACATATGAGAAGCCTGCAGGGAATCAAGGGGAAATTAGCTTTTTAAATTTTTTTTATCCTATCTGCTTGTTTATTCCTCATACTTGGTAAATGTAAATCAGTATTTGTAGTAGATATTGTTTGGTGGATGTAATTCATATGGTTTAATTTTTTAAAAATGATATGTGGCTTGTTGCAGTTTGAGTTTTGAAAATAATGAATGGACTAAAAATATGTAAGAGTGATTCAGATGTGGGAGACTGTGTGAAGAGGAGGAATCTTCTGTAAGTATTTCCACAAAACATGGAAATAAATGTGTTCTGGGAAATAGTTAATCAGTAAAGTGTGTCACAAAGCAGAGGATAGCAAAAGACTTTATAATCCTCCAGTTTGTATTCCCAGTACAATGAACTTATAAATGAATCAATAAACAGCAGCTAATGCATCTCAGCATGTTGGTACATGGGCTGTTACTGTGACATGGAAACAGGTTAATGTCCTCAGTAGATCTGCATGTTATTCAAGAAAATAGGTCATGGTGTAGGGGAAGGGGAGGGAAAATAAAAGAGAAAAAAAAAAAAGATTGATTTTTTTTTTTACTCTTCCTCTTCATTAAAACTTTTCATTATGCTGCATCTGAAGTGTGTTAATGAATAGACAGCAAAACTTCATAAACATTGGGATAGTAAACTGCAGCACTCTCTCTGATGTCTGTTATGGACACTTAGCCCAACAATCTATGCAGTACTTGTGACAGATGATATCTGGGGAGTTTATGTAAATACTTTTGAAGTATGTTAAAAAAAGGCATTGTCAGCAAAAACTTCAGGGTTCTTTGATTTTGGATGCTTGATAGATTTTAAATAGAGATTTATTTATTTTTCTCAAAGTGAATCAGGAAAAAATGCTGTAGTGTGAGTTTGTCAATGTTGCAGTTTTCATTTAAGCGGTGTTTTTATGATATTGCTAATTTGTTTAAATTCTTGAAGATGGAGAACTTCCACAGATTTTTCAGGGAAGCTTTTTAAAACTTCTCTTTAGATGCTTCTCTTAAAATGCATTGCTTCAGGAGAGGATGGAGAAGGAGAGAATCTCTCTTTCCTGTTAGCAAAAACTAGCTGGGTTTAAGACTGTACTTTTATTATGGAAATAGCCATCTTTTAAGAAATATCTTCTGTTGTGCAAATGTGTTTTCTTTAACGGCTCTTCATTTTTGGGAGAGATAGAAAGGTAGTTTAATTAATTTAGTAATGTGTTTCTTCAATCAGTCCACATACTGTTGTTAATAATTGTAGCAGTGATAATCAGCTGTATAATTATCACATAAATGAAGATATTTACCACTTACCCATTATGTTTTCCTTTTTTCACTTTCTGCATGTGATGGATTCTCCTCTGCCTGTTTGTCTGATATTGCAGCTGCAACCTGGAGAGGTACCTGGGCAATTCCACTGTATTTGATTCTTGCCTGGTAGGAACCAGCAGCAACCACAGGCAGAAGACGGTAGAGTCTTGTTATCTCCATTAGAACAGAGAATTTTTCAGGCTCAGGGATAAAGAAGAACGTTTTCAAATTGAAGTTGCTATTTCTGACAGCATAGTTCCAGAAACATTTCTAGACAAAAGCAGCAGTACTGGGAAAATCTTATTTTTCAGTATTATTCTGCAAAGGAACACTTGAGATTTTGGTAGGTTTTGGGAGAGAAAACATGGAAAATGTATGACTATTGTAGTGTCATGCTCAAATGAATTGCTTAATTCTGCTCTGAAATATAGTACTTCAAGTATTGATTACAAATTTGTTTTGTTCTTTTTCTTCTGATAAGGAATGCATGTACTGCTTGTACAGGAGTTAGAATTGATATGCCATTTGTCANTTGTTTGAACAAGAATCCAAAGCCTAAAATTAGAATTCTAATTAATCCTAAACTGTTTAAAAATATTTGTATTTTTAAATCTGGATTTTCTTAACAGAAAACATCAAATACTAACTTGTTTTTATATTGTTCTATTTCATATGTAGCTGTCTCTGGTAGGTCTGAAAATGTTTGTCTTAGGTACAGCTCTTCCCTCATATCTCTACTTTAGGTTAATGGTATCAGTAAAAAATGTGCAACAATATTCCAGGTTGTTCCTTGGCTTTCTTCCTTCCTACCACATCTTATCAGGAGTTTGAGTAATGACATATATACTAAATGCCAGAGTGCATATTCTTATCCAAAGTTGTGAATAAATTATGATACTCATCTTTGGCTGTACTTGGGAATGGTCTTGAGTATTAATAGCACTCAAATTTGGTTGCTACTTCAATAAAACAATTGAAATACTGTTCTTGATGTGAATTCTGAGAATTCTCAGTGGCATTTTCTTGTTTTCTGCATACTAAATTTTCAGTCCTTCTGTGTAATGCCAGCCTATTGAGCTGATATGAGATTGCTAATATGTCTCTGCTTTAAATGGGACATAAAAATGTCTTCACTTGTCCAATCAAACTAATGTTCTCATTTGGTTTGTGAAAATCACTCATAAATATGACATAGGAACTTTCCTCAGGAAGCATGTGAAGTACGTTATCAATTTATGGACATAAATTAAAACAGGAAAGGTTCTGACTGGTGGGAAGGAAGATATTTCCCCACTCCGTTGACAGCTGTGCATTTGAATGCACAGGCAATCCAGTCTACATCCCTAGAGGATTTAAAGTCCCAACTGGATAAAGCCCAGAGCAACCTGATCAGACCTCTTAGTCATGCTTTTGGTGTAAGGTTAGGCGATAAACCTCCTCTGGGATCCTTTCTAGCCTCAGTTATTCTGTGGCTCTGATTTACTTGTTGATCACACTCATTTTCAGCATTCCTTCTTCCTAATTGCGTGAGCTGTTCATTTGCAGTGTTCAGTAAATTCCTTTGGTAAGAATGGCATCACATGAGACTGGAGAATTCGAGGCACCAGCTCAGGGGGAAGGAGTGCAGCAAATTGCTGTCCAACTGTCTTGATAAGCAGCTGCGGCTGTGGACAGATTAACTCCTGCTTTGAAGAATATTTCTGTGAAGATTTAGTCTAGATTAAGCCATTTTCCTAAGAGGACTTAACCAAACTATGAAATTCTTTGTTCTAAATTTTAATAAATTATGCAGGACCTTGACTAAACAAACATTAATTTTTGTACAAGAAATAGATGATTCTCACACATTATATAATATTCAGAACAAATTCTAATTGTGAGTAGGACATAGCATAACTTGGATATTATGCAGGCAAGAAGAATTAGAGCAAGGGAGCCAGCACATTTTTTCTTCTAATAAAACTGACAAAATTTCAGATGTGCCAGAAGAGTTTAGTAGGGTTCCTAAGCAGGAAGTCACCAAGGCATTGTATAATATGCCTGTTGCTGAGATAGTTGCTGCAACTAAACGTGTTTGATTTCCTTTTTTTTTTCCTCTTTTGTTACTGATATAAATGAAGAAGGAGGTTAGATTGCAGTCAGCTGTTAAGCAGACTGAACTGCATAAATGTTTTTCAAGAATAGCATTGTCAGATACTTTTCATTCTTTGATAAGACAGAAAAGATGCATTGAGATTTAAAAAATAATCTCTTTGGGAGATTTTTTTTGAGACTTTAAAAAATCCTTTTGTCTTCAGCGTCAGAGTTGTCATGAGATAGGAAAACATATAGAAACATTCATAATTTATGGCTATAAGTATAACTAATAGCATTTTATGAAGAGGTTAATACCTAATTTAGGTTACAACAGGGAGGAAGAAGTCTTATTTCTCTATCTAGTAGTAGTATTTTTTTAATAAAACTGGTCCTAGACTTAAATCAGGTCACTTTTGTTTTAAATACCCACTTTTGATTCCAGTGTTATCTTTTGGTGTGGGATGAAGATCAAATAGTTGATTTTCATGTGCATGTTTTTAAGGAGATCTCCAGTTTGAGGTCCTGCCTGCCCCAGCAGAGCTGCTGGCTGCTGCGCAGGGATGTTCTGCATTGCTGGTCTGCTTTGCCAAATCACTTCAATAGAAAGAGGTGATGGCAGTGCTTTCTTGTGTGAATGCCAAAGTGAGATCCAGCTGCTTGTTTTGGACTGCACACAGGTGGTACAAACTGAAAAACAGTTAAAAAATATCTTGGCCCTTACTTTTCCCAATAATGATCCAATATCTGTCCTCCCACATGATGACTATAGGCAATAAATAGAAATTTTAGCACATAAATTAGTGTTTGAATGTTTCTTCCTCTGCCCACTCCCATTATTTAGGTGTGTAGTCATGCAGTTTTAATTCTGCCAACATTCCTTTTTCTTTAAAAATCCAAACAGCTACTGAATATAGAGGAAAATGGTGTCAAATGAAACAAAGGATCTTCAATTCTCCCCTTTTTTGTTAATATCAACTGGTTTGGTTTGTGTGGGTTTTAAAATATGTTTATTTTTTCTTTGTCAGGGTGGGGAAAAGGTGCCTTGGCTGCTTACCAAAGGAATTTTCTATCGACTGATAATATTACCACATAAATGAGAAGCAGTGATCATGATTTTGAATCTGTTAAGAACTAGTGAAGGTCAACTTTGGGCTGCTGTAAAGAGGTTGTGGAAAAAGTCTTGATTTTGGTAAACCCTCAATCTCTTAATGAAGGCCAGCATTTTTATGTTATTATCCCTGGGTGCCCTAACTCAGGACAGCATAAAGACTCTTAGTTACTAGTGCTGTCCTTAATAGTGCTGTCCTTAACTCTTCCTCTCCTAAGCAGTTTGCCTCCTCAGAAGAAATAGAAAACGTAGCACAATGTACTCCTTGAACAAAAAGTGTGTTTGCAACAGTCGCTGGTCTTTCTTTCTGGTTTTCCAATCAGCTTTCACAAAGGATCTTATTATTGATCTGATAGAAACATAATAATATTAATGGAACACTACATAGATAAGTCTAGACAAAGCCAATTGCTGGAATTCTGGCTTTTGAAACATGGACACTTGTGACATTTTATATTAGTCAGAACTTCCCAAAAAACATGGTCAAACAGGTGTTTGTGTCAACTTTTTTCTCCTGTTTGGGCTTTACAAAATAAATGGCACACCTGCAAAGTCGAATTACTTAGTAGTTCCTTCAAGTGTTTAGCACTACTTGCAGGGTATTATTATCCAGCTGACTTTAGAGTGGGAAAATAATCTTCTTCTGCCTCAAAGGCATTCACTTAAATGTCTTGGTTTCTGAATTTGGGGACAGAGGGTGAAGCGTGTGTGTGTGTGTTCACCTGTCAGCTCCATGTTCTTTGGGAAATGCAATGCCAAATCCAGTGCCTTCTTCTAAGCTTACCTGGACTTAATGTCACAGCTTATCCCATTTGCAGATTGCGATTTTGAAATCATGGTTTTGAGAAGTGAAAATTGAAGTAGGAAAATTATCACTCCCAAAAATCCATTTGACATTTTTATAAAGAAACCTGTGCTGGAGGAAATACTTTGTGTATTTTCAGGGCAGAATTGCTTTGGAGAGTCTTTAAAAGGGTCATTAGGGAAATTTTTCCTCTGTTGCACTAAGATTTTTTCAATGCATACTGGTGCTGCCTAAATTATTTGGAATTTAGACTAAGATAATGTAGAGCAGGATTTGTCTCCTTTTTAATGATATCAGTTCTGTTTCCACAACTGGAGTAGCCTCTTTCTTGCAGACAGAAGTTTCTCCCAGGAGGGAATTTCTGTGATTTCAGTGGCTGTTGCTGCCTTAGGCAGCAACCCATGACTGGAATTGCAGACATGTTTACAGCTAGAATCAGTCCTGCTTTCTTAAGTTGTTTAAATTTCAGCCTTCTGAGCCTTTTATTCCTATTGAATGGCATAACAGGAAGATATGTTTACTGGTACCTTCAGATTTCAGGATGCAGCCAGGATACCAACACTGAAAGCTTTGTGTTATGAATGACATAGGTTTTATATGTCACTTGATTGCATGTTTAGTTATGTTTTAATTAGAAATACAACTCTGCCTAGTAGATAATCAAGTAGAATTGCTAGGCAAAGTATTAGAATGCGTGTTTAAAATGGTGTAAATTTGCAAGATGTAATAATAAAAAGCAACAATTTCTGTTATGTAAGTAATTGGGAAATAAATTGATGTGCATTGCATCTTTACACTTTATGCAATTTCTGCCTCTTTTGTAAAGTCCGGTGACATCACTTGCTTACTCAGCTCTTCTGTATCCTTTGCGGTAAGGAGAATTAAAATACAAAGGAAAATTCAGAAGAACTTGAGTCAGGTGTTTTGATTTCAGACATTTGTGAGCCTTAATACCGAGTTTGCTCATTGCCGTTTTTGCAACAGTTTTTTTAAGTTGCAAAGCTGTTCATCTATCAAAAGGGAAGAAAATACAAAGGAGAGGAGGTTGGTGGACTGGTAAATACTTAAGAAAGGAGTATGCACAATTTATTTTGCTTCAATAATGTCTTTATGTTTAGCTTATTCATTCAAATAGTAGCTGTTGGTGGGCTGGTACTCTGGAGAAGATGACAACAGTTAAAATTTTAGAGGAATGAGAACCGGGCCACTACTGCGTTAGTTTCCACTTGGTACTTATTACATCAGCATCCGTTCCAGCCTCCCCTGTCAAATTGTATGTAGCTGTTACCCAGGCATGGTAATGCATGTGTTGTAGTCAGGGTCAGCTGCTTTATATGGCACCACTCCCTTGCTGCTTGTGAGGGATGTCCACAAACAAGGCTTCCTCTGACAAGCAAGGGGTTGCAGATTTATTTCTTGTCTTTGCGACATAAGCAGGCAGAATTCTTTTTACTGCTTGAAAATTCAAATTAATCCTGGTGAACTCAGTTCTGGACATGCTTTTTAGCTTTTCTTTTTTACTGGAATTCTGTTTCAAGTCTTTCAGTGTAGATATTTCAACAAAATTAACTTTGGCATCATACCATAAGTAGCCAGAATTGATGGGCACAGAGGCTTGGCTTGTCAGAAGATGTTAGTGTAGAACTCGGAATAAAATTTGGGTGTTCTGGCTGTTCCGGTGCTGTCACATTCCCAGTTCAGTGAGAAGAGGAACCAGATCTTGAACTGTCTGTCTTCTTCTTACAGAAATAGTTCTAAAATCTGTTACGTTCTATTGGGGTGGAAATTCTTGGAGGATATGTGAAGTAGCATAATGAAACATTACAATGAATTCTTTTGAGTTAGCAAATGATTTTGCTAGTGTAACTTGTGTATATATCTATACACAAGAGACAAAAATTAGATTTAATTACAAAGATCACCTTCACAGAACAGGCTTTCTTTAGACAGTAATCAGCAGTAATTATTTCTTATTATGGGTCCTGACCATATAGACAGGATGCAACTTAGCTTGCAGCTAAAACTAAGCATAAACAAGCATTGTAAATACAGACTGTACTAACTGTTCAAATTATGTTAAGAGAATTATTAAACTAAATTTGTGTTTGTATTGAATACCAATGTGAATGTGAACAGAGCAGATGTGTTGTATTCACATGTTATCATGTAGCAGGAAGTGAACTAAGTAGGAGAGAGTTCTTACTTCTTTCCGAGTTTCAAGGTAATATTAGGAGCCTGCATCAATGTGATTTTTTTCTATCAATACCTGTCACATATATGAGGCAGCAGTACAAAGTCTGCAAGAGATGTGCCTCTTATTGTGAAAATTTTCCTAAACACATTAGGTTCTTGAGCTGTGAGTTGAAATTATTGTTATGGGAACTAGTAATCAATCTACTTCATGTAAAAGAAAAATCAAACAGTTAGTATTTATTATCTGTTCCAAAATATACTGAATGCCAGCCCACTTCAAATTGGCCACTAAAATGCTATCTCATTAGTGATTTAGTTGTGATTAGTGATTAATATTAGTGTTCGAGATTAATATAATTTGTAACATTTTTACCACCTTCCAAACATTAATCCTTTAGTGTGCCTATAGTAAAAAAGCAAATAAGCAAACAAACAAAATCCTCCTCCGAAACCCCACCAGTAGAAGCCTGAATGTTTGTCCTTGTAAATTACTTTATCTTATCAGGAAAAAATGTGATAAGATGTAAATTAGTGACTGCCCAGTTTCAATGTAAGTTTTCTTCTGTTATATTGTCTGAGATTTCACTGAGAATATATATATTAATTCACTAGTGGTTTATACTAAGTTGTTTTGCATTTCAGGGTAGTTGGACTAGAAATGCATTAGTTAGTTAATGCAGTTCATCTGGTGGTCAGTATCTTGTTAAGTCATGATAAATCAGTGTTTTAGCCTTTTCCTTCTGAGGGGGATAAAACAGGCATGTCTGCAATGGTATTTCCCCCCTCCCCCCCAAACATTAGTTTTTGCACTTTTAATGAAATAAAGTCAGACGCTCCTCAACGGCTAAGCATTCATTTGCTACATTCACCTACACAAATAGTGTGTTTATTATTTTTCTTCTAATGTTAAACTTGTTAGATTTTACTCTGCTGTTTTATAAAGTATTGTCGTAAAATTATACAATGTGTCAGATGAATTTTGGATAATCTTAGGGGAACTAATTAATTTTGTAGATACTTTTGCATCCTAAGTATTTTTATTAATTTACAATTGTATTACACTATCTTACTTCTTTTGGTCTCTGATATTTTTGAGAAGATTAAACTTCAGTGAAGGGAAGAGCTAGAAGGCTATGGGTATGCTTAGTGTACACGAAAGATAATGAACAGTTTTTCAGTTTTATGTAATCATTGTATAATTGTTGTGAAAAGGAATAAACTATTTGGGTGCATGGTGAATAACCTACAATACGATTAAGAAAACATAGGTATTAGGTATCTTTAACTCAAGTTTTAAACATTTTTCTTCCTGTTCTTTGTTACTATTTTAAAATAATGTAATCAAATATTTACATCTCAAACTGCCACATATACATGTACTATAATAAAGGTATTATTATGCCGTTTAATTTTGGGCAAGGACAGCAGGATACTGGCGTTTTAAAAGTAATAGTACAACAATGTAGGAATGTACAGAAGGGTTGCTGGGTTTGTGTGCTGTGCTATCAACAGTGCTGTGAGGGCCATGGTATCTGCAGGATCATTTGTGTCAGGCTTAATCCTGTTTTTATTTTTATCTGCAATCCCTTGTTCAGTGTATATGCATGAATTTTGTGAACAAAGTACTCTGTGTGTGTGTTTGTGTGTCTCATCCAGCCCCGTCTGCCCGGCTGGCTGTAGAGACAGATTTCATAATGGACACAGAAGCGACGCTAATATGCTGCAAACGATCTGGTAATTGTTCTCCCCTTGCTGGTGTGATTGTTAAGTGGATTGCAGAGCTCTGGTTCTGTTCCTGTCTTAGTGTAGCTCTCCTGTGTTGGCATTGCACTAGGGATGGCCACCCCAGTGGGAAGTGTCCCTTCCTGCAGGGCCGTGTCCTGAGCTTTCCGTAGGGCTGCACAGCCTGGGACAGCCCTGGAGCATCGCTGCCCACTGAGCTGCACTCACCGCAGTGCCCTCCTAGCAGCCATAGAGCCATGGCTTTGTAATAGGGGGGTTCCATAGGCAGCACAGTTTTGTAAGATGGACTAGAAGTAAGAGCTATGGAAATACCCTTAAAACATAAGCAGAAGAGGAGTATAAATGAGCAGCAGTTTGCATAAGGAAGAAATAAAATGCATACTTTTTAGTATGCAAAACCTACTGGGGTAGGTTATTTATTAGGTTGGATCCTGATGACATTCATCCTTTGACTGGTTAAGGGAAAAAAAAAGTGATGAAAGCTATCTCAGTACAACTAGCTGCCCTTTGAGATGCTGGAACTCTTGAAAATGTAAAGAGGGTGGGTAAATAGAGGAAAGGTCTATGATTTCCTGTCTCCTGTCTTCCACATTTTGAACAAATTCTTGCAGAAAGTATAGGCCTCCGAGTGACAACAGGAGCGTGACGCACAAGCATGATGACTTTAGGAAGAGTAAATAGTCATGCCAGTCTAATTTCCTTCTGTGACATGACAATAAGGCCAGCGAATTGACATGAAAAGTGTGACTTTTTCATGTTAGTGTTTTTCATGTTAGTGAGTTCTTTGGCAGTGTTTCTTGCTATAATATTTCAAACAAGGGAAGAAATGTGACCTGAAAGAAACTCTTGTAGAGTAGGAGCAAGACTTGGTGGATGACTGTGCCTAGTAGGTGGTTACTAATGATTGTCTGTCAGAATGAAATGGTTGTATTGAATGCAGATCTGCCACGGTCTGTTGGGTCTGTACTCATTCTGCTTCATTTCAATCTTCTTGTTAATGACCTTGATGATAGAATAGAGAGTGTGCTTACAAAATTGATTCACTAAAAATGCCCCTAGAACTTGGAGGGAATATATATACATAGGACACAATTTTATGAGCACAAAATTATTTTGAGAAATTTAAAAAAATCTTAGGAGATAAATAGTGACAGATTGAAGTTCTACACTTAACAGAAATCATGAATACACAATTAGACTGTAGGGAACAAGTAATTAGATGATAATTCTCCAGAATTCCTGATGTAAAAGGCCAAATGTTATACCAGGAGGGATAAAACGATACAGAACAATCTTTTCTTGTTTTTTCTTTATCCAGGAGTAAGTCCCTTGTTGAAGTGTTGCATCTCACTAGGGCAAATGCCCTAAGGAAATAGAGTTCCCCTAAGCAGAGTTTGGGAGAAGAGTAATCAAATAATTTGAGGTCTAGAAAATGAGGCCTAATTGGAAAGACTGAAATAATTTGAACTGGGGAGAGGAGTGAGTGTGCAAGTGCCAAAAAGAGAACCAGAAGGCATAATTTTGTGGGTATGTGGTAGGCAATTTCAGGAAGGTAGGAAGTTGTTTGGTATAAAGCCCATCCGTGAGAAAAAGGGAAAGATGAGTGATCTTAAAATGTTGCAAAAAATGTAGGTTAGGTCTCATCACGAACAAAGAACCAGTTGCTGAGATAGCTGACTGTCCTTTCTCCTCAAGAATTTTATTTAGCTGTTTTTTGAGCAAAAACATTATTTTAAGATTGATGAACAGTACATATAGACTTTCTGGAATGTTACTGAGTAAAAAATTAACACTTTGTACATGGAGACAATTTACCCTATGACAGTATCCACTTGACAAAACTGTGATGCAATCAGTCTCCATATTGCCAGTCCTTTGAGTTCTAACATCCTCTAACTCAGTAGCCTCATCTTTTTTTTTGTCGGTATCTCACTATGCAAGTAAGAGTTGTACCACACAAGATTTTCAGCTCTTTTTTCCTTTTCAAGGGCCCTTCACAAGCCTGTCAGTAGTTAACTCTTATTTCTTTCTCATTTTCATAATGACTTCAGTTGTTTCTCCAGCATTCTTCGTACTGGACGTATTATTAGCATATGAAAACAAGGAGTGTACTGTTGGTAATTGTTTTGTTTATAAAATCTTTCCCAGTTTCCATTGTCTATTTCTCCACTAAGAAATGAATACAAGCTTCAGTTACCTGGGGGTGTAACATATGTTGTTAGTATACTTCGAGTCTCTATTTGCATTGTTATACCCTGGAATATGTGTCTTTAATCATCGCAGTTGGAAATTACCTTACTTAGCATTTTTAGTTTCTGTTTGCTCAGAGAGATTTTGTGAGTCAAAGCCAACAGCCTGTGTACAGTGTAGCCAGCCAAACCTGAATTTTGCGCCTGAGAATGGAATTTGTCACAGCTCCAAGCAGTTTTTAATGGAGCTTTTTGTTTAAGTAAATGTGAAGGAAATACCAGCATTTCGGTATTCCTTCTCTCTAATAACTTATTAAGAGCTCCTTTCAATTTATGTTTTTGCCTAATATTTCCCTTCCTTTCTCCCATGGGCAGTCTTTAAACACAGGGCAGATGTCTGGTATGGAAGCATTAGGAGTCCAGCATCCTGCAGGGAGACACTCTGGAGCTTTTAAGAGGTGGAGGTTTTTGCATATTACAGAAAGGATCAGGGTGACTTGAAAATATTTGTTTTGGTTTTGAGGGGGTCATTTGAACTCCTCTCTTTCTCTCCTCTGCTACTATTTTGCTTCTCCATCACATAGTGAATTTTGGCTAAGTGCTGTAAATTCTATAATTTTACTGCATCACATACATTGCTTTCCTAGATAGATGTTTGTGTTCATATTATCTGCAAGAAAACTTACTGTTGACATTGATTATTTAAATATTGCTAATCAGCTTTCAAATTTCCAGGCAAATCTATGAGGAAAACTCACAGGTTGGTGCTTTTTCAAGCTCTGGCCATATTTTAATGGTATTATTTTTAACCACCAGAGCCAGAAACTCTTGCTTTAAAGTAGAAAATGTGGAGTTAGCTGTATGAATCAAGTAGGTGATAGCAATACTAGGAATAAATAGGAGGACCCTTACTGTAGTGGAATGCAAAGTAAGACAGTTATTGTCCATGAAGACTCAATGATAAAATAATCTTTGAAAAATATACCCCAAATACTAAGCCTCAGAGAGAATGCCAATAGCATCTGCCACTGGAACTGGAGGAGGAATGTGTAATAAAGAGATGCCGTAGTATGGAACTTGCAGGATGTTGCAGCCTCATCAGCCAGCTCTAAGTACTGGGTGTAGGAGGCCAAACCAGCATTTGGTGTGATTCAAATGATGTACTTAAGAAGGCCTGGGGTTTAGGAGTGCTGTGATGCTGCTGAGCTGGGAGCTGAGCTGATGCCAGTGCCCAAGGTTAGGACACTAGAGCTGCTTTTCCCTTGCATGGTTGGAATGAAATTTACGGCAGCAAACGGCTGCTCAGCAATGGAAAATTTCATGTTGTATCTTATCTATTGTTTTTGAAAGCCATAGGTAGATCAGAAAACTCATGGCTTTATTTTTTCTTAGACCTGGAATGTACATGCCTAAAATAATTTAGTTTTCTGGAACCGGAGTTCCTTGTTTAGCTGCGTTTGCAAATTTACTGAGGAAGCACAGACCTGTCTTACCTACTGTTTATGTTGCATCATGTTGTACTTTCTGTGCTTGACTTAATGAAGATAATTAACTTTGGATCAACAAAAATTACTTTTGCTTTGCTTTATTTGGTGGAGGAAGAATGCTGGTCATTGTGGAATGCTGGATTAGGCTATTGGATGTCATAGTACCTAGTATTTGTCTGTCTCTCTGTAGGATAACATTAAAAAGCATAATAGAAGCTTTATTTATAAGCATAAAGCGTGGTGTTATGAAGACTCTGTAGCAGAATTACAATCCAAACTTGAAATTTACTGAGACAGCTGCAGCCCTTTTCACTGTAAAATGGAGTTTGAATTATCTTGTTGTAACAGAAGTAAATGAAGTTCATATTATATTAGAAACTTAGTAGCTATGTGCTCCTAAGTGACATCAATTTATTTAGAGGACTAAAAGTACACTGAATTTATTTAAGATAATGAAATGTGGGTAAAAATCCAATGTTCCATACATAAAATAAAGTTCAGAAGTGATTTTGTCATGATTTCACTGTGCAAGACAGAACTGAGCTGTAATTTTACTTATTAAGTCTTGCTTATTCAACACTGTGAGTGGGATAGCTGTGTTAGATGGTAATATGTGTAAATATGTTGGTTTAATTTAATAGTTCTAGGGGAAGGCAACAGGAAGGCAACACAATAGTCTGGATAAGCAATAGCACTGCAAACATGTCACAGACAATAGTCAATCTGTCAGCTGTGAAGAGCTGACTTCCAGGCTCCAATTGAAGTTGCACAGACATGTCTCTAAGGGTGGGAGCTCAGTGATCAAAAAGACACCAAACAGGATGGATAACAATCAAACAAGGGATTTTTTTTTTTTAGTATGACATTTTAAACTGATTAAAACTACTTTTATTTTGGGAAAAGTGTATTTGAGTGTATTTAAATTCTGCATTTATTGTTTTCAGTAATTAAGTCTGTTCTGAATATATTTTAAAAGAAATTCCCACTATGTGTTTGCCACTAAAATTTTAGGAAATGAGGTGCTGAATTGAAACTAGTACTAATGAACTGGCAACCTAGCTTTTGACAATAAATCGAGTTTTTAAATTATAGTATAGTATAACTGTTTTGATTGTTCCACATACTTTCTCACCTTAGAATGAAAGATAAAAAAGCAAAACATTTTCATAATAGCCTAGGGAGCTGAGGGGGATGAGATGCCTTAGTTCTAGAAGCATTAAGCGTTTACTTTTTTTTTAAAAGTACCTAAATGAAATAAGATTGTATAACTTCTGTCCACATGCAATCTGAGATTAGTATGAAAGTGAAATTCTATTTTAGAAAACATGCCGTATCACATTCATCATTTTCTGGAAAATAGTCCGGATTATTTAGTATAGTAATCTTAGGCAACTAAGCTCACTAAAGCAGAAACACAGATTTTATAAGTACTCAGGGAAATGGGGGTGGGGGAAAGAAAGGGTTCTAAACATAAAGAAGATGCTTTTGGACATCTGGGTGCCTACAAATGTCATGGGAGGGGGGAGCTGTAATCTCTATAAGGGAAAAAAAGAGTTGAATGGAATTGAAATATCTGATTACATATATGTTTATGGTATCTCCTTATTAACAAAGCAAGAAGCAAAAGCTTATGTATGAGGTTATAATATATTTTGTTGAAGTACAATTCAGCCTGTTCCCGTATGCACAGCAGAATTGTCTCTCCTCTTTTCTGGATGCTGCACTTCCAATGGCCGACACTATTTTTGATGAGTGCTGGTGTAATTGATGGTGGAATCCACACACAGAAATAAAAAGGGGAACTTTTGCGGAATCAAATAATTATTTGGAAACAGTTGTAGACATTAAATAAAAGCTTTTTGATACTAGTTGGAGGATGAGTGACACTGTGCTCTATTATTACTTCATCTTTAATATCTACAAGGAGGAACTATCCCTGCAAGCATACATGAGAATTAGGATAGTAAGTATCATTTGTCCATTTTACAGATGAGGAATTGGAGCAGACAGAGATGAATTCATTTGCATGAAGTTGTCCTGAAAGTTGGAAGACGTGATGGTTAATCCTGGTAGTCTGTCTAGACTGATGGCTGATAACAGTAGTGAGAGAATGAAAAAAGTGTCTGCACCTTGAGATTCCCAGCAACCTCCTTGAGGTTTAGGTGAGAGTGAAGAATTTTCATGTCTGGCTATGTAAGAATAGTATTTTTGTGCATGGATTAGATATAAATAGATGTGGGTAGATAGAAATAAGGATAACAGTATAGAAACTGCCATGTTTCTGTTCAAATTTGCATTTTGAATAGGAACTTTTAGTATTTGTATCTTCCATTTCATTATCCTCTCTTCCCCATTTCATGTTATTTGCCTGTCTTGAGTTGAAGTGATGCAGATACTGATTTAAAGGTCTCTTGTCCTCCAGCACATTTCCTTAGTACAGAGGATCAGTGAGCAGAGTAAGAGGACAATTGATTTTGATTAGGGAAGAGGACAGTGATAAGTTTGGTTTGCTCCAATTGCATTTAGAGTGTCTTGTTTGTTGATGATACAAACTTAAGTGGTTATCAGTTTTGTGCCATGTTACATTGGCTGGTTTCTTCTGGCAGAAATACAGCAGTTCTTGTTCAGTGTCTGGTTCTGAACATGATGCTGAGAATGGTCAAGCTGTCCTTTACCAATAGGCAGACTGGTATTATGGTTCCGAGGTAAGAGAGGAAAGCTGTGGCCTTCAAGTTCTTAAAAACTGTAGCTGCTTGGATCCTTGGATGGGAAGAACCAGAGAGGCACGTCCTGCTATGGCCACGGCTGCCTCTCAAAAAGAGCTGTGGAAAGAATGGGAAAGGATTTGAAGTGTGTTGCTAAAATCCACCAGGTGAGTGGTTTGCTCGCCCAAATTATTTACATAATCGGCACCCTGGGATAGTTCTTTCCGGGGAGGAGGGCTGCAGGCGTCCGAGGGCAGGGCGGGGCTGAAGGGTCTGTCGGCGGTGCCGAGAGGTGGCGGAGAGGCGCTGGAAGCCGTGGGGCGGCACAGCGCGCCCCGCGGGNAGCACGTGAAAGGTTTTCTCCTTCAGCAGGCTAGATGGGAAAAATGTGCTGTGTGCACAGTGTTTAATTATTTGCAGACTTAATTGTTTTTTTTGTAATACAGCCATCCATCATGTTGCATGTTTCATTTGTATTTACTTGTTTAAACTGTTGCTTAGATAGTAAGTGAACACCAGATATTGCCTTAGTTGATTGTGTTTTCCATGATGATGAATTGTGCTGTGTACCTACTGTCCTTGATAGAAAGTGCTGCGCGAAATTTGACTGTTTATACTTGGGTAAACTAAGGCAATTCCAAACGCTCGGGTTTGGACTAGAGGAGGGATGTCAGATGTCATAGGGCTGCTCTTCCTCCCTTGCCAATGGAAGATTATGTCCTACCTGTTTGGAAAAGAGACTAGACCTTTTGCCAGTTAGGTGGGAATGTGCAAGCCCGTGTGGAATTTACACCGCCTAAATATTTGTATGCACAGGAATTGTGTTTGCTGGTTCTAGAGAAGAATGGCAAAGGATTGCTTGTAGCTTTGTTTGGGGCTTTTGTTTTTGTATTTTTTTGTTGGTTGGTTGGGATTTTTTTTTCTTTATAAGGTGAGGGGAGGCACTGAAACCTTTCTTTGAACATTCATTTAATCTTCATGATAAATAGACGTCTATATTTGTAGTTCTAATTTCTGGCTAATATGGTCACTTTTGACCAGATAAGTTAAAATTGGCAGAAATAAAGAAAAAAATTCCCTGCTCAGTGGAATCATTGTGTGAAGATAAAGTTGGCAGGAGGACCTCTGTAATTTTCTGGGTAGCAGAAGGATGTGACCAAGTAAAACATGGCTTTAGCAGGCCTGGTTCTTAAGACTACAGAAAAGTCTCTTGAGCATTCTTATGCTAAAAATGTAGGCTAAGACTTCCCTTTGAAGTCCTGATTTGGAAATGCCCATCTCAACCACATCTAATTTTTTGCACTAGATTCCAAAGTAGATTTAGTCTCTTCTAATCTTGCAAAGCAGGGTTCTGGAGTAAGTCTTTGTTTAAATAAACAAAAATACTCGTATGGATGTATGTATATGTTAAGAGATGTGCTTTTTTTGGTTTTGAATGCACACCTCAGAATCCATCATTCTGCAGGTTTCTTTTTTCTTTTGTCTTGATAGCATTTCAGTCTAATCAGTATTCAGTGGGTGATGTTTTTGCTCTCTAAATTTAGCTGCTGATGTTTATATACTACTTGGTATGCTGTATTGGTCTTTGTAGAGGGCATCCTGCATAGATAGATGAGCCCCGATGACCTTTGTCCTGGAAAATGCATCATCCCAAATGACATATTAACAGTGAGCTTTTTAAAGGGATGAAGATGTTAATCTAGCATGCTTTAAGACCAGTGGAGTCTTTAGGTCTGTTAATGTCTACTTGCTCTTCATGTGTGCCTTACACTTCGGGGAGAGGAAACTGAGTGAATGACACATTATGCTAGTGTTTACTACTCTTTTTTCTTTTTTTTCTCCCATGTTTATGCAGACAGTATGGGTGTTGTGTCACAAGCAGGTTTGTAGTCCAGTGGGATGTTCCAGCCATGGGACACCAGGCTAAGGTGAAAAAGTAGGTAATCCAGGGCATAGCAGGATTAGTCCACAGGGTGAAATCTGGTCAATTACTTTTCTACCTGAAAATCTCTTTAACTTTTAAGTATATTTTTTCATTACAGCACCTATTACTGTGACAGATGTGACTTTCCATAGATTTTTGGCAAGTGGCTTACTGTTTCCTCTGCATGTCATCACCTATTTCTCACCCTTCTTGTTCATATTTAGCATCTTAAGCCAGTTTAATTTCACTGGCTGTGAAATAAACCATAGCCATCATAAGATGTGATTGTGTATACTGTTGAAAAAGTCATTGAAATGTAAGCATCTGCAACAGCTTTTGTAGGTGCACGAAATTTTAAGAAATAATGGCTGTTCTAATGAAATGATTAGAAAATATTTCAAGGTGAAAAGAAAGCTGATTCAAGAATTGTTACTTCCCCTCTTCTTTCTAATGGCATTTTCATAGAGGACTTAGCTTCATGAATTGCAAATAAAAGTTTGCTTAAGATACTAATTCTGCCATAGTGATTGGGAGGATTCCTGGAATCATGTGTTGCATTGACTTTTGTTTTCAGCTCTTCAGTACTTTGGCATGGATTTAAATGCTCTTGGGAGTTCCATGCTATATATGTACATCCTGACTGCATATCGGTCTGCCAAAGCTCAGTCATAGGACAAAAATAAAACAGAACAGAAAATAATTAATGCAGAATGTGAAATTTGGAAGAGAATATTTTATGAGTCTCATTACCTTCTCTATTACTATGTGATATTACTATTACTTTGTGATCTTGCTTTTTCTGTTAAATTAAATGATACAAAAATAAAGTAATACAACCAAGCTTACTTCCATTTGGGTTTCACAATGATGTAAGATATTTTCCAAAGTGAATCTTACACCTTCAACCTGTCATCTCCTTTTTATGTCAGATAAGAGGCTGAAAAGCATTGGTTTTATTTGATGCAGGCAGGTGAAACAAACTTGCACAATTTCCTTTCTCAAGACTTCTTGCAAGCCTTTTGTTAAGTACCACAGCATTGCTAAGATTCAAGGTTTACAGGTTGTGTGCTGTAATTTAGGGTCACAAAATTATGTAAGTTCTTGACTAGTGTAGGAAAAATGGATGCAGATTTATCACTCCAGTTATGCTGGTTCTGTGCCATATGTAGGAAAAGTTGTTTCCTGATTCCTGACTTAGTCAAACTATAAATTAATTCCTCAATAACCTGTGATCATATTTAAACCACAGTAAATTCCTTTTTCTACAGGAAAATTATTTTGTACCATACCTCTTAAGGCATAAAACTCTGTGTGTATGTGTGTCTTTGCAGCTGCAGAGGTGACAGGAGACTTGTCTTTGGCTTTGAACACAGCATGGCATCACAGTCACTCAAAGACTAAGAAATTTAATTTAGTGCTTTGCTTGATTAACAGGCGTCTATAACCTGGTGTCTTACTTGCAGTCAGGAAGACCTTTTGCCTTCTCTTTTTGATAGGGTATTTATAAAACATTCTTTTGGCTTGGGTCCACTTACTGAGGTGGAAGTTACAAAAAGCAGGATGGATTAAATGCAGTGCACTGTGTTTGGCAGTCACTGGGAGTAAGTATGCAATAGAATTGCTTTTCTTGTTTTTGTGGTGGTTTTGGGAGGGTAGTAGAAACAAGAAGTGCAGTTATTTGTGGTATTTGTGGTGTTACCTCTGTGGTAAAGAGTGGTATTTAGATTCTTGCTTGTCTTTGGTAACTTTTAAACCCTGGCTTTTATAGTCTTTCAGACTTCCCAGTGCTACAGGTAAAACTAGTTTGAGTCACTCTTTAAGAGTTCCTAGATGTAGAAAGTCAAATTGCTAGCAGGATATGTTCATAGTAATGTGCTGAGGGTATTAGCACTTTGTTTTTCTCCCAGTATTTATTTTTTGTTTGTTTGAATCATCTGCCAAAAGAAAGACTGGTTTCGATGAGGAGCACTCTGCCTTGTAGCACATAAACATAAGAAATAAAATAGCTTTTATCAATTAAGGGGAAAATATTGAGTGTATATACCAACTTTTTACTCTTAAAACTATAAATGAGCCAGATCTGTTTGTCAAGTATAAGGTTTGTAATGGAATTATGACAATAGTACTCTTGATAGCGATGACTGGACTTCACCTATGAAGGAATTGTTTCCACTTCATTGCTCCCAAGCTTGTTTTTAAAGCTAGTTTAGATTTTATTTGAACAGATTTAGTCTAAACTAATTTAACTGGTACTAGCACCCCAAGTCACTCCACACAAAAAATGCTTGTGGAGGCTATGTAGGGAACATTGAGGAACAGATCTGACTTCAAACCACCCTGGCCTGTCTTTCCACCTGGCTGCTGTTTACCCTGACCAGATTGTTGTGTTGCCATATTGAAGGGTTGCACAAGAATGAGAATGAGCAGTTGGGAAGCTGAAGGAAAGTGGGGGTGTAAAAGCTCTGTCCTCATGTTAGTCAATGCCTGTGTCCATGTCTTGAAAAATATTTCTAATTCTCTTTTGGTAGCTACCAAAACAGCACTATGCTTGGTTTGGTTATTCTTTTATATGAGAAAAGACAAAAAAAAATTTTGCTCAACTTGTAATTTACAAGCTATTTGAATAGCTCTGGGTTGCCTGACTCTAATAAAAAAAAAGTAACTCAGATGCTAAGAGAAAACAGAATGGATTTTTTTTTTAATACATGAATCAATTTGATTCTAAGAATATGTTGATGAAGTCAAAGCAAGATTTTGCCGTGCCTCCCCACTCCCCAGACCTTATTTAAACAGTTGTCTTGCCCTGTGGAAAAGGTCAGCTGAGTACAGCATATGTATTTGCCCAATATGTTTGAGCACATTGCCCTAAAGTTTGTTAGAGTGTTGTTAGATTTTTGATTTGTTTTATTTTTTCCATCCTCTTGAAGATTGCACTGCTGATGTGGGAACATGAGCTTCTCTTTCTTAACCCACTGTCTTCACCCCCCTCAGATCCCAAAAAAGAAATTGTTGATGGTCACTGCTTTCTATCCACAGCATTAACTTTTTTGACCTCAGAGATTTTCAGTGAAGAGGGCAAACATCTGTTTTCACACTTCTTAAAAGGTCCAGGGGATGCATTCTCCAAGTTAACAACTAGTGTCCCAGAAGAATATACTTACTTAAAAGAAAGAGGCTAGAAAAGATTAACCAGGGGGATTAATTTGCCCCAGTTGTTTTGAACTGATCTCTCCTGGAGAGCAGCTTCACTGTGGCTGCTTAAGGATAGGGCAGGTGGTTGGGTCTTGGCTGGGTGCTCCTGCTCTCTCCCTGTTCAGCTCTTAGTTGAAGTGGCTCCTGCAAGTGGCTCACAGCTCAGTGCAGTTCATGGAAACAGTGGGAGCATGAGGCTAGGGAAAGTACACAGACTGACACAGTCTGCTGTTTCCCTCAGTTAAATGAAACCGCGCCTTCCGTCTGTGTTCCCAATTGCTGCACAGCCATCTGACTGCAGACGGAGGGGCAGCTTTGTTATCTGGGTAGGAGGATCTAACTACAGGCCACTGTCAAGAAGCATTGTTCACCCGGCCTGCTTTCCTGCTTTTGAGTGAGAAAGCTAATGAAAAAATAAAATTTCCATTGGTAGAGTTGTTTTTTGCCATCTTGTTATATGTCATTTTGCAAACTTAGCAGTGTTAGCATAAGGGGAGTGGAAGGGGCATGTGATGGTGAACAGATCCACCCTGGTAGCAGCTGTCAGCTTGGCACAGCTGTATCATAAAACATACTGTAAGTTACCTGTGCTAGAAATTAGTGGCTAGTACGTCTACCTGGTGTCTTCTCTTTGGTGGCAAATCTCATAAAGAAGCTGCTGTAACTACTGTTTCTCTGCTCCTGTACCCCTCTGTAGCTTGCTGGTCTATGTTGTGCCAGTTACAAGTGCATACTGCAGGACTACTCTGTATTCTGAATAACTGAAATTATAAAAGTGGCTTCATACTTTATTTTCTTGTTATTTTTAACCCACATTATTTTCATGAGGCAGTTTGTAATGTGGTCCTACACTGGTTGCCACCTGCAGAACAGAGCATCAGATGAGAATAGTAAGAACTGATCTGTGAAAGTTTGGCAGGATCTTCTGCAACCAGCTTCTTTGTTTGCAGTTAAGAAAATTTATCTTTACCACTTAGCATTTATTCCTGACAAACTTCTCCATGTAGACAAACTTAGGGTATTTAAACTGTACTAAGTATGCTGGCATTTACAGCTCTATGAGTGGGAGTGCTGTCTGTGGTGGATAATTATACGAAGGTGAAGGGAAGGGCTAGCATAGCCTTTGCTAGGTACGAAGCTAAAAGATCTGCAAAAGCAGAAGGAAGCCAAAATCATATGACTCTGCAGACATTTGGAAAATAACTCTTTTCAGTCTTAAGAGAATGGTTGTTTCAGCTCTGTCATCTATATTTTGTTTCTTCAGTTTTTTTTTTTTTTTTAACTTATGCTTTTGTCGTTTTTCGTGGCTATCTCTCTTTATCTTGCCAGCTGTGAAGGTATGCTGTTGGCATGCATGCTTCTAACAGATGGGGTTATTTGCAAATACATTTGCTTCAGATTGCTGATGTCTGAACCAAAGCAAAAAAGCAAGGAAGGCACAGATTTCAGGCTTGTCTCTGTTGGTTTAGTTTGCCTGGTTTTCCTTCGTCATTTCTGTCTAAGGTAGCTGTGTGGATGGCTGTATAATTGCTGCCATTGCTTTCCCAGTTGCCCTAGGGGCTGCAGTACTTGACCAGAACAGTTTGAGGGTTGCTGTGCTGTCCTAATTTAGATGAAATGTTAGGAGACTTGAAATTATTCCCCCCCTCTTTCTTCCTGTTCTGTGCAGAAATATGGTAATTGCTCTGAATTCTGTCTTAGTTTGGTGGCAGTGAGTCAGATTCTTAGCTGGTATGTTTGGCAAAGTTTTCTTTCCTGAGTGCAGTAGCACTGTTGTTCTTCAGCTGGGGACCTGTTCCCCTGCTTCTGCTCAAGGCATGGAGCCCTGCTTGCTCTTTGAACTGTCTGACCCTCATCAGCACACAGTGAACTCTTATTTTCTGTCTAATGCAGAGGGATTTCTTTTAGTAGTAAAACACTTATTGTCCTTTGCTGCTGTATGATTCTAAAAAGTTTTAATTTTAGGTGTGATGGAAGCAGAACTGATCTTGCTTTCAAGAGAGCATTTAGAAATAATTTTCATGCTTTCTTCAAGCACTGAAGTATTGAAGAACTGGTTATTGTTTAGACAGGTAACTGGTAGTCTCCACTATCCACATGCTGAGGGACTGTGCAAAATGATGTCAAAGGAGGTGTTTGAAAATGTCTGCAATTGGATCCATATTTCTTGCAGTTACTCAGGTATGTGTAGACACCTGAAGCACTTTATCAAAAAGCTGGAAACGAGTTCTAAAATTATGGAAACGGAGGCTGAAGCAAATAGGAATTTGCAAACATCAGTACCACAAAACTCTTAATGTTACTGATTTAGATGCTTCTGCCCTTTTGTGAGCATTGGCCAGCATCACCTCATCAAGGAAGTCAGTGGAGTCTTGGGGGATGTATGTGGTCTTTGTGTCTGAGGAGGAAAGACAAATGCTTTGTACTTGGGAAGGAGGAAGACTAAAGGAGTGTAGAAACCAGTGATTTCTCTGCAAGGGTGCTTACCAACCTTGGGTCATTGTTTTGTGGAAATAATGCCACTTTACTCTTTGTAAAATTCTGCAGATATTTGAGAGTAAACATGCAGATCCAAGAAATAGTGTGAGACACCTGGAAGACTTGGTCACTTTTTCTGTGTGCTGAAAATGAGGTTTGGCATATTGCTTTTGCCTGGCAAAAGTCTGTGTTGGTGTTGCAAACTGTGTTTTTAAGTGATTTGGCTTCCTTGAAACAAGCTGTTGGAGGGAAGAGTGCTACAGAGTTAACATGCTGCTTTAACCACGCACAGCTGTGGAGGAGGTTTTGAGCCCAGCATGATTACTGAACATTGGACTGTTTTTTGTTCACAATTACGGCACTGTCAGTGCACTTTAGAAAATTACTTTATTTGAAATTTGCTCACACTAAATCTTAAAAAAAAAATGCGTAGAAGCATCATGAGGTAAAACTGCGTATTGTGCTTTTGCTATATTTTTTCCTTTCTTGTTCTCCTATTTTTGTCCCTCCAAAAGTCTATCATTATGGAAAGACATAGTTAAAACTTGGCTCAGCCCCTTCTATCCTGCAAGACTAAATTGTTCTTAAGGCAAACGAGTTTAATTGTATTCCAATGCTTCCTTTTTGCATTGTTTGTTTCTATTAGGTAAATGGTCCCAGTGGGGATAGTATCTTCAATTCCTTGTATGTCCAAAGCATTATTATATTTCAATCTGATTCTGTTAGCATTATATTGTGCTGGGGCAGCAAGACAATGGTGTGCATTGGTTTGGGGTTTTTTTTGGTAACATAACCAAAATTTTCTCTACAGCTATTTTGGTCTTGGATGTACAGTAAGTCTCCCCGTCTGTGCTCTAAAAGTGACCATGTTAGAAGAACAAGTTGATGCTGAATGCAGATGGCACCCTGTTCTGGAGCTATACTGTAGGAGTGTCTGGGAATAATTGTGCAGTAATGCTACTGCTGAGCTTATGGGAGGTTTTGGGGATAGGAAGCCGTTTTTCTGAACAAACTTTTTTCCATGATCTGTATTACTGGCTTTGGGGGTAGTTCCAGGAAGTGTCCTGCAATAATTGTTCTTTGAAAAACTGCTTTTCAGTTTGTATTGAAACTTCAGGGCTGTAAACTGAGGGACCAAAACTGAAGCCATCTTTTGAGTCCTTTCCATTTTTTCTGTTAAACGGTGACATGTTGCTCCTGGTTATCAATTTTTTTCTATGAGAAAACAATCCTTGACATTTAACTGCAGAGTCTGCAGGAACCTCTCCAGTTGACTTGTCGCACTGAGGGGAGCCCTGCCTTGGACAGGCAGGCTGCTCTGTAAAATGAAGTCATCCCTTGCAGCCCTATGTCCCCTTCCTCTGCCCCCAGTCTGGTCTCTTTTATAAAAGGGTTTGGAAAACCTTCCTCCTCCTTGCCCAGCCCTGTGTCCGCGGGGAGTTGTGTCTGTGAGCAGGGCGGGGCCTCTGGCCTTATCTCTGTTGTCAGAGCTGCCTGCCTGGTAGGTGGCAGCGGGGGCAATGCTTTTCGAATGAGACTTTCCTGTGCTTAGGGAGGCCCTTGTTTTTTTGTTTTAACAGCTTCCTATTGTTTGAAACAGCAGGTTATCCCCTCCCATGCTATTCTAGCTCTTTCCTCCTCCCTTAAATAATTTTTCTGTGCAAGTATTAATCAGAGCAGTTACTCTCACAGTGAGTCCTCAGTTTTCCCAACTCGCTCTGGTCTCCAGCTTCTGTTGTGATACCAGTGTGGAGTCCACACAATAAACAGAAAACAGATTCTGAAGGTAGGTCTTTCTGATTTTTAATTCAGCATCACCACCACTCACCACCACTGTGACGTGACTGTTTTGATTGGATTCAGGTTGTCATAGGAATTCTCTCCTACATATGATACTGAAAGATAGAAAATTCTGCTTTTCAATGTGGCTGGCTTTTGTTTCTAAGATACAAAGAAAGAGTATTGCTTCAGTTAGTTAATAGTTTGCTTTTCAGTGTTCCAGTCCTGCTAGCTAATGGTGTTTCATATGTGTACACTTTGTTTATGGTGTTCTACCTCTGTGAAATGTACTTTCTAAGACATAAACTGCCTCTGGTCTACTATACCATAACTTTTTCTGTCTAATAGTATCCATGATAAATTTGAAGATAAAACCCGTCAGAGTCTCTTCTCACCATATCAATTGTTACAGCTGGAAAGGATGTTGGCAGTTCATTTCCCATCCCACTTATTTTACAGTGTAAGAATGACTTAGTCAGAAGTGCTCCAGACTACTTTTTTGATAAGTTAGATGTGGTTTTCCTTCCGTCTACTTGTTGAATCCTGTGTAAGAAAGTTGATAATGAAATGAGGTACTAAACATATGCAGAGCTTTTTTATTATTTTAATGTGCTGATTTATATAAGTCAACTTGCTTTATCTGTTTTCCTGATCCTCTGCCTTCTATCAAGTGTCTTGTTTCCAAAATTAGTAATAGTTTTGTGACTGTTTGAAGTCTGTCACTGCTGTTTCATACTTTTTGCGGTTCAGCATAGCAAAAAGTATATATTTGTTTAAATGTCTAGATTTGAAAAAAAAAAAAAAAGAAACAAAACCCCTCAAACTATTTTGATATATTTGGTGACTAAGCAGAAGTTCTAATTCCACAAAACGATAAGTCCTGTTCTAGACTTTGTCATCAGAGAGGGTGAATGAGGGGGGAATAATCTATGTATCAGTTCTAATACTTGACATTCAGTGTAATAAACATTCTGCCTGTTCTAATGCATTCCAGATTTTTTTGAAGGAATAACTTCTCAGGCAGCCTAAAACAGACAAGAATTACAAAGACACTGATTATAGTCTTGAGAGGCAGGATTCATCTGATCCGTACCTGGAAGGTGAAGTCTCAATGTCCTTGCCCTAACTATAACTTCTTGATAAGCTGATTCAGGTCACTAACCTAGTAGGAAATAAAGCAAACCCCCTCCTCCCCTCTTGCCGTCCCTCCAAATGTGCTAATTCTGTGAGCTGAATTTGCTTCTGTGAGCATAAGTGTGAACTGCCTGCTCCAGAGCACTCCTATGGAGGGAGAAGTGCCCTCTTCACACTACTCTGGTGGTCCCAAGATTTTGGCTTCATTTGGTTGTTTAATAAGGTTCCTCTCAGAGGTTGTCTGAGATTATACATCCTCTTTCTAGAACACTGTATTTCATAGGAGTTAGAGAAGCTGTAGGCTTTTTTATTACTATTATTATAACTGACAGTTTGGAAACCTCTTGGGGTTTTTTGACAGAGAAGTGTTGCAGCAGATATACAAAAGTTTGTGTTTTCTGAAGTTGTTAATTTATAATGTTGTTATGTCTATAGGTTATGACAGTGGTCTCAAGAGTTTTAGGTATCTTAAAAACCCAAACAGGATGATTCCAGTTTAAAGAGTTCTCTGTTTAAGGCCAGAGAAACATGATAAACAGCCTGAGGAGTGAAGGAAGCAGACTGTGGTGGCTGTCAGGATGAACAATGGTTTTGGCACACCTGCTGCTTTGCTGCTGAGCTTCTCTGTATGCTTGGCAGGAAAGGAGTGATTGGGAGGATAACCAGATAGTTTTGTAGATGTTTTTGGTATATTTCCATCTTCTCTGAGGGAGAGAAAACAGAAGCACTTGCTTTATCATGTATCTAATGGCTCGTTGAAGACTGGGACCATAAACTTTTGGGGCAGGATTTAATAATGCACTTAGAAATGTGGAAGTCAATATTATGCTAGACTTGAGGGCCTTTAGAAGGGAGTGCAGGGAGACTGATTTACCATGGGAAGGAGGAATAGTTGGATATAGTCAAAGCAATGTGTTAGAGAAATTTATGCTCATACTGCACCTCTGAGTAGACATAAACATAATCAAGATGCAAAATTAAGAGAGCTGAAACAAATGCATTTGGAAGATGTTTTTTCAGTATGATGGTTTTTCAACTCCACTGTGTTCCAACTGATATTATTCCCTTGATGCTTCTCCTAGAAGTTGACACAGATGTAAGATGTGAGACCAGATTACCAGATTACAGTCTTATTAATAATCTTTTTAAGTGATGTGTAATGCCATACATATTTATACAAACTTTCTCTGAAGTGTCTCATGTACATGATTTCACAAGAGGATATTGCTGTCCTAAATTGTTGAGTACCTGGGTCACCAGAGTCTATTGGAATTGGAGAACTTAGGTGTACTGGGAAAAAATGAGAATGCTGAAAAGCTGGACAAACTTCCTTTTAGTCTAGCAAAGAAAATACCTCTAATACTGTACCTTTTCACTCAAGCTCAGAGCAGTTTAACTTCAAATGGAGTAAGCTCAATTCTGATGGATGAGAAATGTAAGATTTTTCCAGATCATCCACTTACTTACATGTGTGCACGCGGACGTGTGCATGATTTATTTTGTTAATCACAGAGGAAGGATGCATAGACTCTTAATCTGGATAAAATATTCTTATTTTTTCCTGTTTCCCTTACAGGTGTGTATATAAGGAAGTGTTGTATAAGACTTGTAATGCTGGTTAAGCAGTGGGTAATAATTATAGTAACAGTGTGTCTGAATGCTTTTGTCTAGTATTGAAGGAAAATTTTGTAAATGATTTGTCAAAAAAGTATTTATCTTGGTGTAATGACATAACTGAAAATACCACTGTGGTGTGGTAACCCTTCTTGATAAGGATAGCTGTTACAGATGTTGCTTTCCCAGATGTCAGGTGATTATTCCTTGAAGCCTGGAGTTCTGAGGGGAGAGGGCTTTTAAGCAGGACAGTGTTTGGTTTTGTCCTTTTATTGCCTTGCTGGTGTTCTGGGTCTGAATTCTTTTCTGCACCAAGTTGCTAATGCAACAGTTGCATCTCTTCAGCAGCTTCTTATGTTACCAGCATATTGTCTGGGGAATTCTGTGGAAAACAAGTTCTATTGTACAGCGTTACAATGCTTGTAGATGCGAGCCTGGAGCAATATCAGCTGGTCTTGCACTAACAGGATTTGGCAAGAGAAGGTGTGGGCAACATGTGACTGCTTTGCAACTGGAAGGTGAAGATTCTGTCTTGTGACCTGCTCTAGGGGATCCCAGTGTCGGGAGTAGTGGCTGTGTAACCTGTAGGGGAGCCTGCAGGAAGAAGCAAGCCTTAGGGATCATTTTGGATTGCCATGGCAGGACATGGAGTCCTCCACAGTTTTTGAGATGGATGTGCCTAACCCTTCTGCTGTGGTGAGTTCCCAAAAGACTGAAAGTATTTTAACATCAAAAAAGCTGTATTTTATTTAAATAGTAATAGAAATGTTACTTTTTTAAAAAGAGAAAATGAAAAAAAAATCTAGGGAAGACAAAATGGAAATAGGCTTGTGTGCAAGTTTCCTGTTACCGACTATGTCTCGCTTGCCCAGCCTGTCAGTCACTGAGTGGCCCCAAATGTCTTACTGGAAATTTTGTGCTAAGACTAGCCATACCACGCAGTCCCTGGAGCTTTCATCTTTGAACAGCCTTGGTATCTCCCCAAGAGGGCAGGATGGGACTGTACCCCTGCTCCCAGGGGTGCCACATGGCATAGCCACACTCTTAAAAGTATGGTACCCATAATTAGAAGCTAGAAACCAAATGCTTACATAAATGTTATCAACCTGAGACCCAGTTACTTTCCTGTTCCCTACTGTGTGTGATGGAGTGGAAGAACCCCTAAAGCTGCTGTTGTCTCTTGCCTGAGACCTTTCCCCAAAGCTTCTCTGTGCTCCAGTGCTGTTCCCTGGGGTACTTTGCGTAGGGAGTGGCACACATCATTGTAGGCTGGGCATTTTTTCTCTGTGGTGGAAGAAAAAAGATGAACTGAGTACATAGAACATAAGACACAAGTTTAGGAAGCTGTGCTTTCTAAATTTCATGTGTTCTGTGCTGGACTAAGCCAGAAACTGCTTAATCCTTTGTGCTTAACATTTCTGCACTCCTGGGAGTCCCTATTTAAAGGGTATGTGGGTTGTGTTTAGTTTCACAAGTGATTTCAGTCAGTGCAAGATCAGATTTGGGAGAGTAACAGAAGTAGCTGCTTGCTTTTTTGTGGAGCTCAGACCCACAGAAGCATTGAAAAAGTTGAATTACTGAATCTCTAAAGTAAAAGTACACTTTTTTTCCTCTCTTTTTTTCTTTTACAATGCAGGCTGAAATCTTACTGTCCGATGTTGCACTAGACTGCAGTTTTCTCTATGTACTCTTCCGGTGTTGAAATTAGTGGCTTTAACATTTGTTGTTGGCTGGGTACTTTGCAGTCCTGTCAGGACAGGCCTCCTTTTTGTGTATGAAAGCATGTGTACATATCCTTAAATTTACTCCTTGTCAATCTGTTTTAAAATAACAGCAGCAAGAAGTTTCATTAGAGCTGTTTTCCTTTCCACATGTACTCGTTGGTTAAATGCATTGTAACTTTCCTGGGCACCTTCAGAATTGTTTTAATTTTATCTTTAACAGGTTTCGTCGGTTCCTAAGAAAAGAGCTCTTGTGACCTACCTCTTCATGATCTTTTTCTGCCAATGAGCAACCCACAAATAATCTGGAAAGGCCCCTTTCAGGGTATATACTTCCTCTTGAGTGCTTCCTAGGGCTTGGGTTTTTTCCTGGCTGGGAGATGTTTTGGTTTTTTGGGGAGGTAAGGGAGTTTGGGTTTTTTGTTTAGATGGGTTTGGGGTTTTTTGGTGGGTTTTTTGTAGGGAGCTTCTGGTGCCACTCAGTTGGGTCATTTTATTGCCAGGCAGAGGAAAAAAAAAATCCAAGCTGTTGACATCATTCTTCTTTTTCTTACCCCAACACCCAACTGATCTGTTCAGCTTGTATTATACTGCATTTGCACAGCTTCTGCTTCTGTGACCCATTAGGACAGAGCCTGCTTGTGCTTAACAAGAGTCTCTTTCATGCTTTGTGGATCTCTCCAGGCCACAGCAGGACACAAAATAATCCCTTTTGCATTTGGTAGTTTCACAGTACTTTTCTGGTGAAGATAAAATAACCTTTCTGAATGAAAACAATAGCATCATCTCCATAAGCCTGGTTTTGATAGAAGGAAATTGTGTCATTGTTTCTGCATCTTATAAAATGAACAGCAGTTTGTTTGGGTTTTTCTTCCCCAGCACATTACTTACAGATTTTAATATTTTAAAATCTTGGGAAGAGTGTTATAAGTTTTTTAAGTCAGTATGTAATTAGTTTCTTATGGTAATGTCTGTTAAGACTTAGAGAGCCAGTTTTTTTAGAATCATAACTTAAAAATTTGGATTTGTATTTTGAATTCAGTGAGGCCAGATTTTTGTGAAAGTTCATGTGCAATCTCACGGCTTCACCTTATAATTAGTTCTAACATAAAATAAAAGATATGTATTTCAGAAAACGTGTTTGTACAACAATGTGCACACATGAAGCTTTCATTTTTGTATACTAGGCATATTCCCTAATGTTTGAGTTTCTGAAATGTTTGACAAAGTACCTGTGTATGACAGAGAAAGTATCCTTTGCCTGTTTTAGCCATCTACTCCAACTTTTACATTGTGAGATCTGTTAAACTTGGCTTTAAGGCTTTTTTTACTATCTTTCAGAAGATGTTTTATACCAGAAGAATTCAAGCAATTTATCTATTTGTAAGGGGCTTCTCAATGAAAGTAAAATTTCAAGTAATGGAGGTAGCTGAACATCCTGTTATACAAAGGCTCCTTTCCTGTGTTTGTAGGAACCATTTCATGACTTTGCCTGTGTTTGTTAGCTGTGAGTTCAGGATTGTTGTGCATTAAGTTGTTATTATCCTCTTCTCAAAACTCACAGAGACCTGCAAAATGGCTATTTACTTTTTAAGGTCCTATGATGGACTGAGTCTGCGGCTGGGGAGAGGCACAGTATGTCCATGGCTGTTGGCTCAGCCAGCGATGGACCGGTTGGCCAGGTCTAGTCTTGGGCTGCAGGAGTCACAGGGAGGCCATGGCAGCATATTATAAACAATTTATTTGCTAGTTTGGGTTGTAAAGTCTTGAGGTATGGTTATGTCTATTTGCTTCATATTCAAAAAAGGACAGGACCCAGCTCATCAGCTTGCAGAGACAATCTTTTCCTCTGATTTCCCTAAATGCATTGATCAGATGTTTTCTTCTGATGGCCTCCTACTTGTATAGTTCCACTACCCCTGCTTGTCTGTTCCAGGTTGTTGGTGAGGTGTATGGTGTCATGGCATGTTTCCCTCAACCTGTTTGTTTTACTCTTCCATATGTTATTAACTGCTGTTAGATGTGGGATGTTCTGATTAAGTAAGCTTTTTCTTGTGGTATGTGCAAGTGTTTTTCCTACTCAAGCTCTGAAGTCTTCAGCATTTCACAGCAAATGCTTCTCTATACAGAGCCAAATGAAGCAAAAATTAGTTTCCCTGTTCTTATTAGTTATACCGATTCCTCTAAAACTACATAGTAATGATCTTAAACTCAGCTTATGCATGTGTGTGCACACTCGTGATTCTGCTGAAATGTTATTTATAGCTATACAGCACAGATGATTGCTTAAAAAAGAGGAATAATCAGCATGTTGTGCATGCTGAGAGCATTTGCTTTATGTTTTTATGTGAAGTATGAATCTATATAATGTTCTGCAGTGCTCCTTCTGCTTGTCAGTTTTAACAAAACTGGAAAAAAATGATGTAAGCATTTAATACTGGGACCCAGCAAAGGCACCATAAACTGCTGCTCATTCTGCCTTTACTCTCTGTTTTTGTGAGTTTTTCTATACTGCTTTAATTTTGCGCCTTGGTGTGTTATTAATCTATCAAGAACCTGAGAGTTACAATCTGTCTTGGTACATAGTAATGGTGGTATAGATAGAACACAAAATACAATGAACTAATACTTTCATCTTGAACTATTATTTTAATACCAAGTACTATCCTTCCTTCTAGCAAAGAAGGAGGGAGTAAATGCTTTTATGGTACTAACAAATACATTATCTGGCCCCAGCTGTTGATCACAAGGGAGGTGGGAATTGTCTGCCCACCTCTGTGGAAGTTTTCACTAGCCAGTGTTATTAAAAGGTCCATTATGTGCGTGTGTTGGGGAAACTGATTTCTGCCCTGGATGTCATCTTTCCCCTTGAGCACTACCAGGAGAGAACAGTGCATTGCAGTATTTGACTTTGGGATTCTTAGCACATCAACAGAAAGACCTGTTTTTCCACCCAAATGCTGTCCATCTGTTTCATCACAGTTTCTTGCTACTCTCAATGTGTTGCTGCCTTTGCTTAATCTTCGTTGTGTTTCCTTTGAAATCAAAAGTACTAATGGAGCCAGACTTCTTCTGTTTGCCCGTTTTCCTGCAAAATCTATTTCTTGTGTGGTTGTATTCTGTATGGATGTGTGTGTATTTCCACATTCAAACATATCAGAAATCATTGGTTTATAAGAGAGTTTAATGAAACAGAGGGGTTTGTGGTGCTGCAATGTGAACAGCGTATGATTTGGGAGTTGATTGCTACTGACTTCTGTTTTAAAGCAAAGAAAGGGGTGTGAAGAATGATGGGAGAACTCACAGTTATAACAAGGTGGCAGTTACAGATGAGGAAGAATTTTTCTGTTCGGCAGTGAAAATCTGCAAGGTCAGAAAAAGAATGGCAGCAGGATTTTAGGATTTAAAAAGTTATCAGTCATTAAGCCATATATTGTTGAATACTGCTGACTACTTCTGAAATCTTTTAGGGCTCTTAAGTCATTGTTGGACTGGAATTCACAAGCCAGAGAACAAATCCCTTGTTTTTTTGGATCAGTGGTGTTATCAGTGGAAGAGAGATGAGATCGTTTGTTAATAAAGTGCCATATGAAAATGGGCCTTGAAAACTTTTGGCAATAGCTGATGGCTGTAAAATACAGAATTTTGCAATCAAAATGTTTATATCTGGAGACTGAATCAAGTACTAAATTAATCTTGAAGCTCCGCTTTGGAAAGTCAAGGTAAAGATTTGAAAAGGGAATAACTGGTAGCAAGAGGCTGACTGAGCTCTCGCTTGAGTCAACCCAGAACCTTCCATTTCACCAGAGGGTTGACAGCTGCCTATTTGTCATGTTTTCCTGTGTTACACAGGATTGATTAGTGATATTTAACTGCTTTTGAGCAATTGCATAACGTTTGAAGATGCTGTGTTTTTTCTATTTATCCAAATTCAACAAGTTCAATATAGAATGGGATGAAAAGCTGGTTTCACCCTACCCTTCTTCCTTGAGAAATGTCCAGCACCAGCCTGGGGTAAGGTAGAGTGTTTTTTAAATATAGGCTTGGGAGAATAAACTTATATTTCATATAGAAAGTAATAGAAAACTTAAGGATAAGCACTTTGGAAATCCAGGTGAGTTAAAATGTAGGCTTTTATTATCATGTGTACAGTGGTCTTAGAGTTGAACAACTGTGAAGGGTAGACTTGAAGGGAGTGCAAATGGTTTTGAAAGGGTTTGAATTTACTTAGGACTGGACAGACTTTCTTAATTTTATATATATTCCTTGTCTCTCCAACTATCAGAGAAAAGTTGCTGATACAACGGGGTTGTGTAACATTCCAGGCTACTGCTTCCAAAGGATTTTGGAAGTAGGACCAGTGGGCTTGTCTGCCTCCATTCCCTGTAACCTCCACAGCAAATTCATGTGCTGAAAGTATCATGATGCATGAGATCAATGGTTATTAATAGAATGTTTTTTCTGTCAGTAGAACCATTATCTGGGGAGCAAAATGTGTTTTGGCAATAAGCCCCACAGAAAGTAAATAATGTGGCATTTGCATCTTTAAGTCTGACCTCCACTCTCTCATTGTTTGTCTTTGAACAGAAGTCCTGTATTACTCAATTATTTTATACTGTGCTTTCATCAATTGCAGTCTTTAAGAAGATATGCTTTACTCTAGAAACTTCTAGATCATCTTACAGGTTAAGTAATTGTTGATCAGAAAAGGCTGTAATGCTGGCTTTAGATATTGAGAGTTGTATTTGGATTTTAAATTTATTTTTTAATTATAATTTGCCTTTGAATAATTGTCATGTTGTACTGCAGCTCCTTACCACATGAGTTTTAATAGCTTTTCTCATTATTTGAGAGGCAGCTGGATATTTAGAGTCTTCTTAACTGTTTTCTGAAAGTCTGGACACAGCTACCTTACTGTCTCAATAGCTGTATAGGATAAGTGACATACTTTTCCATTATTCTGAACAAAAGTCTGTGTGATTGTCAGCACAGAACACAGGTGTTTATCAGCTGATGTCCTTATTTCAGAAAGGGCTGCAGAAAAGACTGCTAAGACTGTAACCCTGGAGGAGAATCTTCTGCATTTCAAAGCCAGTGGCTTTCTGCTGGGTTTTGGTGGTTGGTTGGGTTTTTTTTGGTTGTTTTTTTTTTTCTTAACTGTGAAAGATGCTCTTTAAATAGATTTGGCTGACTGTCAGGCTTAAAATCAAATGATTCAGATTAGGTAAGTGTTTGCAAGATTTCATTACACTGCTTTAAGGGGCAGTCCACCAGAGTTTTATAAAACCTACAAGCAGTTTGGATGAGGAAGCTGGAGAATGTTTTGCTATAAAGAGTATTTTCTTGTGGTATAAAGCTAAACTTGACCCCAGCAGCTTACAGAGTCTCACTTTGGAGTGTTTCTGCAGAATGTGGTCTCTCCATGCCTCTTGTTGGTCTGAGCAGTTAACAGGAATGTTGAGTGGGTTGATTTTCATGTTTCATGGTTTATTGGTTGTTGGTTTGAAAAGTTGGTGTGAAAACATATTCTTTCTTCATAAAAGTGTTCAGGTTTTTTCCCTCCTATGACTGTAGAAGCATTAAGTTGTCTGTAGAAATGGCAATATTGCCACATTGGGGAAATGCATTCCTAAAAGGTAATTGACCCATCACTATTTTGACTACAGTTTCTTCTATTGGTTGATAGGCTGTACAAATACAGGGGTAGTGACCAAAAATAATGTTTGTTATGCTAGTTTTGCTGTCTGTTCTGTCTAGTCTTTTCCATTTTTGTTTGCGTTATCTTGAGGTGATCTCTCAGAAATGGCCTCACTGTGTCTTCTGGAGAAACCTGTAGTGTTTGATCAGGCTTGCTGTATCAGTACTCTCTGAAGAAATGCATCCATGGATTTGGGGAAGCATGTTTTTTAGTCTTCACTCCAAGATCATTTAGATGATCTTTATCAGCCACTTTTAGCCAGACATTCGGATAATTTGCTTCTGTTAGATGGAAAGATTTCTTTGGTATCTGAAAGAGTTATTTATCATAACCTTAGCAAACTCTATTTTCCAAAAAGGCTCTGGAAAATTAGCCTAAGGTCTCTGGTACTCAAAGCTTTGTCTTTACAACACTTCAGGGACTGGGAATTGTGCAATAGCACATGGAAAACAAGGAAGACCAGTATGAGTCTGTTGTGGGCACCAATGACACTGTGAGATGCTGTCACTTCCCATTTCCTGGTTCCACCCAGTAGGCACAAGTAGCACAGAGCCAGGTAATCAGGTTGTTCATTTAAGAGGAAGACTGACAGATGGGTGCAAGCTTGACAGCAGAAGTATTACAGACTCTTCCCTGCCCCTTTCTCCCAGCAGAGCCATCAAGGCTGAGAAATGCATGCATAAAGCAGAAATTTTTTCGCCTCTATTGTCCCATTTGTACGGTGACAAAATTCTTGGCAACAGAGATGAATGTAAATCTACCTTTTTGTAGTTGCACTTTATTGTCTAGGTGAGCACATAAATCTGTCTCGTATTTCTGGCTAGCTAAGAATCTCAAAAAGAAGAGACATCCTCAAGAGGAGGAAATCATCTTCTTTTGCTTCTGTAAGGTCACTGCCCTCTTCACTCTTTTCTTCATCCAGCCTCATGGTTATTTGGTATTGGGAAGTTTTTCCACCCCTCTATTTTATTTCATTACCTTCAAGATTGAATTTAAACTGACTTGCAAAGCTGACTATCTTTTGGCATACTAAACTAAATGAAGACTGTAATATTGATATTTCTGCAATTAAATATAATTTAATCAGTGCAGAAATTCAGAAATACTTTCATCGTTGCAGGTACATGGAGAAAGTGTGTTCTTAAGCCTCTATTTCTACAAACTTTCCATCTAGCTGAGAACAGCCATGGGATTATTCTTGTGCCTCTTCACTATAAGAGTCAAACTTGGGAGCCATCTGGGTGAAAACTTTCATTGTCTAGGACAAGTCTGTCTTTTTTTGTTATCAAAAGATCTTGATTTCAAAGCTGTTTCTCACCTCTTTAGGTTCCAGAGGTGTTGCAGCACGTGAAGGCATGATTTGCCCTCAACACCATTAATCTACTCCCTGCCATCAGAATAGGTGGTAGGATACTGGGAGAAAAGACTCTCTTCTCTAAAATCAGACACATTCACACATTGAAGCATTTACTTTGTTCTGTGTTTTGAAAGTTTTTTCAGAAATATAAGTAATAAACACTAAATTCCAGACCTCTGCTTTTATTAATAGTGTGATAAATACTTAATTGGTGGTTTCAGCCATACCTAGTGCTATATGGAAGCATCTTTGTTCCTAGACAGGGTTGTTCTAATTCACCCACATGCTTGGATTGGGGGTTCAAGCAATAGCCTAAAATGTTTGGCTACATGAGACTGCAGTGGGAGAGGGGTGTTACATTCCACACACTCTTCCTCCTCACCCTCAAAAATGAACAATGATAGTGGAACCTTGCCAGAGAATAAAGGATGCTGCTTGAGATGTTACGTTTCTGTGTAATTGATTTAGCAAGGGAGTATGGGCATAAACAGGGTCTTGAAATCTTCTGTGGTGCATCTTGTAGAGTGTTGTGCTCTGCTGTCAAAGGACAGACTCTGGTTTCTTCAGGCCAGAATTATGTGCTGAACCATGGCCAGCTTTGCTCTGAGGTTGTGTTGCTGCAGTGATGCCCCTTGCCTCTCTCATCTGCTGAGCCTGTCTCTGTGGCTGGGAGCCCTCCCACCTTCCCAAAGGAAGCTGCAACAAAGCAGCAGGAAGATCTAGAATGTTGGGTTTGCTTTTTTTATTATATGTTCTTTATCTGTTTTTAATATTTTATTTACTCTTTATTAAAACATTTGTATAATGTTTATTTGATATGAGTAGTTGTATTTCATTGGCAAGTTTTTTAGAGGTTGGCACAGTGCAAAGCTGTGATCTGGAAATCTGGTTTTATCCTAACTGGGTGGTTACCAGCTTAAGTGTTTTTTGCTTGTTCTTAGCTTTGCAAAGGCTGTGTAGCCAAATGAGCAAACTGAACGTGCTCCTGTGAGCAGTGATGGTAAGAAGTTAGTTCTGCTAAGCCTGAGCAGAAGCAGTGCAGGTACTAAGCTTACATGATTACTGTAAGGATTCAGGCCAGTTTGAAGTAGTCTTACTGCAATGGCAGGTGAACTGCAAAGCCTCTAGCCCTGAATTTTGTTCCAAGACAATAAAAATAAACTAAAAAAATTTATTCACTTTGGCATATCTGATGTAGCTTTGCTCAAAAATTGTTCAAAAGTTAGTTTTACAACCCATTTTGAGAGCAGAGTCTTGTTTTGAAGTCCACTGAATAGATGCAGCTCTCAGCTGTGTGTCTTGGGCATGTTTTGGATTGTATTTTTCTTTGTAGGTGTTTTGGAAAGAAGACCGAGTGTTTGGCTCAGTGGTTTTTGTGGGGCAGCACAGAGCCTGCCCGTCTTGGTTCGTTACACTCAGCACTGCTCTGTCTGTGACACACAGGCTTAGCCACTGCACCTATTGCAAGTGGTGTTGCTTTACAGAGATCCCTAAATTGATCCCTAAATAGCTCACACAGTATGGTTGGCTCATGGTTCACTAAGGGGTTGAGCAAAGAAAGGGGGCTGAGGCTGAAATTGCTTTGAAATGACTCCTGTATAAGTTCAGCGCTCAGGAATGTTGTGCGACAGGCACAGGGATGGTCTGTGCCTGCAGGCTTGCAAGCACGTCTGAAATTTTGCATGGCACACTGGCAACCAGGAGGACTACTCATCTGTGAGAAGATATTTGCCTGCCTTACAGCAATGCTGAGACTTCATTAATATTTGTAGAATGAGTTTAACAGAAGTACAAACGAAGTATTACTAGAAGGGAATGTGTTAGGCTGCAGTAACACTTTTGGAGGTATTTAAAAAGTTCTCTGTGTTTTGATAGGAGATTAAGAATTTATAATTGTGTGGAAGATGAAGAACATGCCTTCACAGATACCCAGGATAGCTTTGTAGGGTATTGTATTCTCAGTTAATTTTTGCTGAGGTACAAACCCTACATATGTCTATTTTGTAGTGACTTCATGCTGCAATTAGTATTAATACTTAAATACATTTGGATTAGATTCGTCTTGCTCATACTAGCCCTGATAAGTAATTTCAATTGTTATTATGTGTATCAAAAGTGGTATAATTCTAGATGTCATTGGGAATATCCCTTGAAAATACTATGCAAGTTTCTGTAAATATAGGTGGACTACACTTGAGAGAACTTCAAAAAAATGTGTTGTCATGAATCTTGTAGTTCCTGTTCCTAGGAATTTCTTAAATTTTTTTTTCCACATTCTTGTAGATGAGGGAAAAAGTGAACTTGTGGTGGGAAGACACTTTCTGTTGAATAATTGTTCTGGCTTCTTCAGAAGCTTCTGTGCCTTTTATAAGACATCATATACCCCATGTACCTAGATTAAGTAGTATTTTAGAGGTACGCATAGTTTCTGATGAAGAAAATTTGGAGACTCTTTTTTTTCTAGAGAATGCAGTGGGTTGCCGAGTCAGGGATGAGCCTTGTGCCTTCCATGTTCAGTGCAAAATCCCAGTTCTAGGGTGGAGAATGTGCTAGCATATATTCATAGAACCACAAATCCTTGTGTAACTGTTTGAATGAATAAGATATTATTAAGAAAAAAACCACTACAAGATTGTAAAGGATATGTTTGACTACTGCCATGGGGTTTACTTGAATGTTGTGGTTTATTTTTTTAATCTAGTTTCCTTCTTAACCTTACCAACATACTCCAAGCTTCCTTGCTCTTACAGGCTTTTCTCAGAATCCTCTGTTCTTTTCCATATTATTTTATTTTTTGGGTGGAGGAACGTTTATATTTTTTGCTTTGTCTCTGAAAATTCAGTGTATTGTGGGAGGTGAGGCAACACTGGTCTTGGCAGAACACCACAAAACCAAGAGAGTAATTAAATGACGCAAGCCTTTGATTATTTTTCTCTCTCAAGCTTTCTGGCACGGCTGGGCATTCCAATTGCAAAAGGAGGATCGGGAGAAGAAATTTCTAAAGATCGCATGCAGAATTAGAAGAACTGTGTCGGAGACGTCTTGCTTCTTTAAAGCTCTTCGCTCTCAAGTTCTGGAGTTGCTTCTTTTTCCCCTGGGAGGCTGATGTCTCTTTCATCACCCAAGATACATGTAACTGAAAGGGAGCTGCCAAGGTTGTGTTTTGGTTTCTTTGCGCCCTTGCTAATTGGATTTTTCCCGTGTTCTTCAGGAGGATTATAGAAGGATTACAGAAGCTGTGTTTTTGGGGGTGTGGGAGGAAGTTATTGCTTTTCTTGTCTTGAGTCTGGGACCTCCTTGATTTGCCATTTATTCTCTGAAGTTACTGCCTATTTGAAAAAGGGAGAAGCAGTTTAACATGAACTTGCACAACCATGGATTCCTTCCCTTTGCAAATGTTCTATGTGGCTGCTTTTAAAGGAGGTTTTTGCATGCATAAGCAGCAAATGAAGAATAGTATCCCAGGCTGGATTTAAAAGAAGCAAACTCCTTGAGTCCTGGAAAAAGCATAAATACCATTTAAACTATAGTTTAAGGAAAACTAGCTGTTGTTCCAGTTTCAAATTTTTTTGAAAGGAAGCATCTGATCAAGTCAAATATTCTGCCAGCCTAAACCTGCATTTTCTACAGCTGAAACTGGAAGATGTCTTGGAAAAGAAGTTACTTTTCTGTGGGTCGGGGCAATGTACAGGGCATGTTTACTCCACGAAATACCACATCAATAGCACCCAGTAAAGGTCTCAGCAATGAACCAGGACAGAACAGTTGCTTCCTGAATAGTGCGCTACAGGTAAGAGCACAGAATAAAGAATGTTTCTGGTTTTGCCCTCTGTCTGTTGCAGTATTTTCCTAGGCACTGTGCAACAAATATAGCCAAACTTGAGTACGTAACTGTTGGTGGGCCTAGACAGAATTAAGCTGCATTTGGAAAAGCAGATTGAGTTATTGAACAGCTTTTTAATTTTCAGGTTTTCCTAGTGAATTCAATAGCATTTACACAGTCAGCATTTACTTGAATGTCTTGTTTGTGTAAGTTTATAGAATGCCAACCAAAGCTAAAAATATGCCTAGAAAATGTATTTTAAAATAATAGGATATTGCATAGCTTGCAGAATGCATACTCCTTAAAAGTAAACTTAACTTTTTTGTTGAACCAGTCAAGGTTTGATAATAACTATACAAGATCCATTTTATCTAGTTCAGTTTTCTTTCTGGCTGCTGCTTTGTAGCTTAGTTTAAATGACTGAGTGTTTACCTTTTGATTTAGAAGAAAAACCTTTTCTGGTGCCAAATTCAGTGGAGTGGTATGGCTGCTATAGAGGTGTTGTCACCATTTAGATGCTTTGAATATCTGATGGTTGAGATTCAGTCATTTTGGCAGCAGGGCTTAAAACCCCTTCACATCAGTTTCCATCCCTTCATATGACTTGTCTGTGCAGAACAGACTATCACTATGGGTTTAACTTCTGTTTGGTTTTTTTTCCATGGGCACAATCAGGTTCTCAACTGACTTCTGGCTTCCATATA
>VXBC01001521.1:1861452-1916755 GCA_013399945.1 Ploceus nigricollis
ATATATATGTATACCTGTGACCCTCAATTCCATTATGTTGGGAATGACAGGGCAAAGAGAAGTTTCCAGTGATGTTCTGTATCAATTACCTTTATTAAGCTGTAAGGTGTAATGATTGGCTGCTTCCTAATATTGAGTTAGTGAACCTAAATCTGGACTAAGTAGATCCTAATACCAGCTGCATACCATACATGAAGATGAAAGCATATGACCTGGTTTTTAATCTGCTACAGAAACCATTTTCTTCTAAAGCTGAAGAGAGATAGGATAGAATACTGAAAGTACTTACAATCAGAGCTGAATTTAAAAAACAAAAAAAAAGGCAAGGTGGTAATCATTTCATAAAATACCTACTTCTGGGGTTTATACTAATTTTTTAACACTTAGTCTGAAATGCTCTTGAATGTTTGTTGCTCCTCACTCTTATGATTTTCTATAAACATTCAAACTAAACTCCAAAGACAATTACATAAAAAAATTGGACTAATTCCTAAACATAATTTTTTTGTCCTTTTGTAAAGTCTGCAGTAGTTCTTCAGGAATGTTTGTGTGTAATCAGATGTTTTCGAGGCTTGTTTCCTCCCAGGCCCTTAAGTACAGGGATTAATTTGAGTATGAACATAGCCATGGCAATTATGAATTTTTGGGAAACTTACAGATTATATTTAAAAATGTGTTTACTGAATATTACATATTGTTATGGTATAAATAACAAATTGTTCCAGTTGAAAACACTTCTTGAAACCAGCACAGATTTTGCCAGGGTGCTAAATTTATTCTAGCCAGCTCCTCAAGGCAAATTCATCAGAAATAAGAAGTTTGGTGCCTCTGTTTATATTAATGAAACGTTTAGCCAGTCACATGTCAGCCTGGACCTTGCTTCTCTGTCTGGAACCTGGTAGGACGTGATTTAGGTCACAGCTTCTTTCAGTGCAAACTTCGGCCTTCAGGAAGGCTCGTAACTGAGATTTGCAGAAAGTCCAGTTACTTTTAGTTTGAGCTGTAATAGCCAGTGCTGACCACATTTATACATAAAGAGCTCACTGTAGAATGCCTCAGAGATGGATATTGTTGCTAATTTACAGATACATATTTGAATAATTTCCCAAGAGTGCGCAGGTTTAGTGATAAAACTGCAGAATAAAAAAACCATGGTGCTGTTAGAACAGATGTCACCTCTCACCATTGCTAGCAGAACATCTAAAAGCCTGCTTGCTTTTCTGTGCTATGACCCTACCTAGTCAAACACCTGGTATTACCACCATACCTGTCCTGAGAGAAAGCTATAACTGCCCTAACAGGCTAGGATTAGTAATCATGGCCTGTCAGGACACTTAGTAATGACAATATTGGGCATAACGGATTTTAGTATTCTACTGTTTTCTCTTGCACAAACTTGTTTATATATATGCTGTTGGTGCTCCATTTCTTCATCATTTGGGCTTTCTGCTCAGAACAAGAAAGCTATGTAGGATTGGAAGAAGGGAAAAGTTTCATCCCCATCAGTCCATGTGGTGTCCTCGGCAGCTCTGCTCAGCTTCACATGCTGCAGTTGCCCAGTGGCCGACCCTGGTGCCAGCACAGCAGAGCAGTCAGAGCAGGTGCTGTTTAAGCCAGCACTACCACATGGATGAAGAAGTGAGTTTTCTAATCTAAAAGCACATGGCAAGGAATTCAGAGGAAGATCATACTGTAAATTAACATGTGAAGGTTAGAGCTAAAGAAGAGAGTTGAAAATGTCAACTTGCAGTTAGATAAAAGGCATCTCTTTTAAAGGTGATCACTGATGACATCGGTATACTTCTTGGATTATTCAGCATATGCAGTTTAATCAAAAGCTTATGCAATATTTTATTTTATATATTCATAAAGTTGGCTGTGCCCCCTTTTCTGTTTCAGGTTCTCTGGCACCTGGACATTTTTCGCCGCAGTTTCCGGCAGATCACAACGCACAAATGTATGGGTGATTCTTGCATCTTCTGTGCTCTTAAGGTAAAAGTTAGAAATACATTGAAAACCATTCTTTAAAAATTTGAACAGAAATATTTATGATATTTAATGAATATTTATAATCAAACTTGCACCTGAAAATGTGTGAGAACAAGGTAAATGTGATAGATAGTGGTCCAAGATCCAGTTTCTAAAGTGTGTTCAAATGTGTCGGTAAAGTTTCAGTTACAAGGACTCTTCTTAATGGTGTGCAGGTCATTGTGAGTCTCCATTAGTTCAGGCAGTAAAATACAAATTTGCTTTATTTTTTCCAATTTATCATTTGGTATACAAATATAATACCATATGCAGTCAGTGTGCTCATCAACATTTACCTTTCCCTTCAGAGCTACTTTAAATGTCAGGATGGGGAAGGCCATTTAGCTAAGCCTTTCTGTTCAAAACTGTTGATTATGTAAGACTAAAAGGCTATTTTCTACTGTAAATATTGATGTCTGCATTAAATGGCTCAGCTCTTTGTAGTCTCTGTTTTAAAAAACATCAATTCTGTTTGTAGCTGCAGATTCAATAACTGACTGTCATAGAGGCTGTCTGGACAGTAAGATTTAGATGCTAGCTCTGATTTTGAGTACTGCTATGTACTTCAGTAAATTGTGCAATCCTGTGTCTCTGTTTGTCTCTATCAATTAATTTGTTGTATTCTGGGGTTTTTTGTGATCTCCTTTCTAAATTCTGCTAGCTCAAACCCCTGGCTTTTTGTGGGAAAAATGTACATGATGCAAACATGATGAAAATACCTAGCTTTAATCTTCCTGAGCAGTGATTTTCCCTTTTGAAATTGAGACTTAAACGTCTTCTTTGATCACAAATGTGTTGTAATGTCCAGCTAAATATATAAACTAATTGTGGAAGAATTTGTGTCATGAATTCTATGTACAGTAATGAAAATGACAGACAACATGTCTTATAAAAATGGTAAAATAGAGAGTGCAGGTTTAAGTTAGGATCATCTGGTGTTACCAGACAATATTTATGGTATAACAGCTGTCTGCTACTGTTAAGTAATGTCACAGGTGCTCAGGTAGAGACTGGCTTGAAATGAATTATCTAGTGAGCTTTTGGCTTGTTGTTGAGGAGTTTTCCCTAGCAAATGAACAGCAAAGGGGAGACTATTAAGGCATGAAGTAAGAGAATTTATCTTTTTTTGAGGGGAAATTTGTCTCAAGACATATCTATTGGAATGATGAGACAGGATGATATTTACAGCAGTATCATCAGAAGAGGATGTAGCAGTGGGTTAGGAACAAGGTAGTGCATCCAAGGTGAGATACAGCTCTTCAGACACAGAAAAGATGGAGTATTAAATATATCCCCTTCGTTAAAGGGGAATGACAAGACTTAGTCATGATCTGGTTTGAGTTCATTAAGTTCAGTGGGATAATTTAAAGGTATTTTTTGGATCATGCCCTCAAGTAATGTCAAGTGATTGTTGGTATTCTTTGTTAGCCAATATGAGGTCAGAAAGAAAAGGATTTAGGAATATACCATGAATGTAAGCTTTTGCCATTCTGGGGTTTAACTGAAAAGCATGATCAAGGAACTAACAGGAGATCAGACAGGTTCTGCCATGAATGAAAGTAGACTCTCAACTCTGCACTAGAGTCCAGGTTTTAATATAAAGATAATAGTAAAAGCCTTTCTGTATAGAATACTGAAAAACAGGGAGAGGGATGTGAAAGAATATTACAGGAAAAAGGAGAGGATGAACCTTTGTGGTACTGGTCTTGAAAGATGAACTGCAGACAAAGATGGATGTGGATTAGCAGTTCCAGTATGAGAGGGAAAGTACTACAGGAAAACTGGAAGATGACAGGATCTCTAGAATATATGTATGAAAAGCAGACATTGGGTCAAAGAATGTTTAGTTTTGTTGGTAAAATCCTTGTTTTTGATGTCTTTAAGTGTGTAGTGTGCTATTTATAAACTTGGAAATGACAGGTAGTGTGACAGAATTCACAAATTCTATGCATGCAGCCATATGTTTAGTTTTTAAATTAAGCAGCTTTTGAAAAATTTGCTGCTATCTCTTTTCACTCTCTGATTTTGTGTGTGTGTGTTTTTGGTTTTGTTTGGTTTTTTTTTACCTGAAGTTCTTAGCAATAATGTTCCTATCTGGCAGTAGTTACAACCCTTAATTTCCAATAAAACAATAATATTGCACCAAATTCTCTACTACTTTTGCACATTTTGGGAGACTTGCGTCTGGTTGTGTGCAGAATTGCTAGAGCTCACAAAAACTCTGAAGAACACATAAGCAATTAAGGAATTACCTAGACCAGTATTTATGAATGTGGGCAGTAACCAAAACTTGAAAAAGTAAATAGATTCCAACTGGATCCAAATCAAAAAGTTAGCATCTACTCTATGTGCAGTCTGTTGTTCATGAGAGGTTGCTGTGTGTCCTACCAAAGCCTGTTCCAGGAACTCTTTCTCTGGGTAATATTGTACCAAGCTTTCACTTCAGTTATCTTGTGTAAAATGTTCATGTGTGTATATAAGTATTTGAAAGTTCCCCGCTCCCCCTTTTTGTGTTGTTATCAAGTCAAATACTATTATAAAGGTGAGTTATAAGGGCTGTCACTTGACTCTAAGTGAAATTGGGGGTGCAAACCTCCCCTCAATCCCCAAAAAAACCTCTGGGCTCCAGAAACATAAGATGTCTTGCTTGAATGCAGCTGAAAAGGTAGGGGTATTCACAAGGGACAGCCCCAAACCATGGAGATGGTCACGTTCATCTTCATATTCTCCTTAAGCAGGCAGTAGAAGGGGGGAAAAGGCTCTTTAAGGTGTTTACTCGTTCTCTGCTGCCCTCTGGATCAGTGTTTTTAAATTGCTCTATTTTCTTCCTCCTGTAAAAGTCTGTCTCGTACATGTTCTGTGTAAACTTCTATAAGACAAGTGGGATTATGTGCTTAATGTGCACCTAATACTGCAAGCATCACCAAGAGCATGTTTTGTGTTCCAGGGAAGCAGCATGTCATCCCCTCCCTTCTGTGCCCATCCCTTGCCCCAGCTCTCCTTTCTGCTCTGGAAGCCTTTAACTATTGTCCTGCCAGAGTAATGCTGGATTAGCCTCCAGGTCTTTGACATCCTCTTTTTCTTGAATCTTGCCTTAGGCTTTGCTAAAATGAGGGAGAAGAAGTGGCTGGATCCAGTGGGAACACCAGAATTTGGAGCTCTATACCATGCGAAAATCTCCTATTAGGGTCTGGGGAGAGGTAATTAGCCTTGCATGCTGTCAGGTGGATCTGCCCAAAATGCTTGTCCAGACCAAGCAAGGTGGAGGCAGGACATGTTTACCCTTCTTCAGAGCATGCTGGCATGTTCAGATTCCAGCCTGGGAAAGGGACAGTACTTGTGGGGAGGAGCCTATGTCATGTTCCCCCACTTCACTTCAGGGTCCTTTCACAGCATACCTGACACCATCTGTGTTGTACAGAGATGGTTCATGCTCTTCTCCTGCTCTGAAAAGTTGCTCTGAAGGTGACATCCTCTTCCTTTTAACTCTAAAGGAAGATAGTCTTCTCTAAGCTAAATTTAGCCATGGAATAACACTGAAGAAGTTGTATTTTTTCCACACTTTCTTGGCTTGTTGCAACTGTTTCTAGGGATCTGGATGTCATGCACAATATTTACTGTAAATGCTCAGTTAGCTCTCTAAATATTACTTGTAATTTCAAATAGGGGATCACCGGACGGTGATGTCATACCTGATCAAATCACATTTTATTTTTGTACCACATTGAAGACTTTCATTTCACAAATTCTTTAAGTAATTTTAAAACTTGATGTGCTATCTGGCTGTGTTTATGTAGCTAGAAAATGAACCTTGAAATGATTCCAGATATGTGTTCCTTGGTTATTGGAAGTTACCTTGCATCAACAGCTATAAAAAGGGAGAGTTGCAGACTCTGTGCTGGAACCCCAAACACTGCTCCTTAAAATGTGGAATGATTTAAATATTTTTTCAATGCACAAGCTGTCCTTACCACTATGTGGTTTGCCTGCCATAACACTGGAACAGCTTTTTGATGTATTATTTATGCTGAAGTCTACTGTGATTTGGTTTATTTTTCTTTTTTTTTCAGCATGACTTTGCTTTGGTGTTTATCACAGCTGGAAGAGGGTAGGAAGGGGGAAATCCGTCCACTGTACTGAGCATGCCACAGAGAGTTTGTTCTCCTTCCAGGGATTGTACTGGGAGCTCCATAGTGCCAGGATACAGGACAGAGTGTTTTTTGTAGGTCACAAAGAAGAATGTTCTATTGATTGATACATTCTAATAGGGCTGGTCTTTTCTGTTGTTTTGTCATGTGCAACAAAAGCAGGAAGAATGTGAATTTTCTGTGTAGAAATGATGTTGTTGTTTAAGATGAAAATGGAGAACAGTAGGGTTTTGCAACGCTTTAAAAAAGTGGAATGACTATAGTTGGTTCTCATAAGCCACTTGCTTGAAATTAAGTAATTTATTATGAAATGTTCATCATGTGGTTGAGACCATAATAAGTTAGTTGCAAAGATTACATCCTCGTTTTATGGTTTTTTCCTAATGACCAGTACCAATAGTATTTCAGGTAATACAATAGTCAAAATACATGAAATAATTACTTTTATTGTTTGAACGTTTTTCATCAGTTGGCACTTGCAGTTAACTGCCTGCTAAATAAACTAGCAGCAAGTACAGTTTCCTGAGTTAATAAACTGGTAATTGAAGCTTCCAAATAACAATTGGCTGTTTTGATCTTCATCAAGCAATTAATGAATTGTTACCTAGTATATGTGCACATTCTGTGATTTGAATTTCTTTTCCTGCCACCTTCCTAAACAACACTTGTGGAAAGTGTTATTTTTACTTGATTTTGGTAGAGCCAGGAGTGCCTGACTTGACAGTCTGTACTGGGGACCTGATCTTAATATTCAGGGTACAATGTAAGTACAAATGGAAGAGACATAAGAAGAAAGGAATAAATGGAAATCTAGGTTGATTGTTACCAGACTCAGAGGTTTGAAAAGAGATCAAAAGACACAAAACCAAATAGACCTAGAATTTGTTTCAACCTTGAAGGCAAATATAACATGAGGAAATGTGGGGAAAAAATGTGAGCTAGTGAAAATACTGTGGGTGGAGGCTGATGTGTTTGGATAGGAGAAAAGTGATTTTTAGCAGCTATTTCAAACAGGTTATTGTACTGAGTACAAGGCATCACTGGGAGAGTGTGATGTTCTGAATGAGAGATTAGGTACTACAAGCAAGAAGAAAAGGTGCACTGAACAGGGTAAGAAGGGCATGCTATTGAAATGGAGAGAAAGCTTAAAAAAATTATGCAGACAAAAATCCTATTACCAAAACCCAGAAACAGTTGATTAGTGTAGGGAATACTAAGGTGAGGGGAACATGTTTTGTTCTTTGAAATACCACACCACTAGAGCTGCAGTGATATCCCTATACAGAAGAATCTTCTGTGTAATTCTGGAAGGGTTAGTTCCCAGAAAGCTGCCAAGGTCACAACTCAAAATTACGGTGCATAAACACTGTTCTGATTCAGTAGCTGTTCCCTATTGTCTTCGCTCATCAATTTATTCTTATGTCAGCCTACTTTTGCATGCTTGATTAAAAAGTCACATGGGAATGTGTATCAAGTTTGGTTTGTTTCATCAGTATGGTTCGTCACACACTGCAGATGTCAGTTTACCCCAAATAAATGGAATACTTCTTTCCTAGGGAGGAAGTTGATTCCAAACACTATTAAAGATAATTGGGAGCAGATCTTGTAAACTATAGGAGGGGGTTCACAGTTATTGCAACTTTCAGATCTTTAAAAGAACTCCCAAGAATGCATGTCAATCCCATGGATTACCTAAAAGAATACTTGCTATCTTTAATCTCTAAACCAGGTGAAAAAAAACTTGGTTTATGATCATGCATGTGAATTTTAGTGTTCTGAAATATCTTCAAGGTTTCTTGAAGAGTTGCGTGATAAATGTACCTTGTCTCAAAACTTAGGTTGTTTTTCCTTTATTTGATCCTTGATCAATATACATCTGGAAAGTTCGTACTGATGCCCACTCCCATACATCCCAAAGTGGAGGACATTATTTTGGAAGCCCACTGACTGCAAGGCTTTGTTCTGATGTGTGTCAGAGGCCCAGATGTGTAGTAGTAGAAAGGATATGAAACCTTCAGTTAAAGAACTATGAAAAAGCCTTCTGAATAGTAAAAAATGAAGTGAGGCCCTACAATTGATAGTGTGAGGTGGTTAAGCAAGTACTAGATTTGGACCCATCTGAGGGCAAGCTAGTGAAAGATAGCAATGTAGTTGGGAGTTTATCTTAGTATTTGGGGAAGGACTATATGCAACTAGATGGACTTTGCGAATTTATTGGTCTTAAAGAACACATGCACTTCCTAATTTTATTCTATGCTAAGCTTTCCAAGGGAATGTGAAGGGAGATGGGCTTCTTTTCCATATAGACCTCTCACAGGAATGCAGTATAACCAGAACACAGACTTCCTGTCGGAAAAATCCCTTGCTCACACTGTTCTGTCTGAGCTTGTAGACTGACCAACATGCCGAGAATCATGTCCTCAGTGTAGAAATCAAAATACTGCTGTTAATACAGTATTAGTAGTTCTTAGATTTTATGTTAAGCTAATTCTTGTTTTGTTCTGCCTCCTTGATTTTAGTTACTGAAAACAGGTAAAATAGAAGAAACTTTGCATTTTCATGGGGCTTTTAGCAGTGTCCATTCTTACTGTTGCCACAGTTAAGAGACATGCTCCTTTGTGTTGGAATGTAGCTGTTGGAAGAGATCATCAGTGCAGTGAGTACACTGATGGGATTTCCACCATCCTCAGTTTCAGAAGAAGTTGAAGTTTTTGGAGAAGAATGAAGTTTGAATGTTTCATATATGAAGTTCTTATGTTCCATAGTCCCTTGGAAGAAAGGTGCTGTGAGAACTCCTGGGGCAGAATGAGGAGTGCTTTCCTGGTCTGCACCCACCTGGCTTTCATACCTGTGTAGGGAACCAATGTTTGAGCAGTAAAATATCGCTCACAGGCAAGACCTTAAGTTAAGGAGGGAGAACTGACTTAGATAATGTGAAGTGATGAAATTGCAGGTAATGCCACACCTGTCTGTCTAAGGTTGAGAGACAAGATAGACTTGTTCTGAAGGGGAGCAAAGAACCTATCTTGAAAAGAAAGGGGAATCAACCTCAACAAACCCATCTCCCCCCCAAAACCCCAACCCCACTGACTGAAACCCAAGAACAACCAAATTCCCTGTGTTCAAAGTGCTTTTGACTCCATTTGAGGTGCTTTTGGGACTTCCTACAAGCACTGGGCTCCAACGTGCTCTAAACTGCACTGTGCAATGCCATAATAAGATTTGATCTTTATTAGATTAAAATGCACAATTACTCACTGGTTTTATGATTTTGTTCCTCTTTTGTAATCTAAATAAGACTATATACCATTGTGTGCTATGTCATTAAAAATTTGAGAAAGCATTCTTCCATGTAATATTGGGATCTGTTACCTCCCGATTTTTGCATTCTTCACAGAATTGACATTCCTTAATTATTTTTTGTTCCATGGTAAGTATACTGTTTCTTTAAAGATGGAAGTTTAAAAGAAGAGTTTCAGTTTCCTTGTTTGCTTCTCCTTTTACCTAGTTTAGAGCCTGCATTGTTTCTCAGCCCCCAGGTGTGCAAAGCCATTTCAGGGCTCTCAAACCAGGTCCTGCCCATCAGCTCACAGCAGTGAGGTTGTGGACCAGTTGCTAGGCAAGTCTCAGATCAATGAAATGAGATTGAGTAAATAGAATAAACACATTTCTGAAACACAATTGCGAATATTTTTGAGTGCTCTTAAATTATTTAATGTAAAATGTGAAGCAGGGTGGAGTTATGTTTCACTGCCTTTTTTTTTTAAGGGTCACTGAAATGAGAAAATTCGCTAATGAAACATGAAACTTGCTCAGTTATCAGAGTGACAGAAATGGCAGTCAAGTTTAAGTGCAGAGACTTTGTTGTTCTTTCTGTTCTATGTATGTATATATAAAAGATAACTGAGGGCGGTATTATATGTAGTTCATGAAGTATGATACTGACTCATGGCTTTCTCTTCATTACCCTTTTCTCATAATTCTGTGATACTCTAATCAAGGCAGTCATAGAAGAGCTGTGGGCTTCAGCACAATGGGCAGTTTTCCATCAATGAGCACCTTGAGGACCACCAAAATAAAAGTTGCAGTAAAGAGAGATAGGCATATTACATCTGTTTTAGATTATGTCAACACTAGAAATGGTACCATTCCTATGGGCAGAAATGGCAGGGGCATGGAGGTTGGTTTGCTGCCTGTACAGTGACAGCTGTGCTTGGCACTTTTTCCAGCATCCTCAAAACAGACAAGATTGTACCATTTGGCAAACCTGCCAGCTTACCTTCTCATTTTCTGATGAGAAACAAGTAAAAATAGTTAAAGGAGAGAAAGATTTAGATTATTTCCAATTACTGTAGGTCCTAAGTATGTTGGGGAGAAGGTTTCTGTAATTAAAGGAAGAAGTGCTACGTGAATTGTCAATCACTGCAGATTAGTATAGATTTGAAAGAAAATGAAACAGGCAAACCAGTTTGATTTTTTTCCTCGTCTTACTAATTTTAGAAGGCAGAAAAGCAGACCGGTGATCCCTTTTTCCTCTCTTGCAGTATGAATTGAGCTTTTCCACAGTCTTTAGAGAAATTATGAGGACAGTTTTATAAGGAAAGGACAGGCAGAATTTTGAGATTGACACTGATGAAGACGGGTGCTTGTCATATGAAAAGAGGTAGAAAGTAGAGCACAGTGGTGATGGAGACTTGTATTGAAATAAGGACTAGAAGTTTTTTACTTAGACTGAGGATCTTGCATACAGAATTATGTTCCTGTTTTTGTAGGAAAGGCACAGTGAAAGTTAACTGTTCAGATGATGTTTTGGGTATTTCGTACACATGTGCATGGAAGTACAGAAAATAAATGTGTGTGTTTAATCAGTTGGGAATTTGTACAGGACTTCCATGCATATAACCCACACTTCAGACAATAATGTGTCTTCTTAGAACTACTCATACTTGCAAATGGTTGTTACTCAGGTGATATGTGAGTTACAGTTATGAAAATGGAGGTTTATGGCAGCAAGTGAACAGCTGGCTGTACATAGGAACTGCTATTCCTATTCACATTATGCCTTTTCCCTCCTGCATGCTGATACAAAAAATCATCTAATTCTTACCCACTTGGACTTATGAGAGGTAAATTTCTTAAAAGTGTGCAAATATCAGGTTGTGGCTGTTTAAGGGCTGGAGATGTTTGGAAAGAGTTGCTTAAAAGAGGGAATAAGGTGGCATGGGTAAGCTGGAAGTGAGAAAGTTAAATGGAGGTGGAGAGATGGGAATAAAAAGCATGATGTTTTGGAGTTCATTGCTTCAGGAATCAGATTTGGAGAAAGACAAATAGATCCAGAGGGATTGGCACTGTGGGAAATTTCATCCTATATTCCTAACCCTCCCATGTATATGTGAAAGGAAAGGAAGAAATACACAAAGGTGCGTATGATTTCAAAAGAGGAACTTGTAAAATTTCTTCTTGTAGTCTGTGTACTGTACAAGTATCTGCGTGTTGCAGGATCCGAACAAGTTAAATGTTTGCTGTTTGTTTTCAGATAAATTGAGTCATGCTTTGAAAAATACAGTAACTTAACTATCTTTCTGGGTTTTTACTAGGGTATATTCAACCAGTTTCAATGTAGCAGTGAGAAGGTACTGCCTTCTGATGCCCTGCGCACTGCTCTTGCCAAGACATTTCAGGATGAGCAACGCTTCCAGCTGGGCATCATGGATGATGCTGCTGAATGTTTTGTGAGTATAACTGAAAGATGGTTTGACAGGCAGAGATGTGGCCCACCGCTACTCAAACTTCCCTGATTTTTTTTTGCCCTTAATTTTTTTCCCCTCTATTTATCCTTTCCCTAAATTGCAACAGACTTTGCATGTCTGGCCTGGAAAAGTGCACGGAGAGATCCCCAGACTAATGATTTGGAAATGGTAATAGCATCGGTGACCATTTTTACAGTTTCTTTTGCATGTGTACTGCTTGCCCTCTACAGTGTGCTTTAGATGTGAATTATGAAAAAATTGCACTAAACAAATGATCCAGGATTCTAGTTTTAAGAATCTCCTCAATATGGTGAAAAGACATTTTGTTTACCAATTTTTCTGAAATTGCATTTCCACAGGAAAATTTTTCAAGGGAAATTGTACAATGTTAGAGCTCCTTTTGCCAAATAATTAATCTTGACCTGTTTATTGCAGGCCTATAAACCACCCAGGCAGCTAGTAGTGTTAGTGAGAAGTGTTCTGCTGGAAGAGTTGTCAGGAGATTTCTGGCACCCACAGATTGATGTTGGCAGCAGTGGGAGGAGAGAAGGTCTTGGGAAAAGGATTCCTGGGAACTTTAAAACAGATGTAGTTATATGAATTAATATCTAGGAGATGTTCAGTCCTTTTCTTTCATACAGAATTTAGTCTGCCTCTTCATTTATTAGTTCTCCCCATTTTGATAGAATGTAGATGATGTGGCATATTTCAAAACTCTCATGGAATGTAAAAGTTGCTTTATTTTGTGTTGATGAGAAGTTAGTGTCAATCCAGTGATTTTTAAAACTGCATAGGTACTCTGTTACATTTGGTCATATCCATGGATGCTTGAGAACTAGACAGAAAAATCACCAGCAGTCTTCAGCTGTGCTAGTAAATAAAATAAATGGTTACCTGATCCAGCATTTCAAATCAGAAGTGGAGGGCATTTCCTTTTTTTATCCAAGAAATACCAACTTCTTTGTTTTTGAAGCAACTTTCGCAAATTTGCAGGAGGCTTCTGTCTGTAATATTATTGCATCTGAGATGCTTTTGTGATTTATATCTTGACTTTTGTCTGCAGTTGAAATTATCTAATGCATTTTTTTCCTTTTTTCCTTTGGCTAGGAAAACCTGTTAATGCGAATTCACTTCCACATTGCAGATGAGACAAAGGAAGATATTTGCACTGCACCACACTGTGTTTCCCACCAGAAGTTTGCAATGACTTTATTTGAACAGGTGAGGTAATGATATGTGCCTAATGCCAAGGGCCAGTTCTCAAGTTTTATGTTTTCATTCCTAAAACATGCATTGCCACAGTAAAGAAATGCACAACAGAAGTGTTGCAGTGGAAATACCTGTTTAACCTTGTCAATGTATTATATTTTCTTCAGTGTGTTTGTACCAGTTGTGGTGCCACCTCTGACCCGTTACCTTTCATCCAGATGGTACATTATATTTCCACAACCTCACTCTGGTGAGTTGAGTTTTTCACAGGTAACCTCCTCCCCCCACCCCCACCTTTTTTCCTGTTTTTTCTCCCCCTGTACTGGTATTGCAGTTGGATCTTTATGATCTTTATTGATTAAATGTCTAGAACATGGTTTGTTCAGAGTTGGCAGAGCTTTGATAACTGTGATAAAGAACATGAGGATTTACTGAAGCAGAAGATGGTAGTTAAGGCATGGATCAGTGTGTCTGCTTGTTTATGATTCTGAATCTTGACAAGCTGTAGTGGCAAGGACTCATGTACATTTTGAAAGACTTTTATGTGTGAGCAGGTGATTTAAGAAGACAGATAAGACAAACAACAAAAAAAATACATTCAAAAGGAACTTTGAACATCTACTCCATCCTCCTGTTTAAACGAGGGCTAACTTCTAAGCTAAATCAGGCTGCTTGGGGCTGTGTGTAGCTGAGTTTTGAAAGTTCTTAAAGGATAAAAAATTCCATTACTTCTCTGGGCTGCCTGTGCCAGTTCTGAACTGGAAGGTTTTTTCCTCCATCATGGTGACCAGGGCAGTTCCCCAATAACTAAGGGAAGATGCAAAAAGGGAAGTTCTCACTGGAGGTCAGACATGGTTTGCCTTTGGTAAATCTGTGCTGACTGCTCTGACTCATTTTATCCTTCACATGCATGGGGTTGATTTCCAAGGGGATTGATTTAGTCTGTCGTGGCCCCAGGTGGTGGAGTGAGACTGACCAGCCTGTAGTTCCTCAAATCCTCTTTTCTTGGATGAATATATAGCTCTTGTTTAATCTAGTTAAGGGGGGACTTCCCTGGTTACTGTGACCTTTCATTAAAGGTGGTGCACAGAGCATGAGCACTAAGTCTGCAGCAGATTGTTTGAACTAATGCTGGAGAAGTATTCTTTGGGTAGGTGGCTGCTCAGTTAAAAGCTTTTTAAATCTGATTGAGGCAGGGATCTGTTACTTGTTTCTGTCTTGAAATCTTTATTGGGGTTAGAACTTTTCTTTGTTTTATGTCTGGCATGTAAGATACGTAGCTACAGTGTTATCTAAAATTGTCATGAAAACTGCTAGTTGCTCTTCACATGCAGATCTTTTAAAAGGTACCACTTTACCTGTGTACCAAGAGTTTTGTAAAGCATCCCCCTTGTGGCTGCTACCTGCTGTTCCATCAAGCTGCAGATTTTCATTAGGTTCCAGCAGACACTGTATATTAGAAAAAGGGCAAAACAGTTATGTAAATGGTATTCAGTATTTTTTAGGAAATATCACAATAGATTTTAAGTCATGCATTATTTTAGAAATATCAATACATACTAACATATTTATTCATCTCTGAAACCATTTTAAGTTTGCACATGCTTTGAACACTAATACTCTTGTGTATATACCTTTCTTTCAGTTTGGACAGTGAAATAAATTGGGTACCGTGTTATTTTTTGGTTGTAATTTTATTCAGAATGTGTCTTTCTGTGCCACTTTACTGTAATTGTGCTTATTGAAGGGGGCACATTTTGAAGCAAGTATTTCATTTTGAAACCAAATATTTATCAAAATGCTTAAATTTTCTTTTAAGATACAAAATTTGGACCAATCTATTTCTATTTTCAGTTCTACTTGTTTTCTTTATGCAGTATTTTTGTGGAAGATGTAGTAATTCACAATTAATTCTGTGGCTTCTTCCTGTACTACAATATTAAATATAAAAAGTGTTCTGTATTTTAAGTTTCTTAACTTAAAAAAAAATTAGGTGAAACGTATACTAGATTAGCGTACATTTGTGTTTTTATTTTATTATTAAACTTCTGTTTTCTGTATTTTGTCTCTACTGAAGCAATCAAGCTATTTGTATGCTGGAGAGGAGGGAGAAACCAACTCCAGATATGTTTGGAGAACTCCTGCAGAATGCCAGCACCATGGGGGACCTGCGAAACTGTCCAGTGAGTAGCCTTAGTTCTCTTTGTATCTCACAGGTAATTAAGTATCTCACAGGTTCTCAGTGAAGGAAGGGAAAACTTAGTGATGATGGGTGCTGCTTTGACTAACCACAAGTATTAAAAACAGGAATAGGAGATTATATTTTATGTATCTCATAAGTACTAGATTTCTAAAGTAAGAGTTCAATGTCTTGTTCTGCCTTTTAACAAATATGCAAAAAGAGTTATCATCAAACTTTTTTTACATATTGATTATTAGGTAGGGCAGGAAACAGCTGCAGAGTTGCTGCTTCATGTAATGCTACTGTTAGGTGCATTAGCTTTAACAGGAGGGCTTGTGTACCTGGTCCCTGGGGCCAGTGTAAGTATTTCCATTTTATACCTGGCTCCCCTCCCAGTTTATAACTCTGAAACCTTCAGTAAAAGTCTCCATTGAAATATATACTTTTTAATATTGGCAAATAGTGGCTTACTTACCTAAGTAAAAGAAAGGAAGATATTTTATTGTCGTTTAAAAGGTGCATATGAGTCCAGCTATTTAATAACCAAAGAATGTGAAATTTAATAGAAATACATTCCTGGTCAGGGCAAACTGCTATTTGACTGTGAAATAATCAGTTGGATAAAATTGCCTACCAGCATTTGCTGCCCCTTTCTTTTTATACTCAAAAAAAATTTCTATTGAGGTTTAGCTAAGTGTGGCCTCAAAGTTATGCAAAGGAAGCTTTTTATCAGGATGCCATGTTCCTGCTGTCATGCTGAAAATGCTGAAACAAAGAGGACAATTTGAGAGTAAGATAGGTTGGGAGGTAATAAGCAGAATTGTTTGTACTTTAAATGACCCTTTCAAAATATGTGTGAAAAAAGTCATCTTAATATTAAAACCTTATATCTACATTTAAACATCAGAGTTCTCTACAATTTCTTTCTTTTTTAAAAATTTTTCATTTTTGTCTCTCAATGATGTTTGAGGCTGAAATGCTGATTAAATTTTCTAGATTGCTGTGGGGAAGAGGTGCTTTGTTATCTCTTCTCTGGTTTTAGTGTCAGAAATTATTATATCGAGTTGTGAAACTGGACTCTGTAGACAAGAGAAACGATTCTCAGTATGAAAATGGTTTTTTCCTACCATTTTGTAGGGGTATCTTTGTGATGTGCCTCAGGAAAAAAATGAATGTTGTGAATGGACTTTGTCATAGTTTTTGTCGTGGCGCCCCCCCTGCTCCGTTGCATCATTGACACCCCCCTCCCCTGCAAAGTGCACTGGTACTTATTTAAAAAGGAAAAAATGGGAAGAAAAATGCAAACATGAAATAAGAATTGTAGAACTCCTTTGAACTACTAAAACAACTCTTACTCTCCTCATCTTTCAGTTGCTGTTCTCATATTTATACAAATACTGACCTAACTATACTGTCTAAGATGGGATGTTTGAGGTACCATGTAGAAACACTCAAATTTAACAGCAAAGCAGAAAATTTTTCCTGACATTGTCATATAAGGCATTAGTCCCTGTACATACAGTTCTTAATCTGAGATTCTGATGGAAAGTGACCTTTCAGTCCAATTCCTAAGAATGTTACTGGGATCTTTCATGTATGTTTGCTAAATAAGCTTGGTTTTGTGCTCTATGTTTTAATCATTATCAATAGCAGGAGGAAGAATTGGCAGTGTTCACTTCAAAGCTTGAGAATGCAGGATAGTCTTGATAGCACATCTCATCTATGACATGAGAAGCTCCTACCTTGGCACTGAGCATATCTGCTGTGTCTCACCACCTCCTCTTTGAAAGCTGTAATTCTGAGACTTATACTTAATGTTAGGGCAAGGCACTAACAAGTATAATAAGTGAAGAATTATATTCAGTGTCTTGTTTTATTTATATGCTCAGAGTAACTGTGGGGAAAAGATCCGTATTCGTCGTGTGCTGATGAACTCACCACAAATCATCACCATTGGCTTGGTTTGGGACTCAGACCACTCTGATCTGGCTGAGGATGTGATTCACAGTCTGGGAACTTGCCTTAAACTGGGAGATGTGAGTTTTTTTTATTTTGGCACTACTTACAAAGATGGTCTTTTTCATGGTAGTCTGCAGTAGCAAATGGAGAAAAATATAAAGTCACCACCTTCACCTTTTTGGTGTCCATGAAAAGAGGAATAGAGAGCAGAGCCAAGGATCTGACCTGTCTCTGAAAGCCTTAGAAAAACCTGTGAACTGTATATTCTTGAGTTTCTGAGATGTCTGAAACTCTAAAAATACTTTAAAGTGAAAGGAAATTCTGGATCAGGGTTGTGCTATTTCTATGAAAATACATATGTGCTCTTTCATTTTAAAGAACAGAAGTTTATTTCTATTTCTTTTGAAGACAAAATGTAGTTTAGTGGTCTTTGGGGTTGGTTTGTTTTTTTACCTTTAGCTTCTCTTTTTGGTGAAATGTGTGGTCATATCACTGAAGAGTTATTTGTGACTGAGCAGTCTCTAAGAGGTGACGACTGGCACTGTGAATGATAGACTGAATTAAATAGGATCCCCTGGAGGATTCACTTATTCTGCTTAAACTGGTGCCTTAGAGCTGAATTATCGGTATACCAAACTGTAGCTGTGTCTTAGTGTAGCATTGAGATACTACACAAAATAGTTAATATATATATACAAATTATGTTTTAAAAAAAAGCATTGTCCAGTGCACGGTGTACCAGAATCAATGTGAGCTGATGGAAATGTGGTTATGAAACAGTGTGGTCTTTGTGTAGTAAAGCAGTAATGCACTAAAACATGACACCTGTGCAATTTAAACAAAATTCAGTTGAATAGAAAATTTTTTTTTTGGTGTGTGCTGAATTCTTTTGATCTGCTGATGTCTTCAGTTGATCTTTTATGTGTTAGCATCATAAACTGGTCCATGCTAAATTCTTGATAGCCCTTGCTAAAGTCAGAATAAATGCCAGCTGTTTACTCTCCAAACTGCTTTCTTTCTGCAAAAAGGAATGAATGTTTTAAACAGTATTTGATATAATCAGCAAGCATGATACAGAATACAAATTTTCAAAATAGAACCATATTCAAATTATGTAACAGGTATTTTATCATGGTTTTAAATGTCTTCCTTCAAGTATACACATACTCCAAGTCCAACTCAATTTATGAGTATATGGTGAGTTGGTCAGAATCCATTTCTGGTCTGTGTCTCTGGGTTTGATTAAACATTGCATGATGGTTTATTGCCTTGGTTTCTCTCTCTTTTGAATTAAAAGCCTGACACCTCTCTATAGTACTTCAAGGTCTTTGAACACAAAGCAGTATGTAAAATTTGAGCATTTAATTAATTTCTACTTCTGTTTTTCGTGCCTCCCTTCTCGAAGCTCTTCTTCAGAGTAACTGATGACAGAGCAAAACACTCGGAGCTGTATTTGGTGGGAATGATCTGTTACTATGGAAAACACTATTCAACCTTCTTCTTCCAAACTAAAATCCGCAAGTGGATGTACTTTGATGATGCTCATGTCAAAGAGGTGAGGAAAAAATGTTTAGGAAAACACTCATTTGGAAATTTGTTAGCTGCTTGTGTGTAAATCCATTCTGTTTTCTACAGATTTTGAGAGGGTTTTTTTGCTGGTTTTCCACTCAGGATCCACAAATTTGTTACTCCTTTTTTCTCAGCAAAGTGAAATATTTTTAAAAAAAGCATACCAGAAATCTCGGAAGCCCTATTCTTAGTTCTGTTCTGTTGGCTCCCAGTCTTGTTTTAATGCTGTTGTTTGAAAATGTACAGTTGCTTGTGCATACAGCTAACACCCATCTCTTTCCCTTGCTGACAAGCAGTATAGCTATTTAGTGCCTGTTGTTGAACTCTGCTTGAGTGTCTGCATGCCAGTCTTCCCTAGTGCTTGCTGCCAACAACAAATTTTCCGCTCTTCTGTTAGTGCTTTTTTTTAGCCTTTTCACCAAGCATGGGGTCCTTGACATTAAAGACACCAATGCTGGGATCCTGGCAGGACATTATAACCCATTAGATTGTTTGGCATTATTTCATACCACTCTCCTTTTTTCCTTCTAGTCATGGAATCACAAAGGTGAGAGAGGAAAATTTTCTCCTGTAGTCATGCCAGGCACAGTCTCAATGGGTAGAAAACTCTTAATGCATATATGCAGTCATACTTCTTAGCAGAAAAATTTGCAAGGATAGGTATTGCAGTGCTTTACAATCTCACATATGGAGCAAATTTGTTGGAGTAAATGTTCAGTCTATTAGGTGAAACCTGTATTAGTACATGGGGAAGATTTGTGAGATTAGTATTACTTTGTGAATTAATTGCCTGGCCTACCAGGCTTGCAGAGGTTCTGTCACAGCAGAAAGGTTCACACACTTGAAGTATTTAGCTTTGACTTGAATTTACTGTCCTGGTATCTTCTATTGTTCATTTTGTTCATTAAAAATGCTTCTGCTTCTTGGTTGATGCAAAGTTAAACACCCAGAGGATGAAAAGTTTTTTATGGAAAAAACATCTGAAAGGGAATTATTATTTTTGTAGTTGTATTTTTAGCAGGAATTGTAATCAATTTAGCCATAGGATGATGAATGGCTGTATTTTAATTTGGTTGGCTCAGCAGCTTTCTTGCTGGGTCCGGGTCAATGCTGGCTATAGAAAGAGTTAAAGTATGTCAGTGGAAAATCAAACTCTGAAAGAATTCTGATGAAGGGAAAAGAGAATATTATAGAAAATAATGACAGAAAACCTTACTTTTTTCTATTTTTTTTCTTTTGTTTTTTTTTTTCTGGTTGTCAATTCAGATTGGTCCAAAATGGAAGGATGTTGTGACAAAGTGCATTAAGGGTCACTATCAGCCTTTGCTGCTGCTCTATGCAGATCCAAGAGGAACTCCAGTGTCAACGCAAGACTTGCCCCCTCAGGTGGATTTACAGCAGTATAGCAGGACTTGCTATGACAGTGAGGACTCAGGTGAGCAGTGTGGGCTCTGTGCCTTGTACCTTCATGCTGAAATGTGGCATGTGAAATGTTTTCCTTCTTTGGAGTGTATTATTGTCAGCAGGGGTCCTCGTTGCTTGTTAAAGCTGATCAAGAATTCTGAAGAGGATTTCTAGTGTTTTATCTGTGAACCTCTCTCTTGGTCTAAGACTGCTGATTGTTTGGATAGCAATCTTTTCCAAAAAATTTGGAGAAAGAAACTGGGGGATGGGGGAAGTGAAGGACCTGGTGTGATGTGGATGTAGAGAGGAACACTAACTGATGACTTCAATAACTGCAGTTTTTGACTTCAAAAGATCTAAACTGTCCTTAAATAGGACATTTACTGCAGGGCTTGTTCTCACCAAAAATACGAAGTGCCCTCAAGGTCAGTGTTTGCAGTTAAGCATAAGAACAACGTCCTTCTTTATTATATTTTTTTCTTTAATTTCTCCACTGAGAAATGAGTATGAAACTAATATCCTGTGTATTAAAGAGTGTATACATCACATATGTAAAATTACCAATAGTCTTCAAGCTGTTCAGATTTTTTACTTTTATTTTCTGAAAGTGGAGGGAGGAGATTGCCCTTTTCACCTCCACTAATGAATTCAAGTATTACTGTACTGGAACTGAATCATGATGCTTCATACTTTTCAGTAGGGGATCAATGCTGGCTTCTTGAGAAGGAGCAGGGTACTTTGCTTTAGATAAAAATATTTCAGTACAAAGTTTATAGCAGATAGCTTTTGATTTATAATAGATGAAACCTGTTAATTATTATAACATGGTGTTCTTGTTACCCTTATTAATATTTTGTACTTGAGTAATTTTTTTACTTTCCCCAAAGCAGTGTTCCATATTGTAGTTGCACTCAACAGTGTTGAAAATGAACAATAATTTCAGTATGGTAACAATGTGTACTTTTCAGTCCAATGGATGTAGTTTAATTTTGCATGTTAAAAAGATTTTATAAGCTTGGACTTACAAAAGAGCAAGAAAGACGCAGGTTTTTAAAAGGAATAACACTGTCTCCATGCTTCCACAGGAGCAGACTTTTCCCATAATCTGTGGTGTTCTTGAATCTGAGTTGGTATCTTTGGTATTCTGTTTTTCTGATAACTTCTGTATAGTTGCCCCTGCTCTCTTTTCTTAGTCTTTCTTGACTTTTATAATAGCTGAAAAAAATTGAAATTTGACATTGCTTCCTTGACATTTCTTTCTTCTCCAGGGAGAGAACCTTCCATCTCGAGTGATACCCGGACAGATTCCTCTACAGACAGCTATCCGTATAAACAGGCACACCATGAGTCTGTGGTCAGTCACTTCTCCTCCGACTCCCAGGGGACAGTCATCTACAATGTGGAGAATGATGCCGCTTCACAAAGCAGCAGGGACACAGGTAGCAGACACCATTACATCTGTGTGTGATCATTGTCACTAGACAAGATGACTGCAGTGGATTCCAGTTGAAAATCTCTATATATACACACAACCTTTAATAGAATAGCGAACAGTGTTTAATATCCTGAGTTTTTGATTTGTAAAGAACAGTTGGCATTCACCAAAAAAAACCATGATTTAAAAGTCTTGTTGACTTCTGTAGACCTGTGTCTCGCCAGACAAGCACTTATAGATTTGTTTTTCTGTTATCCACAATACTGCCTGCTCTGTTACATAATTCTGTGAGTTGGAGTCCTGCATGGCCCTGTTGTAGGGTTTGGTAATTGTCGTGTGTGCTACTTACTCATCTCCGGGCAGTTACTTCATTTCAGGAGTTGCAGCTGTCTGGAAAAGGTGCTTTCATCACCAGAGTCCCTCATACTTGGGAGCTAAGGACTTTGTGTAAGTGAGTGCTGGCAGTATTTACTGCACCAGTGAGGAGCATAAGATAATTTCCTGCCTGTGCCATGGAAGCAAGTTAAGCTGTAATATCCAGTGAGAAGACAGTCTGTATATATGTTCCTTTGGGCAGCTGAACAGTCTGCCTTAATACTCCTTAGTTGAAAAGAGGTTAACTGAAAGTCTAAAGACTTGATCTCCTCAATTATTCATGGTCAGTGTCCACAGTCAGCCTGTTTCTGCATGCAGTCACTTCTAACATCACTTCTGAAAAAGTTGTGCGTAAGTTAAGGTCAGACTTCTGTAGCATCAGAAATAGGATCTGCTATTTCTGTTTGAAAAGTTACTTTATTGTGCCGTAAATAGATTTTCTAAGAAGACCTAAGAGTAGAATCAGCAGTTGTTAGGTTGCACCAGAGTGTCAAAGCTGTCAGACTGCTTTGTCTTTTTTTTTGTAAAATTGTTCCTCTTTTGTATAGTAATTGGTTCATTTGTAACAATCTATGGTACATCAAAATCTGAAAAAAAATGTTTCAAGTTCATTTTATTTAGTATTCTTTCATTCTTCATCAGAGGTCCAAGTAACTGTAATACACAGGTTAAGATAGCCCAACAATCCTTCCAGTGTTTTAGCAAATACTTAATGCTGTAGGGACCAGTCTTAGGTAGGGTGTGAGAAAGAAAAGAAAGTTGGAGCAGAAATTGAGTGATTGGAAACTAAATGTATATTTGTCTTCAGAGTACAAAGGAGACAAAATTGAAAGAGATAGTTGTATCCTTTTTAAATAGTCTGCAAAAATGGCACAGAGTTGATTGGATTAGGTTCCTGCCTGCAAAACCTGCCATGCAGAAGCTGGCAGAAAAGGAGAGTAAGGGGGATGGTCGCAAACATGTAAGCATGAAGTTCAGCATGTAACCTTTTGTTCTGTCATTTTTAGTGACTTTGTCCTTTTCTTTTTCTTTCTTCTCCTGTTGATTCTATCCTGTGTTATTCCCTTCAGCTTAGCCCGTTTCTCCACCTAAATTCAGTTGTCCTTATCTTCCCTGATTCAGCCTTAGCTATAGTCAGTCTCTCTCCTTAGCTAACCACTTGTCTGGGCATTTCCCCTCTTTTTTTACCTACCCACTACCTTTCCAAAAAAAAGTCAGTCTGCCAACTAATACAACTGCTCTGTCATCAAATGGCGATCCGTGGGGCTATAAAGAAGCCATCCACATTGACCTGTCAACTGAATCGTTCTGGGCAAGAGCAGGATTCTTCATTTAATGGCCATTTACCCACTACTCCAGCCCAGAAAGTTACGGACCCTATCCCACATCATCCTCCAGGGAAGCTCCACCATTGGGTTGTATGACCTCAGCCTCCTGGGTGCTTCAGAATGGGGGCAGAAGAGTGGCTGCATAAGCCCTCTCTTTGCTCCTACCCACCTGTGCTGCTGAGAAAAATGTGCGTATTCTGGCTGCCCTGTTCGTGCAACTGAGATTTCAGGGGGAGGGAGTAGAGGGTGTTCTGTCTTAACCCATTTGATTTAATTTCCTTCTCTGGCATGCTCTTAGACACACACACAACTCCTACAAAACCAAACTTTTCCTTTGCATATTGCTGTTTGCTTGTGAAGTCATCCCAAGTCTAGAAGATGAGGTGTTGAAGTGATACATCCATCAAGAGACACCTTTTAAGCATCATTAGGCACTCAGAAGTCCTGGATTGTTATTTTAGTGAATTTTAAAAAGTGAGTGTTAAGTGCCAGCTAATATTCTTGGGATTTTAATTCTTATATTCATGCATTATGTTGGATTTAGTCTTTGTTTCAAAGTGTCCAAATAAAGACAACAAAGCCTGTGTCCTGCAGACTTCTGATTCTTGACATCTCCTCCGTGACTATTAAATGTCTGATGACAATGGGATAATATTTGCAGTCTTTGAAAGGAGAAGAAAATATTAATGCAAAGCTAGCAGTCCTCATTCTAAAAGACTGAGCTGGGCTTTATTCAATGCAAGCCCTCAGCTAGTGCTAATAGCAATAAATACTGTCAGATAGTTTCTCTCATGGTAGGTAAGGATGCTAACCAAACAATCTTTATTGGGTTGGAATGTTTAACTAGAGAAGTTGTGCATGCTGAAGTGAAATGTCACTCTCTTCTGTCTTGAGGGAAGCCACTACAAGGATAGGACTGTTCTTGGGAGTTCCTGAAAGATACGTGGCAGTCCATGCTGTGAAGGGGAAAAAAAAAATCCATCAAAGCACAGACTTATGTTCAGTTACCAGAATGCTACACATCTTTTATCTTCATTGTCAGCATTTCTCTTTTGCTTCCTTAATTTCCTTTCTTTTATGTAGTCTGCTTGTTTCTAAAAAATTGGCCACAAAATCACTCTTTCCTTTGCAAATGAAAAGTGAGCCTTGTGTAGCTTGCTTTTTATTGTTTGGATTCCTTCCTACTCATTTATTGTAATATCTTTGTAGCAATTGTAGTTGCAGTGCATTGGTTTTTTAACTGTTGCAAGTACAATTTTATATGTAGAATCTGCTTTTAATGTTGTTGATTTTGATGCTAATCTCTGGAGCAGAGAGAAGACTCAGGAGGGCCAGCTGTGCAGTCTGGGGGCTGTTAGACCACTATTTGCTATTAGGGATTTTCATTTCCTATCATCCTATGCGGGGTAAAAGTTTGTGATATAAAGGCTAGAAAAAAGTCTTTGTAGCTTATCATAAATTCCCTTCTTATCCTGCATCTCTGCTTGGGACTACTCACGTGAGTAAAGCCATGCGTGTGTTTGTGCTTGCAGGTTTAGGACTGTGACTGTGTGAGAACCATAGAATTGAGCAAAGGCAATACAGAAAACTTGTGATGTCAAACAGTCTTAATTCCCATTTGATGTGAGGAAATGGGGGGTAAATTTTGTTGAAGAGAAAATACTGGCAGTCAGATACATAAGCTGTAGTAAGGGAATGTTGTGTGTCAGCTGATCCATGTTCATAGTTTGTGGGTGTGCTTTTAGCTTGTGGCAGATGTGAATTAGCTGGCTTGGCCCTTGAGAGCCTAATGAGGCTTCTTCACTGTAGACTAGGCTAACTCAGATTACTTAGTGTTTGCTACAGGCAAAGAGATGAATAGTTAGTGCAGGGCAGCTGATGATGTGCAGTAATTTATTATTAGATGGTAACTTGTTCATGTGTTTGCGTCTTTATTCAACAGAGTAATGTCTGACAAGCTATCCTCAGGAGTTTCATGTTCATGGTCATTAAAACTGACAGCAAGAAAGTGGTGTCCTTGGACTATTAGAAGACAAAGCAGAGCCAACCTTTTTCTTAGCTGTCATTAACCAGAGTTGTTGGAGGGGCTGTATTGTTCTTTTATGACCTTAAGAACATCCTCTCCAAGACAAAACCAAAAACTTACCTAAACTTGCCAGTTAATGTTGAAGTGTCTGCAGTTCCTAAGGAGCAAGAGTCCTGCTGCTCTTAGCACAGTGAACACTTGATCTGAAGGCTCTTGTCATCTCTGCTGTGTTCTTCCTCCTTCCAGGCCACCTGACTGACAGTGAGTGCAATCAGAGGCATGTATCAAAGAAGGGCTCGCTGGCAGACCGCAAGAGGAGTTCTAGCCGGTCTAGGCGGAAAGGAGATGAGGCTCAGTCATCAGGATACCATAGTGAAGGCAAGAGATGTTACTTCATTTTAAATATCAGTATCTTTCTGAATGTTTTTAATGTTCTCAGTATGTACGTGCATTTCCCTCATAGTTTCTTCCATTTTTGTCTTTATTTACTTTGCTTTTTGATGTTTAGTTCTGTTTTGGTTGGATGTTTGTTTAGGGAGTGTTGGACTTTTATAATATAATTTTGTTGTTTTGGATTGCACTTCTCAAAATCTGCATGAAGATGCTGCAAGTAGGGCTGCTAGTTTAATTGAAGTTATTTTTGTGGCTTTTGCTGTCTCTACAAACTGCAGGGGAAACCTTGAAGGAGAAACAAGCCCCCAGAACTGCCCCCAAACCATCCAGCAGCACCAGCAGGCTGAGGGAATTTAAAGAGACAGTGAGCAATATGATCCACAGCAGACCACAGCAGATTTCCCAAACCATCCAGAATTCCCCTCGCGGAGGGAATAGTGCAGATCAGGCAGAAACACGACCCTCAAAAAGCCTGTCTGCGCATGCCCGAGACTGGGAAGTGGAGAGTACCAGCAGTGAGTCTAAATCCAGTTCATCTAGCAGGTACCGGCCAACATGGAGACCCAAAAGAGAGTCTCTGAATATAGACAGCATCTTCAGTAAAGACAAGAGGAAGCATTGTGGCTACACTCAGCTTAGCCCTTTCTCTGAAGAAGCAGGTAAGAGTTTGAAAAGATTTACTTCAGAATGTGGGGGAAGTGAAATTTTGAACATGGAATTCAGGTCAGTGGTGAGTCATGTCTGTGAAGACTAAATCCTGTGTGGGTATTCAGATTGCATGTGTGGTAATTCTGTTTAATTTCTGTGTTCTGTGTTTCCTGTCTAAGGAAAAAATAAGGGAAACAGTACCATCTACCCTGCTTAAATGGTCACAAGCTGTATTTCTAAGTGTCCGAAGTTCGTCCTTTGGAGTGAACTTTTGTATTGCTCTGGTTTTTCCTGTGGCTCATCATGGTATTTTTACTTGATGGCTCAGAGTATGGTGCAGAAAGTACCTTGTGTATCAGTGTAGAGTTCTTGTTGTGAAGATAAGAGCCTGGAAGCCAGTGAAGATTTTTCTGGGAAGATCTTACAGCTATGCGCTTGTACACGGGGACTTTGCTGGTTTTGACAATTTAAAATAATTGGGAAGCATAAAGGAATATGTAAAGGGAAGGTGAAGGGGAAGAGAACACACCTCCAGGGAAGAAAGAGATGCAAACAAGAATTAAGTGGAAAGACAGTGAAACCTATAAGGGAGAATTTTAAAAAAACAAGTTTTCCTGTCCTCTGTATAAGCCACAACAAATCATAAATAGCAAAATAAGCAGTGTAAAAAATGAGAGCATCTGAAATAGCTATGACAGAGTATTGGAAATGCAATTGGACATACTGTAAAATTATCTTGTACAAATAAAAACTATTATGGGGAAGAAAGGATTTTCATTCCAGACTTAATTGTTACCTCAGGGATAATATGGTAAGTTATACTGAAGGGGAAAGATTCAAAGATAAATTTGTGAGCAGGTTATTGCTTAAAATTGCCAGGAAAGCTGTAAAATTATTGCATTTTTCTTGCTTTATATTGCAGGTTTTACATAAAATTAAGGATGGTGCTTCTGATTTAAACATAGTTGAGAAGCTAACATATATGGATGTTTTGCTGGTATTGAAGCTTACGTCTTCTACCAGGCTGTATTGTTTATCTTGACAGGTAAAGAACTTACTGAGAATGAGGTGAAGGAACACACTGTTCACGAAACAAGGTCAAGCCAGTCAAATATCAGATACAAGCGTGGAGTGCTGGGCCGGGGCACCCAGCACCATGTGGTGGATCAACATCCTCATCTAATACAGAGGATGGAGTCTGGCTATGAAAGCAGTGAGCGCAACAGCAACAGCCCAGTTAGTCTGGACATGCCCTTCTCTGAAAGCTCAAGTACCCACAGGTAGATTTCACCAAAATTCATGTTTGGAATGATTGAAGTCTTTATTTCTTTTTTGTAGTTACATAATGGTGTAGAACATTTTGCAAAACTGTGGTCCTAGTTTTAAATACAGCGTATTTGGACAGGGGAGAAATAGTAGGGAAATGGGAGTCTATTCTCAGTATATTGATAACTTACTGCTGGTGAGCAAAGAGAAAAAAGGGGCTCGAATGAGCGAGAAATATGGTCTAAAGTGATGCATCTGAAATAGTCTGTGATTTAAAAGCTTGTACTTTGAGTAGCTCATAGTCCTTTTTGTTTCCATTAAACCATTGATTCATAGATACCTTGTACAAAATGAGAAATCAGTAGCCTTGTATAGAAATCTCTGTTTTCAGACATACTTGCAATATTTGTATGTAAAAATAAATAGACAGCACAATGTGTTTCTTTCCTTGACTTAGGAAGCTTCAGGTAATCACAAACTGGCACTGTTTATGGCCAATAAACAGTATGTAAGAATCTGTTCTGAACAATTCCTGGACCACAGTTTTAATATGAATTACATCATCTTATGGAGGAGAATAGAATTACTGTCCTCCTTGTTAACTTTCTCTTCCCCTGTTTCTCCCAAGATTTTCTTATGGTAGACTTCTTTTAAAATTAGATTAAAATGCAGGTATAGGTTTGTGTGGATACAAAAAAGGTAGATACAATTTCTCTTGGAGAAATTAGTCAAATGGTAAACTATAATTTCGCTCTTCTTGGAGGGATGCTCATATGAAGAGAGCAGGTGGATTTGTTCCTGCTTGGCGTAACATCCCAAAGTCTCACAGTAGCAGCATCTTGGAAGTGGAGTCGGCTTCATCAATTGGGAGCTGGACAAACAGCCCACACACCATGGGAAATGGTAAGATACACTTTGTAGGGGTAGTTATGCAAGGTAAAATGTATCGAGTTGTTCTTCACTTTCTGGATGTTTATGTTCACAGAAAAATTATAAGGGAAGGGAAAAGCAACTTTGAAGAACATAACAGTTTTACAAGAAATAATTATAAGATTTACCAAAGGGGATTGCAAAAAACTTTGTTGGACTATTCCTTTGACCATGTTGCTCTGGCATGTCTTTTGTGTATTGACTTAAATGATAAAATAAAGCTATTTTTCCTATTCTTTCTTATAACTCAATATTCTGCCATCAGTCAAAAAAACCATCCCAAGCATAGCTCATAACTTAGTAAGAGTCCTGAAAACCAGCTTGTAGTTCTATACAAAATTCAAAACTGTTAGAACTGTGAGTGTTCTTTTACAAGCTGTTTGGGGTGAGGCTAAGCTTTTCTGCTTATATATCATTCTAAGCAAATACTTTATTCCAGAGCGGGAAGGGAAAGGCAGCAGGGGAGACACTTTCTGAATACCAGTAATAGTTGGACTGAGAATGAGAACTGATGGATTTCTGTTGTGTAGGATATTGAGGTGCTTTATTTTCCTCCCATTTTCATCTACTTCATGCAGTTAGATGAAAAACATCTCATTGGAATCCACTTAACTTCCACGAGCTAGTAATATGGCTAATTTGACATAGCTTTATTTACAAGTTATAAACACAGTAAGAAGCCTCAAGATTTCATCATCAGCTTAGGGTTATTTCTTCCAATGATTCTTTCTGTTGTATGTGCTGTTTTCTTGAGTCAGTGAATCCATGGGCTGTGCTGCAGGGGAGCTTGAAGCACTACTGTATTTTTATAAGTAAAACTTAACAAAACAAAATTTATGTTCTACAATTCTGTGATGTCTTAGACTGTTATTACCTAATGTTAATTTTATTCTCCAGTAATGTTTCCTTGTCTTTTAAGGGATACTTTAAGAGATACAGCTATCAAAAACATTTGTTTGTTTGTTTGTTTGTTTTGAAGGTGGAGACATCTTTGTTCCTTTAAAGAGTGAGCTGGATGAATTGCAGGAAGAGGTGGCAAGGAGAGCACATGAGCAAGAACTACGCAGAAAAAGAGAAAAGGAAATGGAGGCAGCAATGGGCTTTAATCCCCGTCCCAGCAGGTTCATGGACCTAGATGAACTGCAGAATCAGGGTAACCTTTGAATGCAGTACATCTTGCAAGATGGTAGTGCTGAAGTTTTTTGAACCTTTGAACGTAATTTCCTGATTTAATCGTGTGTGTGTGTCTCTCGCCACATCCACCCCCCATTACAGTTTTGTGCCTTCAGGAAGTGAAGTATTGTCCATTTCAAACCTATAGAAAATTAAAAAACTGTTTGGTATTTTGACCAAATTTCTTCTTAAATGAAAAAGCAAAGTAATGTAGAGATATTCTTAATATATCTGCGTTTTTCCATTTTTTCAGTGATATACACTGTTGATAGTATTGATACCTTGATTTAGCTGTAAGCCTTTAAGCAGCATCTTGGAATGAGCAGGGCTGTTTTTCCCTTTCAGACACCTCAGCTCCACTTGCAGCAGAAGTGGTTAATATAAACCATTGTTCTGTTTCTGCTTGATTTTAGTACCTTTGCAGCCCTTAACAGTTCTGCTTGTTCCTGCCCTTGTACTTTGCATTCTTTCTCCCTGCCTGGCTGTGCACCAACGGCACAGGTGTCAGGACAAGTACTCTGGATGAATCCAATTGAAAAGCTGAACTGGATTTAGGTTGTCTATCTTTTCTAGGGAAAAAGAATTTAAAAATAATTAAAAACCAAATACTAAGTTTGATTATCTTTTCCATGACTCCTCATCTTTCTGGCAGGAGATGACAGCAAAACAGGTTTAATTGGAAGGATGCAGCTGGAGCAGAGGGAACATGACAGGATTCACATGTAATACTTTGTTTTAGCTCTGAATCTCCATCAGCCAGTAAGAGAATTCAGGAGAAAGGTGGGATAAAGTGCACTGACCCAGTCAAGAGTGAACCTTGAAACCTGCTGGAACACTTAACTGGGGGGTGTTGGAAGGTGAGCAGAGCCAGTGAACACCTGGGCTCTGGTCTAACAAATGTATGTATGATCAGGGCAGTCCTGCTGTGGTATCCAGTGTTGCCAGGCCTCTTGGCATCCCCATGCTACATCCTCCAACCTGATGTAGAAAAGAACTGAGGTTGCTGGTTTGCTGCTCAAGGAGAGGAAGGAGGGGGGCAGCCTACAGCAGTGCCAATTTTGGACACAATCCCAACTGTGCTTTGCAACATACAGCCATGCCAACTGCTCAGCAGGCAGAATGACACCGTGCCAGTGGCAGCTGAACAATATGATTTCCATGAGAATGTCTGGCTGGGAATGTTTGTATAATTTTTGCTGACCATCAGTAATCCTTTACAGTACTACTATGGCCTGCTGGTAACCAGGTGAAAAATTCTGATGTACCAGAGTAGATGGATATATTTTTCTATTAGTATAGTGCTTACTTTTGTAACATAAATGCCAGTGATTTAAAAATTGAAAAGTAAACCTCTATTGCTGAACATGTTGTCTTCTCTGCTTCTCCTGCTTGAAAGAAAACAGCATATTCTCCAATATTTTACCCCTCTTTTTGATCTGTTCTATTATTTGATGGAAGCAAAGATTGCTTAGCTTTTCTTTGTTGAAAAGCAAGTAAACTAGACTAATGCTTAATCAAAAAAGAATTTGGTAGAATGTTTGAGGAGTTCAGATGCATTGACCTGAGATCTAGGGAAGTCTTTGTTTATTCCTTTTAAGTCTTTCCCCACCCCAATCACAGATATAATAGCTTAACAGACTGCTGGACTGCTTGGAGGGCTTGCTTGTATGCAGAACTCCAGAACACTTGTGACTCATTTTCCCCTCAAGTAAACTGCTAAATTCATGCAAAGAAAGCTAACTTTAGTATTCTGTCCTTGATTACAAGCCTCAGATGCCTTGATTTTGAAACTGAAGGTGCTGCTTGATTAACTTACTGCTCTAACAACTCTCATTCTCTCTCCAGTACTAGCTTTTAATGCAGGTTCTTTGGGGTTTATGGTGAAAGAGTTTGTATTTACATCTGTGCACAGCGGTGTTAGGGAGCAGGTCAGGCCACAGCATGTGTAATGTAGATTGAGAGAATGTAATTTATTGTTGGCTGATAAAGGTACTCACCTTCTCTGCCACAATGACAGAGACGTCCCATTAAAAAAGACCCACCCCTAAACAGAGTAAAAGTCAAGTTTTATTTTCTGTTTTCCCTGCCTCATTTGAATGTTTTCATTTTAGTGCATAATTTGCATGATGCCTAATAGGTGACACAAAATAGTTTGAGCATTTCTTCCTCTCAGAAATGGATGTTATGATGCCAGGATGCGGTTTCTTTTTGTGTCCAAAATGATTTATCCTTCTCTTCTCCAACACTGTTTTCTGAATCGTTGCAAAAGGAATTATTGACAGTTGTCTCTTTCTTCTCAGCTTCCACCACCTTGTTTTTCAGATTGCAAGACTGTTGGGTTTTTATATTCAGACTTAGAGCAGTTAAGTGTATGCACTACACTCGTTTATAGAAGTATTTCATACAGGCATTTATGTTCACACTCAAGCCTGAGTTTTCTTCCCCAGACATGTTAGTTGTTTCAGTTTGTTTCCATTTTGATGAAGAAGAGACAGATGGATTTTGTCAGGAAACTTAACATACAATGAAAAAACCTAATCTGCTGTATTTCTTTTACTGATACATTTTGGTTTAGATTTGGTTCTAAATTTAGTTTAATTCCTTCTTGACAGAAGTAATTTGAACTGACTCTGTTCTATGTCTGTACCATCTTTTAGACTGACTTAAAGTGTTGAAAATAGTAGAATAAGCTACTACAACTTTCTCAACTAAAGAAAATTTGAGGGGAAAAGATCCATTTAATGTCGTTTTACTGTGTGGATGTCAAGCATATCAGGGTGCTCAAGATGTACTTCTGCTTAGGGACGGTTAGGTGGTGCAGTCTGGGATATGCACAGCCTCTGCAAGAATCCGTGTGTGGAAGGATTTGGTGATCGCAAATGGGATGAGGGTAAGTGAGGCTTCTGCAATAATGAAACCAAAATGAAGGGTGCTGCCCATTTGCAGGGAGGAGTGATGGCTTTGAGAAGTCGATGCAGGAGGCAGACTCAATCTTTGAAGAGTCGCTGAATCAGGAGCAGAAGGGGGATTGCGCTGCAGCTTTGGCTCTCTGTAACGAAGCTATATGTAAGTAACCTTAACCGCCTGAGCTACTGCGCTTTGACTGTTTACTAATATAGAGTAGAGTCTGAAACACCATGTCACAGTAAGTGGTCAGGTCGTGATATGGGGATCCAGCTGCTCTTTAGGAATGTGCAGGTAGACAGAATTTTTCATTTTTATAAGCATTCCCATTTGGGGGTTTTAGTCTTATTCCTCTTCATCTCTGTTTTTTCATGTTTGCATTCATTTTGTTGTTCTCTCCAGTGCTAAGGTAGCAACAGCACTGGGGTGCTGATGTGCCCTTTTTGGTGCTGTTATGTTTCAGCAAGCACCTGGTAGGTGGTTCTCCTTGCCACTCAGTCCTTACAATTTTTCTGCATTGTCAGGCCGAATTGCAAAGGCCATTAAGCTCCCCTGTTTTTCATGGAGGGTGTAGCATAGGAAGAAAATGGTAGCCCACTATAGAATCTTCTGGATTAGCAGAAGTGAACTATGCTGTACTTTAACTTTCATGAAGAAAAAAGCATTAGGACATTGAAGTGCTTAAATGCATTGTGACCTTTTGAGAATGTGTGCTACGTGATTTCATTTTATTTTTGGTGTTTTTCCATTATGACTGGCTGGCTGTCTCACCCCATGCTCCCCTCTGTCTGTGTAGAATGGCTGCAGACAGGGTGAGTAGCTCCTGTGCTGTTTTCATTTAGAAATTGGCTTTTATGGACTGCAAAATAAAGGGTGCAGCATACAGCTGTAGTGACAGCTCAATTAGCTTTCTTTCCAGCAAGGAATCTCAAATCCCAGCTGGGTATTCCTGCACACAAAGGGAGTCCCAGATATGGAGGATGCAGGAGAAGAGTATATGACAGAATGAAGCATCATTGTAGTAAGGCTGGAAAGAGCCTGTGTGAAGGGATGAGAAATTGGGCTAAAACAAGGATATTGTTTTTATTTTATTTTGGTTTAGTTTCAATTAATGTGTTTGTACACCTGGCTAAGCTGAATGTGCATTAATGGAAACAGTAGCATCCTTGTGAATTCTTTTGTGGCAGTATTTGCATGGTCCATGTTTTTTGTTCCTGCTGCATCTTTTTTCTTTTTTTTCTTTTTCAATTTTATTCCTTTTTTCTGTTTGTTTTCTGCTATGTTTTCTTTTGCATTTTAGCTAAACTAAGACTTGCCATGCATGATGCCAGCGCTAGCACTCACAGCAGAGCCCTAGTCGATAAGAAGCTGCAAATCAGTATCCGAAAAGCCCGGAGCCTCCAGGATCGCATGCAGCACCAACAGCCACCGCAGCCGCTGCCTCCGCCAGCCTGCCACCCACCACAGGGCGGCACCATGGCCCAGTCTACAAGGTAGTGCGAGCACCTCGCCTAGGCACGGACCTGGGCTGCATCTGTGAGCAGTGCAGTCTGGAAGGAAATAGCGAACTATGTATATTCCCCGGATAGTCCAAGTCCTACTGTGTTACACCTATTTTTTTCTTCTCTAGGTTAAATCCTATTATAAAACATTCAACTACACCATTTTCCCCCTCCCCACCACCCTTTCCCCCAGTCTTTATAGAATAGTCCAATGTGCATGTGTTCAGAATGTGATCTGTGACACAGAATTGTAGCAGTCAGTGCCTGGCAGTATTGATGTCTCATGCGCCAAGGGAAAAAATACAATAGACAACAATCCGGCTAAAAAAAGTGGGGATACATTAGGATGAAATGTGACTGTTTATAATCAGGAGCAGTTTCAGGACTCAGTAAAAGACTGTACTACAGTCAAAATTTTGCTATAGTTGCTTTTATTCTGGGAACATCAGCCAGTGTGTTTAGTGCTCTGTAGTTTGAAAACTGTACACCGATCTTTTCTTTCTAGTCCACTTCTCTAGTGGTGCACTGGTACAACTCTTGAATCCAGATCCTGATCCTGTCACCTTGACTACTCCATCATTCTTCATTTTCTTTCTGTGCTTCCCAGCATCCTGTAGCCTGGCTTACCAGCCCTCCTCAGTGTCTCTTCATGATCCTTTCTTCCATACTGACTTTAACTACAGCATAATTAACTCTCTGCTATAACTGATCCTTTCTTCCTACTGTCTTTAGCATGCAGCTTAATCCTTCTTTCTTCCCATGCCATTCCCTCCTAGCACTAGACCATCCCTATCCAATTTCTAGGCTATTTCTTGAACTGTTACTTTTTTTCCCTCTCCCTTTTCTTACATGTTGTATTACCAGAAGCTTAGATAAAATCTCGGATGAGAATCATTTTTCTGTTCCTTTCTGTAAAATGCTGGGTACAGTTATATACAAACCCAGTTAATTTGCACACCTGCCAGGCTATAGTTCATAATATTCTTTTCTTTTCCTGCAGTACCTGAATTACATGTAATGAAAGCTGATCTTGTTGTCAATCAGGGGTCCATTATATTCTCTCTTATAGGAGAAATGCAGAGCTCAAATTAGGCATTTTGGCAGATTCTAAGAAAATGAAAGGCACTTTCTTAACTAGTTTTGCTAATGCTAAATTCACTCGTGGCTGCTCTGTGAAAAGAGCGGTTTTTTTTGCAAAATGTTATATCCAACTGAATGTTAATATTTCAGTCAAGGAAAAAGAAACCCTATTCATAGTCAGAGTTCTGTACTCCAACTTTGATTTAAATAACGTTATAGACAGTACAAAGTTTGCAGTTCCTCACAATTAATATTCCATTGCTACACACATCAACTAGGTCTTCATGATAACTTTCATTCCATGCATCTCAAGGAGGAAACAAAGCAGTAATTTTACAGTTGCCTTAAGTTTTCTGCTGGAGCTGATGTAGCCTGTCATTTTCTCATAGGCTGTGGACTTAATACTGTTTATTCTGTCTGTATATTAAAATGCTAACTAAATGCAGAAAAATGCCAGGGACATGTATGACTCAAGAATATAACTGTCTTGCATTGGTACTTAAAAGAATGAAAATTATTTTCTAGAAGTATGCTTAGGATACAAATTATTGCAGAGTAATAGTTATGTATTTAGCTTGAACTTTATTTAATGTTTTGGATAAATATCTCAAAAAATGAGACTATAAAAATGATATGAGAAAAATTTCAACCTGTTCTTCCATTTGTCAAGTCATTCTTGATGAAGCTGCCTGGAGAGAGGGGACCTTACAGAGATACTGTCAGTTCATGTTCAGATCACAAACATGCCCAAAGTATTTTAAAAGATATTTAAGATGTTACTGTTGAAAACAGTTATTTTATTTTATATAAATGCTATTCTTACTCTTCTTACAGTTATCCCTTCTCACATACTCAGTGTACTGGTTGAAATGCCTCTGTTGCTGTAGAAGAATACTTCATATAGAGCCTAATTGTATCGAAATACTCTTAAAAATATGAAATGGATTCGGTTAGATTGTTAAAGTAGGAAAACAAAGTTAGAAGCAAAGGACTAACACAAATGTGTCTAGTGAGTTAATGCAAAGTCTTCATCAGAATACAATGAGCAAAGTGTGTTGAGCTGTATGTCAGCTAGTGCAAGGTCTGTACCCTAGGAATAAACGTAAGCAATGACTACTGCTAATCATTTACTCTTCTGTGTGTTTTAGTGAACAGACTGGCCCGCTCCAAGTACTGCTGAGCCAGGAGGTACCACTGGAACCCAACAAAGAAGTGGAATTTGGGTCCAGTTCTTTCTTCCACCCACCTGCTTCCTGCCATGAATTGCATTCATCATTATATCCAGAGTCTTCCTCCTTGCCCCCTTCTGAAAGCAATCCATCCAACAGGATCTCTCCAAACTTCCAGTCTACTTCTGCTGATTTTCATGACCAAGTTCCCTCTTTTCCCTATAGGCAAGGGTTGGCAGAGAGGTCTGCAAGAACTGAGAATGAAGCCCACAAGAGTGGGGAGTTTGCTGACACGACAGCCACAGGGCTAAAAGACTATAGGGATTGCTGCAGTAGCAGCAAGTTAGAAGAGGTTCATAACATAATGCCTGTTCTTTCACCTCAGTACCAATCCAAGGCTAACACAGTAAACTCTGGGTCTTTGCCTACACTGTTTCCCTGTCCACATCCACCACAAGCAGCATCTCCTGAAAAGGACAGCCAGCACAGTCCTTGTTCCAAACTTGCAAGTTCTCCAGTGCGGCCCAGCATTGATCTTTTAGGGGCCTACCATGCAATGACCCCTGCAGTTTCATCCCCTACACAGCAGTGCTCCTCGGATCCTTTGCAGAAAAATAAGTCCTACAGAGCAAACAGCCAGGAGGTTTTATTTCCCTCACAGGGTGAATATGGCACAGCAGACGGTTGTAAATCTGAGGCTTTTAGTACAAAGGGACACGTTCGCTCCTTGGCAGAGCAGTTTCAGAAAATGCATGCAGTCTCCCAGAGAAAAGGTACTCGTGAAAAAGACTGGATTACTGCAGTGTGTCAGGATGAGAAGTCTCCAAAGTTAACACAGAAATCTTTCATCAACCATTCAGCTTCCGGTTACAGACAGCTAATCCATCAAAACCAAGAAAACAAAAACCAGTCTTCTGAAAAATTACACTCAACTGTGGATATTAGGGACGGGGTAGTTTCTTTGAAGGGTTTTAGTGCCCAACATGTTGCTTCTATGAGTTTTTGTTCTCATAGTGAAGAACTGTGTAGAAGAGGTGGACAGAATATAGCAGACCCTGTACCCTACGTGGAAAGGCACTGTCATGATGGAGGAATGAAAGAGGTGGATGATGGAGCTGCTAGTAGCATGGTTGCCTCTATGCCTGTGGACCATTGGGTGAATAATGTTACTAGGTATTACAGTTCTCAGAAGGCTAATAAGAATACTGAATGGCTTCCTGTACCTGGGAGGAGTCCACTCCTTTCTGATCAGAGAGCAGTTGGAGATGACTTGAGCAGGATCCCAGTACACCTGCATCCACAGTGGAATCAAGACACAGAACAGGAGATCTCAGAACTGGAATCCCTCTATCAGACTAGTCTGCAGGCATCTCAGGCCACTAGGCCTTTCTTGGGAAGACAGGACAGTGCTAGGTATCCATTTGACCAATCAGGTAAGAATGATGCAGTTGTTTTTCTTGGTTGACCTGCCTATGTACTGCAGTGTAGGTGAAGATGCATTTTCCAGTCGATTTAGTTAAATGGGTATTAATTTGTGCACAAATGCAGAAAAATTCAGGTTGTAGACTCTGGAAACTTTCCAGCTAACTAGAGAAAGCAGTGTGATAGCACTGCCTGGGGTGGCTGCAGAGTAGCTGTTGATCATGGCAAACATCTGTTAAGAGTAACATAGAAATAATTGATCCTGTTTTCAAGTAGAGAGCTAGCTGCTTATGTCAGGCTAATGAATTTTGCTGTTTGGAAGTCCTGCATCCCCTCTGGAATTTATTAAACTGTTTCTATCCCTGATGTTAACGTGCTCCACATTGGTGAATTTTAACTGATTGTATTGTAATTGAGAATTTGGTCTGTATCTGGTTGAGGGAAATAATTTTTAAAAGTTAATCAAGATCTGAGAGCTGAACCTGTGTTTTGCTAAGGACTGCCTGCTTTAAGTTCTGGAAGGTTACTTGTGAAAGCAGCACTGAGGGTACATGAGGATCCATGAGACCTTGTGGATTAGTTGGTGCTGAAAGAAAATGAACAGATTCCATCAGTGAGGACATCCAGCTGTTGCTGGAGGCATTCAGTTAGAGTCTGATGACAGCAGTCTGGTTCCACTTAAGCTGATCTAATCTCCTGCCTGAGATAGGGCAACTTTGTTTCTCTACTTCACAAGTGAAGGAAATTTCTTTATAATCTGTGTCATAGCATTAAAGCTATGGATTTTCTGGTTAAATACAAAGCAGCCTCAAATTGGATGGGTACCAAAGTGACACAGATATAGCTGTACACGTATGATGTATATTGCAGTGGATACACAGGACAGGTTTTCCCCTGCCCTGCAGCCATGGCGGTGGAGCCCCCATCATTCCTGACAATGTCAGACCTGGCTGTGACCAGAGTGAGTACTGCAGTAAAGTCTTGAGCAGGTTTTTGTTGAACGGCTTGAGTTTTCTCTGGAACTGTCGTGTCTTGCAGTCCACTCGCAGACCAGTTAAGACATCAAAATGTGGCCATTTACCATTTGTTGTCCTTCTGGTTTACTTTCAGAGTTAGGCAGGATCTGACTTCACAGATTTGCAGATACTGTCTTGCATGGGCTTGAATCAGAAGGGCTTATATATTCCTACTTAACTGACTGATTTTGGAAGTTCTTTCTGGAAATCTACCAGCATAAAGCCCAATTGCTTTAGTGGTAACTGGAGTTTCAGAGTTCTGTCATCAAATGACCCATTTCTTATGCTGACTTTTCTTGCCTATTTTCCCACCACATACATGATATGAGATAGGGATATTCTTCTAAAATGAACTTTGTATTTGAGATCTTCTGGTTTCCTGTAACTTTGAGTTGTTTTTTCCTAAGTTCTGCAAATTCTTTATAAAACTGAAAAGTTTGAACCAGTGCATCTGCTGTGATGAACTGGATGAAAATCACCTGATTTTTTTAGACCTAGTCCTAGGTCTAGGACTGCTCTTTCTTTCTTTTAACTTGGATTACGTATTCATTTTCAAATACTGTTGAAACTTTGACCCATGTCCACTGGTTTTGTCAGACCTTTCAATTCAGAATCATGGTGAAATGCCTCTGTTTCATGAGAGGGGCTTTACAGCACAGTTAAAGCCAAGCCAAATGCAACCAACTCAATGCAGAAAAGGTGGTGTTATCAGCATATCACCTTTCTTCCTTTTTAGAGGAACTAACTCCCTGTGACTGGTTTAAATTAGGCCATTGATCTGTATGCTCCATGAGAAATTTTAGGATTGTAACTGGTTGATGGAGATTGCACTGAATTGTATAATCCTAATTAAAAATAACATCTTTAACTATTTAACCGGCACAGCAAATGGCTGAGGAACTGTAGCACTGCATGGGAAGGAGCAGGTGAATATGTGGGGAGGGAACCTGAGGCTGACTTTTTTTATCCCAAATAACTTTAGATGACTTCCCTCTGGTAGCTGATTTTCTGTCTTTTTGGGCCCTCTAAACAATCTCACCTCTGTATCAGGCAAGTGTTGGTGTGCAGTTAAATCATTTAAATCTTAAATAGTTCAATTAACTGCTCCCCTGAAGCCTGCAGAAGGGCCAGGGAAGTAGGCATAGTATCCTGATAGACTGTCTCCCCTTGAAATGTTGGGTGTTAGCTGATGTATTCGTGTTCCAAGGATCTGTGACTTCTTGTTCTGTGTGTATAGTGCCTCTGTCTTTGCTGGAGTCAGACCTAAGGTAGTCAGAAATGTGCCATAACATGCAGTCAGATGGTGAATTTAATCAGTGTTTTCCTTCCCAGTCTCTGTGAACCTGAGTGTGAGGAAGCTGCCTGCTACAGCTGGCATGGGTCTGTCGAAAACCCCAACGGCGGAGATCGAGCGCAGTCTGTGTGGATCCACTGTCTCTTCTGTCTCCAAGGTGACATTTTGTACTTAAGATGTACTAGAGGGGGAAGGGCTCGCCCTGTGCAAGAAAGAATTTACAGTGGGATAAGTGAAGTACATTATGAAAAAGATACTGGGGTCATTGATATTAATGTTAGAAAGAATTTTAAGTGCAGTCTAGCTCTGGATTAACTAGCTAAAATATGAGTGACTCATGCTACATGCGGCTAGCATGCAGTCAAATTATCTAAATTCTAGCTTGGAGGAAGACACTCCTGAAAACATAAGATCTAGTCTCTTTCAACTTAGTGACATGAATTCCCTTGCATCACAACTGATGATAACTGCTTCTTAATTTTACCACTTGCAAGGGCACAGGCTCTTTTTTTTTTTTTTCCACTGTGTCACTCCATATTTTTAAAGTGGGTGATAATTTGGTATTTGCTACAGTTAGTAGTTAGTCACCTCAGGGTGGGAGAAGATTCTTTCTCATTTTTTCCTGGGAAGAAACTGTTTAAATAACTGTCATTACATATCACTGCCTGCATATGAAGACATGGAAGTATTTTCAAGGGGAAGTGACATTTCCTGTAATATCTCTGTACTTGTTAAAGGGAGCTCAAAGTTTGTTCTTTTATAGAACAAAAGAAAAAAAGATGGAATAAACATTTCCTGTGCTAGCATAAGATTAACAAGCTTCCAGCATTCATCAAATAATCCTAATTTTTTTTTTTTAATATGAGAAGACTGTAGTATTTTATCATGACTCTCAGCTGCAGCCATGATTATCTCTCCAGGGACAGTGATGCCTGTAGCAGCAGTCAGTCCTTTAGGTAGATTCATCCCATTAAAGACATTTTCTCCTGGCTTTAGATACTTATAAAAGAATGTATCTCATTTAGGCAAATCAATCTGTGTATATTTACTAAGGGGAGAAATATTGTAAGGAATGATACTTTTAATCAGCAGATCCAAACAGACCCGTTTATCTTAAGTTTTCAAAGTAGTACCTGAATGAACGATTTCAGGAAAGAAAAAGTCATTAAATATCATTGAAGTATGCTCCATTATATTTCTATTCATCTGTTGCCTATAATTACTGTACAAAATTGATGTTATGAGAAACCTTGTCTGAAATGTGTGATATTATCTGCAGGTCACATATACCAGAGAACATAGCAAGGAGCCCGAAGAGGAGGAAATATACAGTGCAGAGAATTTCCGTCGCATTGCTCGCAGTCTCAGTGGGACAGTTATCTCAAACAGAGAAGAGACCTTGGTCTCTTCTCACAGTTTTGTAAGTACAATGATGTGCAGCTTTCCAAAGAGCTATCATCTGTGTGTAGGGTTGCTGTTTTCTCTGTCTTCATTTAGTAGTTTACAAACAAGACAGAAGACAATAATAAGCCATGATAAAAGCCTGTCTTTTTTGTTTTGTCTTTGGAAGAAGAATGAACTTTTATATAAGTAGCAGAACTGTCTTCTTCAGGTATCGTTGCAGAGTGGTGGCTGCTGCAGCTGATACGCATGTCAGCTAACATTACTTGTATGCAGAAACACCCAGTATAAACATTTTTTTCAGTTGACTTAACGTATTTTCAAGAAAGCTTCTCATACACCTATAATTTTAAAAAACCCATCAGTACCAATAGGAAAGTTTCTGCTCTCTTGTGAGTTTATTAAGCAAATATCATTTTTAGAGAGTAAAAGTAAACGTTAAAGGGGAGGCAAGTCAAGACTTGGTGCAGACAGTTACATACAGAAAATGACTAAAAGTAAGGGGATTGATCTTTCCTTTGTCCTCTCTGTTAAGTAGTCTTAGATGCAATTTAAAAGTATCAGAAAAACAGTAACAGAGTGTTTGGAAACATAGCTAGATATAATGTCAAATTTTGGCTTGGACTGAATTTTTTGCAAACTCTACTCAAGCTTTTATTTGAAACCAACTGTGTAACAGGTATAGAAGAGTCGCAGTTGCAAAATCAGTTAATTAGACAGGTTGGTCCAATTGCACCTCTTTGCTGTGTAGCATAAACTAAGTATATGTCAACTTTGAAGAGTTTGCTCCTCAGCATGCTTTAGCTAAGGGCTCAGACATACCTGGGAGTGCTGGCAGAAGCAATTACAAACCTCTAGCTGTCAAAGACCTGCTCTTTCTGCTGAGGTTTCTATCCCCACAACACAAGCGGCCAATAGGATGGTTGTCTGTTTCAAGTACGGCACTGCGCTCAAGTCTGTGATGGTTCATTGTTGTGCCATTCAGCCATCCCTGCTTTTTGGGGTAGGTATCTCCTCATAGAGGCAAATGGTACAGCACAGGTAAATACTTCAGCTGTGACAGGTAAATCTGTTCACAGTCTGGAATCAGAGCTTTCAGTGAAGCCTGGTAGAAAATAGAAAGGGAGAATCAGCAATACTCTATTTCATGGCTTGTGTAGCATACCATTTCCAATTCTGACTGGCCTGACACTGTTTTGTGTATTCAGTTCATCAGCCAAACCCCCAGGAGTGGTTTGTGTTTGTTTTGGATTTTTATTTTTGTTACAATTCCAGTCTAATGATCCTATGTAGCCCACCACTTCAGTAAGAGCCTTACTGGATTGATGCAATTTTTGTCTGTCTTTTTCACATACAGATGCATGTTTTTGTTCCAGTGACTCATCCCTTTCTTCCTTGGATCAACACCACCTTTGCTTGTTTCAACCCAACTCTGTGTTTACTCATCATTTTATGTTCTGTTCTTCTCCTTTCTCATTTTACAAAAGGAAGCACCAAATACGAGGAAAATGCCAGTGGACACCAGCCACCGTTCTTCCAGCTCCACTTCCCTTCCTTTCCCTCATGATCCTCCTGTATTTCCCTTTGATCCCCAGCACAACCCAAACCAGGTGCAGCACTCACCCCATGATGTACTGATGCCCAGCATGGTGGGCAAGGCACGTAAACTGTCAGGTAATAATCACAGGACTTTTCATCCTTCTTCGTGATCAGAAATATTGCTGAAATACAGCTCCTCAGTTCTTGTCTTTCATAATGGAGTTTCACTAGCTGCCTGAATTCCTCCAGAAATCTAGAAGGACAAATCACATTTCTTCTTCTCTGTCCTTCAGAAATTTTCTGTGGTTCTATGCTAAATGTGCATAACCGAAGCCAATAACCTTTATGGAAACATTATGATGGCTTTATACGAAGTCATATCAATATTTTTATGAGTTATTTTCTTTAATGTTAAAGTAGTAGTAAGACCCACCACCTTGTTGCCATGTATAAGAATACTTCCACAAGTTACTCATTCCCACAAATCACACGTGTGCCAGTAGAAATAACTACTTCCTGCATGAGAATTATTTTCCTGTGACAGCATCAAAACCAGTTTGATCTACCAGCCTTGGAATACTTTGTTGGGCTCCTCTATGATGAAACAAGGGGCTAGTAAAGAAATCTGTGACAGCAGCTGCAGTAGGATAAGGAGAGGAAATGCAGTGAGGAAAATGAATGCTGGAAAAGGTACAGCTAGCTTTTATTCAGAATTGCGTGTCAGCCAGTAACTGGATGTACTAGTGATTTCATTGTTCTTCTGTCACCTGCTGGCCACAGCTGATAGTTCAGAGAGGATGAAACAAAAATTATAACTAAGCAAACCTTTTTTTAAAAATTTGTTTCAGGAGATCAGAAGAACATCATCCAGAAACTTCTGGTTGTGCCTGACAGGGGTGAAGCTTTCCAAGGTGAAGACTACCCAGGTGTGGCACTGAGCTATGGGAGTCTCCCTTGTGTACCCAAAGGCACCCTCTCCCAGGGGCAAAAGCCTCTTGTTAATTTGCATTTAGGAGGTGGAGCATCAAGTGTCTCTGGCCATTTGAACACAAGTTATCCTGCTGCACAAACAGCCACGTTACCAGATAAGCGAACAATGCTCTGGGGGAAACATGCTGGCCAGCCAGGCAAGAGTTTACAGGAAGGCTTTCTCCAGCAGCCTTCACATCATCACATGCATGAACCTCATGCCATCGGTTGCAGACTACCAGCCAGCACAGACTACAGCACTTTAAGAATACCACGTGAGCCTTCTTGGGATCCCGGCGCTTCTCAAGGTTGCCCTGTTCCCCCCTCTTGTGTTAAGGCCCCGGGTCCAAGGAGAGTAGATATGCCTCCAGAAGAAGACTGGCGAGAGAGCAGCTACACCCCTCAGCCTGGCAGAAGGCGAATGCTGCCAGTGCATGTGATGGATGGGACTTTTTCTTCTGCTCCTGAGGCACACAGAAATATGCTGGCTCGAGCAGCAGCAGCTACTGGCACCATACAAAATAATGGCTGGTGAGATCCCATTCACTCCGTGTGCCCCAGTACACCACTCTGTGGACTATGGTTGTTGCCAGAGTGTGGATTGCATGGAGACAGGAAACTTTTTCAATCGGTATCTGTGCCAGTTTTGTCTTAAAATGTAGCTATACAGTATGTGGAAACTAATTGCACTGTATTTCGTTTCTGACACTACTGAACTGCTGTCTGGATGGGGAATTTTAACTATTCTAGTCCTGGCCTCTCCTAGCAAACAAGTGCTATAGGAATGGTAATTTGCTTACGGGTAAGTTCAGAAGTGTGCACATGTTTTGAAGGAAGATGGCAACTAACAAAAGGACATTTTTAAGGACTCTTTTTCATGAAATGTAGCTTTGGTAAATTCTTCACAAAAAAAACCCAATCCTTTTGTTTTCTTCTCCTTCCTCTCTCCTGTTCCTTCCTAGGAAAAGAAAAAAACTGACCCACCTTCCAGGTTCCAGTAAATCTGCACTTGGCAGGTGGTAGTTAGTAAAGCAAGCACAGTTTTCAATGATCTGAGATCTCATACAGAGATCACAGCTGTAGTTGCTGCAGAGGAAGTGACAGGGAGACATTGTTCACAGTAAACCCCAATTTTCTCCACTTCTTTAAAGCAAACTAATGATGCTTCAAACAGAAAAGACTGTTAATGCTGCACGCTTAAATACACCAATGTAAACACAGAATAAGTTTAACTATTTTAGTGTCAAGCATACTTGCTTTTGTAAGTATTTTTCAAATAAATCTATGAAAATAGTTCTATTTACCTGTCTGTGTTTGAGCTTTCTTTTCTGTTTAGCTTTACTCTTCAGTTGGCTGGAAACTTCTGATTAATTTTCTTACACATGAACAAACATAAGGTGTTTCTTCTAGTTCATTAACAAAGTTTATGTAATAAAGACTTAGATTGGAAGAAATGCCTAATTTTGACTCAGGACTTGATGTGTTTCATTACTACTCAGCATTTAAATACAAAAAGTATTTTGAGACTGACTACTTGTTTTAAGGAAAACTACTACATCTATGCAGGATGGTAGTGTATGCAGATATACAGAAAAATCATTAGAAATTATCGATGTGGAAAGAAGTGTCATTTTAATCATGCTTGCACTCCTGCTCCTGCAGATGCTTTCAGGTGTGGTGGTTACGAGGTGTTCAGAAGCATGGAGGGGTTCTGTTCCATCCTTGTCCTGGTACATGGTTCTGTTGGTAGCAGGGCTGCAGCTGTGGCAGTGTCAGTGCTGGTGGAAGGGCTGCTCTGCCCTGCCCCATCGCTGCCCTGTGAATGACAGGGCTCCTGCTCTGTGACCTGAGGGGCTTTGCTCTCACTTCATGCTAGGCTTGATGGAATCCCATCAATTGTTGCTGTTTAGCCTGAGATTGAGCCTCATTCGTTTCAGTTATTTTATATTGTCAGTTTCTTATTTCTAAATAATCACTATTGCTTCTGTTATTGTTGTAGTCTCCTACATTTTACATTTGGGATTATGTTGCACACTTCTTTGTACTTAACTAATCCACTAGCAGTGGTTACCAGAACAAAGCACTCTGTTCTCCCACTCCTCTATTCCAAAAATACCCTCATGACTTTCAGCTTTCTTACATAATGGTTTTGCGGACTTCATAGTATGTGTCTTGGTTTAAAAAGACAGGTGTCTGCTGAGGAGGGCAGGAGCCTCTCTTGAAAAGGAAAATGTAAATGCCCTCCCTCGGAATTACTATAATTTTGAAATTAAGGAGCTCTCAGGCAAAGATATGGGAATAGGAATAACAGTTCATTATTAGAAAAAATAAAATAAAAATGCAGTAATACAAAACAACACTGACAGAGTCAGAATATGACCTGACACCCTGTGGGTCAGGGTGTTGGTAGCAGTCCCCTTAAATGGTGGCTGCAGTCCTCCTGGTGTGATAGATGTGGTTCTGTTGAAGCAGTGATCCTGTAGAAGGGTGTAGTTTTTCTCTGAAGGTCCAGTGGTGCTGTAGATGGGCCTGGTCTTCCTCTAGGAATTCAGTGGAAAAGAAAGCTGCTCCTCTGAGAATCCAGTGGGAGAAGGGTGTCTGTGGTTTTCCCAATCTCAGGTTATATCCAGGTAAGAATGCTTGGCTCCTCCCCCTGGGCAGAGCATCGCACAATGGGATGGTGTAATTTTATCAGTCATGCAGTGACACTCAATGGCCCATTAACAGAAGATATTTCCTGGAGGGAGGACTGGTTGTGGAAGAGATAAAGAAAACTGCCCCACCTGGTTTTAACAGGTGGCCCAATTAACAGAAGATAACTGCTCCACCTCTAACAGATGGCAGTAGAATACACACCCCCAGCCATGTCTTGCATTTGCAGCCTAAGACAATATGAAACTTCAATAGTACTAATTTTCTAAATATGAACAAATGGAGTTTATATTTTACTTGAAACAACTGTTTGATTCAGGTTTCCCAACAGATACAGAATTGTTAGTCTCTCATGGCATAGCAACCTTTGTTTTCAGCTTTTTGATACCTTCAGCGGTTGGTGAAAGCTGCAGTAGCCCCAGGATGGAAATGAGGACATGGATAAGTATTTGACACTTTGTTTGACTACAACTGTAAAAAATTCAGTTGCAAACTGAGACTTAATAGTCTGGATGTAAGAAAACAAGCTGCCAAAGTAAAGTACAAAGTCATGACTTTAAGAATCAATATAAAGTATGAAACTTCTGCAACTGAAGATAATGTGCATGCTTAGCTTTCTTATGTGACCAGGAAAGAATGGAAGTATACTTACATAAAGCTCTGCAGAATAATTCTGAGTTGATGCAATTTATTAAAATAATCAGTAGTAACCAAGTGGGTTTTTTTAAGAGAACTGTTGTGTTTATTATGTTACAGTTCTAGCTACTAGGTTTCAAAACTGTTTTTAAATGTCCTTTGTATATCAGTTGCATTGTATGAAGTTAACCAGAGGCCTGAAAAGGAAAAACTGGGTCCATACCAAGCAGTATATTAGTACATCTGAAGAGAGACAAACTGACGTACATTCAGCAATATATTTAACATGGGTAGAAACGTGGGGCTGGAAAAATACTGTTACTTCAGCTTGTGCTTGCAAGTTTTAGTAAGGTCAGTAAGATAATATTTACTTTGTAATTCATTTGACTAACTTGTCTTTTCAGTGATATTTATACCATACCAAAAATCAATTATGTAGTAATTTGATAACTTGCTAAAGTTCACTGTTGCTTACAGGAAGGGTGAGGAGGGGGTTCCCACAGGAATTCAGCAGCTGTTTAGAATTCTTAAGAGTTTGTAAGCTTCAATGCAATATAACCTTTTCTTTGTCCCTGGCTGAAGAGTATGTTATTGGATGGAATTAAATGAAATGAATGCCATACATACTGAAATTCACCTTTTTAAAATAAGTGAATGTCAGTTCTCCTAAATATAGAATTCTAATTCCCTATATTTCTATGATCGCTCGTTGTGTTTGTAATATGCCTTTAGACCTTGTGTAGGGAGCAAAAGAAGACAATAATAAAATGCAAAGTAACTTGGTGTCCTAGCAGTAGTGAAATTATGTAAGTATGATCCTTCTGTGTTTGGAAAAGGAACTACCTAGCACAATTCCTTCTCTCAAAGGCAACCAAGTTTGTACCTGCCGTTTGTGGAAGTCATATTTAGACCTGCTGAGCAGCACATGTGCTCAGATAGAGCGTGCAGTACTTGGGAGTTAACCAGAATGTGCTCTGCTTTAGAGAAGGGAAATGCCTGTTTCTTTTTAACAAAGGCTACTGCACCCACATTAAGATAGGGGGATTTGGGAAGAGAGAAGGAACTGTCCTACTCATAATTTCTCCTGATTGTTAACATTGCTGGAATGGACTTACCAGTGATGGTTGGGTAGGACATAGAAAGTACAGGCAGGATTGCAGAATACTGGAATTCATGGAGGGTTTGGATCTAATCTTATGTAGGGAGAGGGGCAGGGCAGAGGTGTAGGGAGAAGAGAAGGAGGAAAGCAAAAGAAATGGTGGATTAGAATAGGAAGGAACAGATGGATAGGTGAAAAAGGCAGAATGAAAGGAAATGTGTGCATATCTTCACTCAGATGTGTCTCTTTTTAAGGAATACTCAGTAATCAGTCTAAATTTTCCTTCCTTCTTTCAGTGGATAGATTCCTGTACAGAGATGGTCCTCAGCAGCAATGGGGTGCTGAAGCTTTTGAGAAGGGAAGATTGACTGATGGAGAGAGTAGGCAATGTTCTTTTTAGCAGTCTTTGGTTATGTTCCTGCTGTGGTAAATGAAACTGTGCAGAAGCACTTAGGTACTGCTGCTGTATGTATAAATAGACATTGGACAAAAGGTGTAGTTAAGTCCGTGTTTGTGCAAGCTTAGACAAAATAAAAACGTGCTTGGGATTTACAAACACCTCACTGAAGTTAGATGTGTTCTGGAGTCTCCTACCACTGTGCTGTCTCTTGTTCAGCACTGTGGCTGGTAAAAAGCATAAATATATTTTCATCCATCTGTGCTTGCTGCCTCTGGCATTTTGTCAGTGCATAGTCCAGAATCTTTTCAAGTCTAGTTACATACCTGTGGGCTTTTTAAAGGTTAATTCTTCACTGTTACTGTTGCCGATGGAATTACCTTTAAAGTTTCAAAAAATGTTTTAGAAAAAGCATGTTAGATCAATTATTTTTTAATTCTCTTGCTATCTGCATCATTCTTCAGTGAATAATTTTTTTTTTAATCCTTTAAAACCAAAGCAATTTAACTTGGAAAGATTTTTAAGATTGCTTTTACATTAACGGAAAAATGCTAAGACCAGCTATAGAGTCACTTGAGAGCACTGATATTTTCACTAGCATGTTTGTGGAAGCAGATACAAATGGAAGAGTTCTGCTGAAAGAAACACGAACTTCCTTATTGGCATCAATAGAATTGTTTTAATATTAATTGTTGAGTGAGTAAACACTGAATATACTCATAAATAAGGTCAAGTGTCTGTTTGTAAACTAACTTACATTAGGTTTGTTGAAAGAGGATTATCTTAAGTTTTGGCTGGCCCAGTCCCAGATGATTCACTAGTTAATCATAGGCTTGAGAAGTTTTATGTGTGTATATATCACTAATCAAAATAATTTAAAATAGGAACACATGAGAAAAGTGAATACAATAAGCTGTACTTCAGTAATAACCATAAGAATCATTTAATATTGCTAAATTTTAACTTCTTCCCCACTCAGGCAAAATTTTTTTGATGGCAGTCTAGGGTTAGCTGTCCTTCCAGGGTTTTACTCAAAATTTATACCAGTTAATTATTATGTGACTGTCAATTGAGGGAGCTCCGAGCATAGAACTTTTGCTGCTTACAAAAAAAGAAACAAAAATATTTAAGGTTGTCTTAAATTACTGAAAGCACCTTAATGCATGAGCATGTTAACAGATAGTATCTCTGTGAAGGTTCAGACTGACTTTTGTTTAAGATCTAAAATATGTCAATCAAATTGAACTTAATCTTATATTACTGTTAACTCAGCTACTATTTTTCAGAAATCAGGTATGTATTTTAAAGTACATTTAAGAAGAAATAACCAGTTGTTCATGGCACTATGTATTAATTGTTCCTAATAGGATGAAATAATGCATACGTTCCCTTTTTTTTGAAATTCAAGTAGTTTCTCCAGATAGACTAAAAAAATCTCAGTTGACATTAAACAACCATTTCAGTGCTGTAGACTGGTTTTGGATAACTGCCCTTAGAGGCGTAAAAGAAGCTATTTAATGTAGCAGATGAATCAAGCCAGGTTTTTGACACCATACTCGTCTGAAGAGAGAGAAGAAGGTATGTGTGTGGGAGTCTTGACTGATCAGTAAGCTACTGATCTGAACACAAGGTTGTAATTCATGGGAAGAGCTCAGTGGTACAGATGAGAAAATAAAATTGTCATGACTTCTCATGGAATGACATCTCATGGTGGGTTGGGGGGAAGCCCACATCTCTCCAGTGGTTTCAGAGTTGTCTATTAGCTGATGAATTTACAGTGACAAAATATGTAGTAGAAGAGCTTTTAAATGTTTATGTGGATTATTCTGATATATCCTTGAGATATCCTTTTCTACAATCATTTTTCGTGACCTCAGGGTTGCCCAGTTATGAAGGTCATTTTTTGTTAAACCCTTTCTTCAATCCTGTCCAATCCTCTTGTAACAGTTACTTCTTATTAGTACTTCATGGTGTTTGGTCTCAAAGATGCAGAGAGGTAAGCTGAAAGCATAGTTCCACTTTGATCTCATAGTCACAATGGTCAGATGCATTTGTAAGAAAAGAGTGCATGAACTCTTCAGCAACTGAGTTGTTACATCTGCTTTTTGTGGATTTGTTGTCCTGACACTTTCTTTTAAAATTGATTAATGGGATTTCTCTGATCTGTAGGACATCATGTTCATGGATCAACAAAGTTAAAAAAAATAGTAAAACATACCTCACACTGTTTTCTATCATAGTTCCTGTTACAGAGGAGTAGTAAGTTTGGGGGGTTTTTGCAAGATCCTATACAAAGACCTGCTTACCTTGAGTACTTTGTCAGTTAAGTCTCTTGCTTGTGGAGGCGCTGAGGAAACGAGAGAATGCAAAGGAGGGCAGCAAAAAGCAGAGTGAACTCAATTTTTAGAGTGAGTAGAGGTGACTATTAATAGTCTATTAATATCATTAAGGTAGTAAGATAAATGAAGAGAGGGAATTGGTTGGTCTCAGATGGTAGGAGAAAGAGCAATTGCTTAAGGCGAAGGAAGGTAAAGTTTGAACTAGATAATAAGGGCAGGGGAAGGAATGCTTTAAGCAGAGAAAGTGATGTTTTGAGGAACCTAAGGAAGGGTTTGAGGTACCATCACTCTAGAGGTGTGAAATTTAAATCAGATATGTGTCTGGTAGAGTTTGGTATGTGAAAGTTACCTAAAATTCTGGAGTCAGGTTGCTTTAGCCTGTTTTTTTACAGTTCTGGTATGATGCAAGTAATGCCTGTGGCCTTGACTAGCTTTTTTAATGTAGTCTGTACTTCCTCAGCCTATTCACAGAGTTTATCAGGCAATGAGGGAAATGTGTGCAGGAAGGGAATGGGACAGGATACACTGTAATAGTGAAGTAGCTTGTGATTTTATACCAGCACTATCTAATACTATCTAATAATTTGGTTTTGGTTTTTCTCTTTTGAAGTCACTGCAGCTTCTTAGTACTGGATGACATTGAGAGCTGGAGTATTGCAATGATGATGACTTTGTAATGCTGGAGAAAATGGCTTAAGAGAATGCTTTCAACCTTTCTGAAAAATGCCTCTGTTACAGATAAGATTTGTCATAAAATAGCTGACTTGGGACAGCACGGAAACCTTGTGCCCTCTTAAAAGGAAACTTTCAATATTGATATTGAAACTCAGTGCAGAGTATGTCAAGATATATTTTAAATAATACGTGCCTTTTTTTGAAGCAGTCCTACAGTTTATACCAACCTCAGTATCATTTCTGGCATTTAAGAAAGGACAGCTTCAGTCACTAGTGAGAGTCAATGAAATGGAACTTCTTAAAAGTTTTGTCTTCATCTTAGTCTGCTGCTCATATCACGTCTTCCCCTCTCAGACCTGGTTTATCTTTGCAAGATTTGTTCTGTGCATCTTTCTCTTGGGATCTGGAATATATCTCTCTCTCCTGTGAATCAATTTCCTTCTTAGTTTTCAAAAAGTTCTTGTTGGGTAATTAGATGATTCTGGGACATTGTGCCAGTTTTTAAGGTATGTCGCTGTTAGAGTCAGAAGATACTGTTCTGATATCTGCCCTGCTGCATGAGATGGCTAGAAAATTTCACATAATCATTTTTATGTCTGACTTCTTTCTGCTTAAAATTCAATAAACAGCACTTGTCTGGGGCAGTGATTAACTAAAATGTAGTTGCTACTATACTTTGCAGCCCTCCATCAGGGGAGGTGTCAGAACAGTCAAGATTTTAACATTGCACCTTTTTGTTTAAATGGCTCTTGCATGCTGCTTCAGTGGGTACTGCTTTGAGATGGAGCAGAAGGAAATCAGGTATCATCTGCGTCCCAAATGGTCCCATTCCCCATGGTACAGAAGAAGATGGATTGGTTTGGTTATTCTGTGTGTTTCTCCTGATGAACTGTTTTTTCATTATGAAAGCAGTGGTTCAGAAAGCAGTCCAGTGCTAGCAGCTAGGTAATGGTTTGGAATATCCCATCAGAATAGGAATTGATAAATTCTTTTTCTCTTTTCTCCTTTCCCTATCCCTATCCCTTCCCATTCCATTCCTTGGAATGGAATGGCCACTTGGTGGCAAAGCTGAACAGGAAGTAAAACATGACTCTGCTTTTCAGATTTGTCTGGCACTTGTGGGAAACTCACAGGATTAGAAAGGCACACTGCCTTCTACCTGCAAAGCTGCATTTCTGTTTGTAATTGTGTTCCTAACTTCCTACAACCATAATGCTACTTGTGGTGCTGGTGGAAGATATTTGATTTGTTGAACACAAGATGTATCAAATCAGTCATATTTGTCTTTGCCAGGAGGTAAATTGAGACCATGTGAATGTCTTTTCCAGAGTCAGTAGCAGATTTAGAGACCACATGGAAAAGCTGCAATAAAGGGCCTAGGGAGAGAGGTAACTATTAGGCAATATTTCTGCCTAATGAAGATTTTTATATTGTCCTAATGAGAATCACACATGCTTGGCATTTTAATGAGGTAATATAGAATATGTCAGAAAAATGACAATAAAATGCCAAGGTAACTGTACTAGCCAATTTCTTTTTCTAGCTGTTGTTATCATTGAAAATGGTAAGATAATTATTTTAATGTTTTTAGGATGTGTGGTTTGTAGGGAGACATAATACCATTTTTCATATCAACCTGATGTATTGGGGGAGCAAACCCAGCAAGATTTCATCCATATGAGCCTTTTCTTCAGGTAATGCCTGGATATAACTGGAAGTGTTTCAGCCTGCAGGGCACTAGGTATGCTGCCTAGAGGCTGATAATGTCCCCTTCTGGCACAGCATCATAACAAAATAATATTATGCTGTGCTTTTTCCTCAATGAGCATTCTGACTGCATCAGCCCCTTTTACTTCACACCCCAGGGAACGTGGAGGCTCCTGGGAGAAGAGAACAATTCAAATAAGTAAGGCATCTCTCTTGTAACTGCACTTCAGGTGAGGTGAAGGGGAGATTCCTGACAACACTCAGCAAGGTCTCTGGTTCCCTGCGTGTTTGGAAATGTATGGACAAATGAATTTATTTATAATATGGGACTCTCTGCTGTTTCATGCTGTCAGAAATTCAAACTGCCTTTATTACTGGGCTCCTCTTGGTTTTAAATACAAGACTGAATTCATTCCCCCTGCTTCTTGTTTCAGCAGATCTACTTTAAGCTAATGTTAAAATCAGAGTGACACTTACTCCCCTTCCTGTCCTGTGCTCTCCCTGCATACACTGAATTGATACACAACCTTGCTATTGAAGGAAATGAGCTTTGGTCCTATTTAAAAACCAGGCCCTTTAAATTGATTGTACAATGACAGACATTTGCAGAACATGTGGTATAAAGTAGTAATTCCTGCTGCTGGAAAGCTTAGCAATTAAATTCAAAATAGTCATCCAGGATTTTTTTCCATGATACTCTAATGTATCCCAGCTCTCTTTTTGCATGCATGCACACATTTTACTTGTGGGCATGGAATTACTAGAATCTGTTTTTCCAAAACTTTGGAGTCTTGCAAGTGTATTAATAAATACCCCAAAGGTTTATAATTCTTACTCCCTTAAAATTTTCACTTGCTTCCTTGAGTGTTTTTATGTGATGTTTCATTCAGAGTTTTGTGCTTGTACTGTCTTGGCTGTAAAATAAAAAAAGCAAGGTTAACCCAAGCACTTGTGTAACGTCTCAATTTCAATGTCTTTTTGCTTAAGCCAAAGAGCTTTTCATGCTCAGCATGGCAGATCCTCATCTCAGGTGTCATCCTTTTCCCTTGGACCTGAATGTGGCAAGAACCAAGAATTCGCTGGAAACCGGTACTTCTGAATGCCTTTTCTTCCTTAAATTCCTGGTTCATTGTGTGGAATAGATTGCACAGCTCGGTATAAATAATGCATATGAACTTCGCTGTTGGTTTGTATAGAACATGAGGGCCGCAATGGAAGGGAGACTCTGCCCCCCGTCAGCCTACGCAGCTTTGGGGGATGAGGGGGGCGGCTCCTGCCGCCGTACCCAGGGCCATCCATGCTCTTTGGTCCACTCTTGTTCAACTCCAGGGAGAAGGCAGAGACGTTTGGCTGAATTATCTGTCACTGGGAGTTTGCCCCAAGCTGTGCCCAGATTCTAACTGAGGGGGAACTTCTCTTTCCTCCTCCCTCTCCCGCCAGGTGCGGCTCTGGGCCCCTTTCTGCCGTGCTGGCGCCCACTGAGGGCACGGCCCCTCGCTCTGCGCTGGTTCCCAGTGGGAACTGAGGGCTTCGCCACCCCACAACACCGCTCCCCCAGCTGTGCCGGCCCCGGGGCGGCCCCACGGAGCTCTCCATGGTGGCCGCCGGCCCTCGCCAGCGCGGGGTCGCTGGGGGCCGGGCCATCCCCCGCACCTCCCCCTCAGCCCCGGCCTGGCGCC
>VXBC01001521.1:1916769-1930137 GCA_013399945.1 Ploceus nigricollis
GACGCGGCGGGGCCGTGACCCCCGCCCGAGTGCCGGGGCCCGCCTGGGCGTAGAGAGGCGGCCTGGCCGTGGGGAGCGGTGCCCTCCATGTGCGTGCCGGGCTGCCCTGCCTGCAGGTGGGGACGGGGGGGCAGCTCGGCACCTTGCGGAGGCGTGGGATGCCCGCACGGGCGTGGGAGTATCCGGGGTCGGCATTGCTGGATCGGGGGGACTGAGCTGGGCGCGGGCGGGCCTGTGAGGGCTGCGGGGGAAGCGGTGGCCGGGGCCTGCGGGCCTGGCGCGTCCCGCCCGGATGCGCAGCCCGAAGCGTGTGCGGGGCTGACCGGGGGCACCGCCGCGCTTCGGCCCCCCCGCGCCCCGGCTCTGCGGGGCTTTTCCGCTGTCTGCGCAGGGGAGAGCCCTGTAAATGCAGACGCTGTCAGCGCCGGGGAAGAGCGAATGGGAAGGTGCTGCCGCCCGTTCTATTGGCTGCTGTTCTCAGGTTCCAGTTCTGATGGAGAAAATTCACCTTGATCTATTTCTTTGTGGCCTTCCTTGGTAATCTCGTGGGGAGCCGCGAAAAGTCAAACGGTATTATTCTTAGGAGAAAAAGTAAAGCATTTTATAGTAGATACATCCATCTAAAACTAGGATGGTCTAGCGACCAAAATGGTATAAAATAGTTATTTTCTCTAAACCGTGTGAAGTGTGTCATTTTAGTTTTTGTGAGGAGAATAATCCTTTGCAACCAGAGCATCCTGAAATATGTGTGTTAGACCTAAATTGATAGTTAAGGGAAGAGCATAGGTAGTGCTTCAGAGAATTCCTAGGTTGTGTTTACTCAAGTTGCACATAATTTTATTTTGATCCCAGTGGTTTTCGTATTGCACTGTATTTGGTGGTGTCAGTGTGGATAACTGTTATGGCAGGTCTGGTTGGAAATCACAGGTGTATACAAGTAGTCTGCTTTTAAGGTTGACATTCCTAGGAACACCGGGTCTGACTGAGTTGGAAGGGATGCAGATCTGGTTGTTTAACTTTTTATGTTACAGGGGGCCTTGAGAAATTAAAAGGATGCATTTGTCCTCAGCACGTGTTAATTAAAGCCTTGGAATCCCATTGGATGTTTTGGACATCGGTGTGTTTTCTAGTAAACTGGAAAGCTTTGCTTGCAATAAATTGTTACTCATTTTTAATTGCTTAACCTGTTGATTTGTTTGAACAAATTGCAAGGGTAAAAGTAGAAAATGTTAAAACCCGTCTATTGGAAACCTGTACTGTGGTGTTTAGACCTTTTACTGGAATTTGTGGTAAAAAACTAAGTTCTTCAAACAATGTGAAAGAATTAATAGTAAGTGATCAGATGCTTTAGAATGCAGTGGAAAGCCTGCTGATTTCCAATCACTTAATAATTCAACTTGTTAAATGTGACCTATGCATCTGGTTTAAAATTGTCGTTAAGACTTGCTTCATTTTAAGTAGAATTATTGCCTGAGTTTGCAGTATTTCTTTGAACCTGGATGTTAGGATGCAGAACTACTGTATAGGTAATTTGTATAGGCAATAGGTATAGGTATACCTATTTGTCTAGGTAATATTGTATTGTATAGGTAATCAGTCTTTGATGGCTTCATCTGACATAATTCCAACCAGTTCATATAGCAGCATTTTTCTATATCTTCTGTTGACCTGTCCTATCCACCCCTATCATGCTGAATCACTGGCTTCTGGAGAAAGCCTGGCCAGCTGTGCCAAGCTGTCTGTGTTATTGATACAAAGGACAGGCTGGTTTGGTTTCTCCTCCCCCATTAGGTGCAGTGCAGTTGGAAATACTTTTTTTAGATAGTGACCCCAGAAGTGCAAGATTGCAGGTTATGTCAATCCTAAGTGGGAGTATCTGTGCAATTTGTTGAAACTGTGCTAAGATGTGACAACTGTGTCACATCCCTCTTCACAAACAGATGCATTGCCTCTTGCATACCAAGAAACATTCACCATACTTTCTCCTATTATACAATGAATAGATCTTTTATAATGTCTCAGATTCTTAAGAAAAGCCACAGAGAAAATGTAGTAATATTATCTGGTGTATCTGTGTATTGGTCTGTATTTCAGCTTTCATGCTCTCTATATAACAGTGTATTTTGGGGAGAAAATTTGAATTCAGGACCTAAAGCTTGCTGTTATTTGCATTTTTTATCTTGATTTTATTTAAGTTTTGTTTTCTTCCTCTGTATCACTGGAAGAGGGGGATAAAGAACAGAATCCATTAAATTTCAGAAGCTGTGAGAAATTGAATTCTTTACCACTTATAATGTATGTTAGCAGAAATGGGCAAGAGGTGCTCACCCAAGAAGAAATTATTGAATTACTGTATCATCAGTAACTAATTTTTAAAAATAAGGTAGGATAATGATTAGGATGTGTCCCCCTTCATATTTTGACTTGTATATTTAGCAGTTGATGGGAAGTACAGATATGTAGAGAAGTATCTGAAAGGCTATCAGATGTATTATGTCATATCAGATAGATATATATAAAATAAACATAAAATAGCTTTAAATATGCAATCTGGCTGTGTTTTCTAGCATATCTTTCCAAGTATGAATTTTCTCATCAAAAGTCATTGATTGCTTTTGAAGTGTATAAAAAGCTCAAATTTTCTTTTACCTGGCTTAGTTAAATTGCCTAAGTAATTTGTACTTACAGAGTTTCCTATAAATTAATGGTTAGCTGTGGAACTGAAAAGCTATCTAAAGTCAGCTTTTGGCATTTGGTTCCCAAAAGGTGTCTTGTGATGAGGCTTTTGTTACTACACTTTTTTTTTTCCCCCCAAAGAGGGATGAGAAAATGTACCTGTTGTTCTGATTCACTGTTTTCTAAGGCACCCTGTCCATCTTTGAAGGATACTTAGTGTTTTACTGTCTTGTGGAACAAATCAGTTCCTTTTGTTATGTTCTGTCAAAATCTTTTTTCTATAAACTGTTCTTGATAGTTAAATGCTGTATCTGATTCTGTGGGTTTGCCTTTTTGTTTAGATGACAATTGACTGACTTCAGTCAGCTCACCTCACCTTTCAGCGCATGTGACTTTCAAACTTTAAATTTGTCAATGTATCTTGTCTCCTGAAACAACTGTTTCACTGCCTTGTAGTAAGGTACTTTTCCCTGGTAGGGATGACGTGCTTGGAAGCTCACATTGATAGAGTGGTCCTGAGCATGGCTGGGATGAGCCTTCATTGCCTTTTTTTTTGAGAGCAAAGCATCATGGTTTCCCTGACTCTCTTGTGGGTAGTTACACCCCAGAGCTGTACTTGAAGTTCCCATCCTTCCAGCATTACACTCTGTGCACTGTGGGTGTTGCTAGGCCTTGGGACGCAATCCACGGGACCTTGTCATGCTGACCTAATGCTAAATTTGGAGATTATGTCTGTTCTTCTAGAAATGGAAAGATTTCAGTATTCCTTTGTTTTGGATAAAAGTCATAGTACAGTCTGATTGGCAGACAATCATTTTAGGTATTAAATGGAAGCTTATTGAAACAACTCTTTAGAGAAACCCAAAGAAATGTAACTCATCTCCTTGAGCAAGCAGGCTCTGAAATAAAGGCTCTAATATCTACTTTTGAACAATATGCCCATGTAAGGAGAAAAAGAAATCATTGCAGTATTTAAATTTATAATTCAGAGTCTGGTTTTAAAAAAAGGTAAAAGGTTAAAAGTTGACAGGCACCATGAAGCCTGTTTTAAAAATTTTATAAGGGACTTATGCTGCTGGCCAGAAATTATTCTAAGATCATCCAGAAAAGCAGGAGTGTGAAGAGAGTATTAAAGGATCATATTAAAAAAAATTTCAAATTACAATTTTGTTTTGGGAGAGAGACAATGGAATGGAACTGAATTCTGACAAGTAAGTGTTTGGTCTTTTTTTGTTTCAGGGGATGTTTAGAGTGGATAAATCTTGAAATAACAACAACAAAGCTGAAGAAAACCCACCCAAAAATGGAAGCCTGTTTCAATTTCAGTAGGGCAAATTGACAGTTGAGGGCTGGGAAGGTAAGGCCAGAGCACAAAAATCTGGCAACTGCTCGCATGTGTGTTTATTGTTTAAGGAACTAAGGACTCTTTCACACATGAGTCAGTTCTTATTGCTGAATGGATCAAAGAATTCTCTCATTGAAATGTAAGTAGTTTCAAAATGTATCAGTGAAAGAAATGTTCCCAAAAAGTACCCCAAGGTCAGAAGATATTTGTCTGGTGGCTCTAAAGGAATTCCTTGGGGGTTTTGGGTACAAAATTGTGGGTTTATTTTCCATACCCTGTGGCATAACTCGTCTTCTGAGTCTGAGAGATTGAGCATGGCAGCATTTAAAAAAAAATTCTGGATTTAACTGGACAGCTGTAGATCAATAAATTTAATTTAAACAGATTCATAGCACTTGTAAGAAAGAGTGGCCTAGCTATATCCCCGGGAAATACAGTGTGAAAGAGGAGTTTGGTACAGGTTTCATAGATGAAAATCAAGAGAATTTGTTAGAATATTTTGAAGAAGCCAGTGAGCTTGTTGATCCAGGCAAAACTATTCATCATACTTCTTCACTGAAGTCTTTAAAGTAAGCAGAAGAGGAAATATCCTCTTCTGGATCAAAGTTAGTTAGGAGAGAAAGGATGTTAATCGGTGATAAACTCTCATGGTGGAGGGAGGTTAACATCTGTCATGTGTGCTCTTTAAATGTGCTGACAAATTCTTTAGAAAACAAAGTGAATGGCAAATAGTAACACTTATCCAGGGCAGCAAACTTCCAGAGATGCTTCAGTAAGCTCTTGTTATGCTGAGTGCCTCATAAAGAAGTTGTAGGAGATGCTGTTAAGAGAAAGACAGAGCAAACTCTACAAAGGACAGGACAATTATTTTTTAAACATAGAAGGCAGTGAACTTGGGAAAGAAATATTAGGATCTGTATGGATAACATTTTAAAAATGTTAATGCAGTGGCAGTCAACTGGTCTGATAAGAATTCAGGGAGTATTAGATGACCACTTTAGAAAAAACAGATTGCACCATCATGCCATTATATGTATGTTATGTTATATGTGCATCTTGAACAAAGCATGTAATATTGTTCCATCTTCCTGATTTTTTGCTTTATCTAAACATATGTTCAGAGGCGGAGAGTGGCTTTTGGATGAGGTGGAATGACAAAGATGACAAGTTTCTGACTTGGAAAAGGAGTGATTGAATAGGGGATAGAGTTAGATATTTCTTACCTTATGAATGGTGTTTAATGGAAAAGTTGAATAGGAAGCTACTGTGATTCTTGTCTCCCTGTGAAAAGGAGAAATGCAGTACCAAACGAAATAGAAAAGGTGAAATACCTTTTCATGTAACTTGAAATTCAAATTGCAGAATTAGTAGCAATAAGGCGCAGTGGAGGCAAAAACTATGAAAGTGTCTATTCAGAATCTGGACAAAATAGTGGAAAACAGTTGTCATAAACATGGTGGTCTGGATGAAACTCTAGAGAAAATCCATAAACCACCCTGTTTCAAAAACAGAGTGTGGAGAGGGAAAGATCTATGCATCCGTCATTGCCAGAAGTACATTTAATCTCTAAGTAATCTTTTGGCATAACACAGTGTGGCCATTTTAAGGGCAGATGTATCTTTAAATACTTTTCAAACAAATAATTGTATTTTTCCTGTGAGGAACTTCCAAAAATATCAACCAAGTTAATTGAAAAACTACACAGTATAAAAGATGAATGAACACACCATGGCATACAAGATATATCCACATTTTCATTTGAGATTTAAAATTCTATGAAACTTTTGAGACTGCAAGTACACGATAAGTGAGGATTAAATAAATAGTACCTTCGGTGCTGTTGTAGGGTTTCAAGGTTTGCCGGGCCATTTTTTCTTGCTTTTAGAATGCTGGTTAATACAGCAGGAACCTTGCATTCAAAGAAACTTTGGGATAGTTTTGGTAATTTGCAAGAAATTGACTTTGCTGGGTCTGTGCTTTCTTGCTTGAGGTGAATAGGGTAGCTTGTGGTTTTTGTCAGCTTTTGATTGTAGCTTTCTGATTCCAGTAGGCTGTGTATTTGTGCTTACCTAGTATTTTCAAAGTTGCTGGTCCACAGACCATCTGTGATGCCTTTATGCTATTTCTTTTCAAATCTGTTCTGCCAGTACAGAAGAATAACTGGATATATTCTGTCCTCATAGCAGTTATGGATGCTGCATCTTTTCCTTCTATAGAGATGTTGGCAGAGATGTGAAAATTCCAAGGACAAACTGAAAGATGTAAATAGGTGTTAGGCTTTGTGATTCTTCTGAGTGACAATACATAGACAGCAATGCATTTATAAAACCAAAAGACCACAAAAGGTGACTAAATGACAGAAAAACCACAGACCATTTTGCTATCATGGCAATAAATCTGCTGAGAAAATGAAGGATGCTGGCCTTCCTTTTCACAGAACACCATACTTGTATGGCTGCATGATACACTTGGTGGAGACAAGCATTATATATGCTGTTTCATGTATACCTATCACCAAAGCAACAAATACTTTGCAAAGAGAATGTCTGTGTTTAGTAACCTTAGTAATGTGAGGTGAGACAGACTTTATCTATGAAATCAAAAACATTCTTGAAACAGAAAATGCAGTCTGGGATATTGAGCAGGTTTTAGCAGCCAAAACTAAATTCATGGAACATGACATGGGCTCCTGGTGAGAGAGGAAAAATGGCTAATTTTCTTTCGCTGTGAGAGAAAAAGAATTGTTTAAGTTTTACAGTCATAAGAACAGAAACAATTTTGCTTGTGAAAGTACAGTACCTTCTGTGGTTGATCCCTGATGCTTTTTCTTACATTAATCTAGGGGCTTTGATCTCATCTTGTTTCATGAGCCTGTTCCAATAGGGTGTCTCTTGATACAAGCCAGATTTAACTGAGGTTATTACAATGGGCATATGTATCATTGTGGTTTAAATTTACAATATCTACATGTAAAATTTTTTTAGCAGCTACTGTTGTATTTAGTTACTAGGCGATGTGAGATCTGCTTTGGGTCTGGAAGTAGCGTATTTGTGTTAGTTGCCATATTGCACCTCTCAGCAGGGATTATTATACCGGGTAAAGTGCCACGCTAATGTCGTTTTTGTCCTTTGAACTTCTTACTATGTCGTGGGAATTCATCCCTTCAGATTGCTGCTAACCTTTGACTCTCCACAGCATGCTTTATTGTAAGGTATCAATGTACCCAGAGGTTTGTAGAAAGTCAGTGTAGAATTAAGTTTTGAGGTTTTGCTTTCTATATCTCTTATTAGTTCTGCAGTATAAAGGAAAGGTGATTTTTTCCTCTTTGTTAATGCATATTCACTTAGTAATAAAAAGCCATCAAAATATTTTCATTAACAAGTCCTAAAAGCTATTCACTGTTTTTTCCCTCAGCTCTACTGTTTACATTTTTTGATCACTATATTAAAATGGTATAATTTGTATGTATTTTTAAAGTTAAATTGATTAATTGTGACTAGTAAGCAATGGTTTGTTTTAGAAAATCTTGTCTGTGGCTGTAAATCATGATGTGTTACATTTGTTATTAACATCTATACTTTTACTAATAAGATACTGCAGTGTGTATTAGAGATTCATCTCTAGATACTTTTCTGTTGTTTAGCTTGGCTGGGAATGGAAGAAGAGAATCCTTTAATGCCCAACACCATGTTATTTCCTTAGGGTAATTCCTCTTAATTACCATTCTGTTACAGTCCCAAGAGCACAGGTTGTACACAAAGATTTTGAAACATGGATTATATTTGTGTCTCGGAACACATCATGCTGCAATTCCTTTTCCTTAGGCTATAACATTCTATGACTACTTCATCAAAACTTTAATTAAACCCATTAGTTTGCAGAAATTGTCTACATGCTTCAAAAATCCTCATCTTTAACCTATTTAAAACAGTTTTAGTATTTTTCGAAGGTATGCACTCTAATACAGTGTTAACTTTTGCTGGAACAAAAATTAAAGTTTAAAATGGAAAGAAACAGTTTTTCTAAAAGGTGTTACTTTTTATTTACTGGGTGATGCAGATTATGGCTAAAATCTTTAGCCATATTTTATTCTGCCTTCTCTGAAAATTATTCTTAAGAAATCCTTCTAGAGCAATGGGAAAATACATGTATTATGTGAAAAGGATTTTGTTAAGCTCTGAGGAACTAGTCTTAGTTCCTCAGAGTTTAACAAAACTCTGGAACTAGTCTTAAGACTTCATTTTTTCATGACACAAATATAACTTCAGAGATCCTTAATTACTTCTCATACCACAGTTGTGGGTTTTGGGCATTATGGATAACAAACCCCTGGATGCAGAGTTTTAAACCTGAGTCTTCATAAGTATATTAATTCAAATAATTTGAGACAGATCTTGACACTGGAGTAAAAACAGCTGGGTTTTTAGCCTCCCAGAGAATATAATTCAATAGACAAACTCAAAGCTTTATTTTGTTAGTAGGTATAAGAACTTTATTAAGAGAAGAAAATTTCGTTTACCACAGACTTAAAACCCCTGAAATATCTGAAGTGCCATAAGGAAGAGGTCTTCTTGAATTCTGCAGCCACTGGTAGTTGTAGTAAGTTAGTAATGATTTGCACTTAAGAGAATGAAGTCACCTCAACAGACCATTCTCTGCCACACCCTGCATCTACCAAAAAAAGCTTCCAAAAAGAACAAAACAGTCATCTTTCACCTAGGTAGATCTGAATAATACTAGGATTAATGGAGCACAGTTCTTACAAAACTGTGTCTTGGAGGTGACTGACCTTGGTTGTGGGAAGGTGTGTGAGATCTCTAATGCTTTTGAAGGAATTAAAGCAGGAGAAATCTTCTTTTTGAGTTGTCTGGTCTCTCCTAAAAGGATGAGCTCAACTTTGAATTGCTGAAGACAGTTGTGAGCCCACAAGTAATGTATTAAAAAATTATAGCAAGAAAGAGCTTGAAACTGATTCATGTACAGATTGATATGAACTTCCAAATAATGTAAAAATTAACATTAAAAGAATCTGAAGGTTGGAAAGGTAAGTTCAGAAAAGCAGTGAATATTAGGACTGATGCTTGCCTGGTCATAATTAAGTGCTTCTAAAAATTAGATAAATTTATTTTGTCAGAGTAATTAATTTCTCTTCTCAGAGCCAGATTTATATTTTTAAACAAATGTGCGTGGAACAGAAGTGATTGTCTTTTGATATCTTAAATAAGTTAAGTTTATTAACATTTGGACTACATGGAATTTTAGCATTTCTGAGGGAAACTTGAATTGCTGATAGAGGAGTCTGAAGGAAAGGCATAAAATTTTCCTTTCGTTAATCAAACACTTTATGTCCACAGAAAAGTGGTAAATTCGTTCTACAATATGTAGGAGAACATTTTGCAGCTTTTTCCTACCTAGAAACTTTTGTAAGAGGAATAGTAGACATATCTCTAGTTTAATTTCTAGAAAAAATTAATTTCGGTGAATATACGTATAATTTGTGCATCAGGTGTTTTATTTTTACTACTCTATAAAACAGAAGGGTAGCAATGTGTTACTAGTAATCTAGAAATCGATTTAAATGAAGTCAGGGAATGTTTCAGTATCTAAGCATTGATTTTTGGAATGTAAAGTTCAACTTCAGAGAGTATGAAAATAAATATGAATACTCTATCTACAGGTATATTCATGCTACTAGTTCTTATCTTTGAATAGATATGCTCCTCCTATTTTTCTCTTTTAACATACAGTATTTAAATGGTGAGAAACAGAATGGTTTTGCTTCTGTTGTAGTTCATTCTTTCAACAGTAGTGTGCTTGAGGAGAGGACAGGGTCAGATTAGTTTTATTTCCTGTAACATCCTGAGTGCCATGACATTGCTTAGTGGCAATTTTGAAGTGTCATCTTTTTCCATGGCTCACATCCATATTTCACTTGTGCAGTAACTGAACTGCTACAGATTGCCAAATGTGGTGTCTGGACAGTTGCTGAGCCTGCTTTGGTCCCCAGCCACTGCTTACTGACTCCTTTTATTTCTAGTCTTTTGAGCAGTATTGTATCCTTTTCTTGCTAGCTTTGCCTTTGTTTTGGTGGTTCTTTTTGTTTGGTTGAGGTTTTTTGGTGGGTTTTTTCCCCTGAGGCTTTGATGATGGGATAAATTTTAATTTTGAAAGTCTAAGTGGCTATTAAATGGATAATCCTGCATTACCAGTACTTCATGAGTCCTTCAGGCAATGGTGGTATAATGGAGAGAGATGATTTCCCTTTGCAAAGTCAGTTTTGACTCTTCCAGATATTGTACATATTACTATGCCTTCTAACTCTGTTTTATAGTTTCTACAACCTTGCATAGTATAGATGTTTATTTTTTTTAATACATACACAGCACTATTCTGTTCAGATTTTAATGATGTCATAAAATTCCTTGGTGAAAAGACAAGCTTGCTACTTGGGATAGCAGCTATTCCATGATAGATCCCCATTCCTAGATGGACTCAATTTTTCAAATTGAGTGTCATGACTACTGTTTCTTCTTTTTAAATTTTAGCCGTCCCTTTTCCACCAACGCATCGCTTGACATCTGAAGAAGTGTTTGACACAGATGGAAGACCAAGGGTTGACATTTTGAAGAACCACTTGATAAAGGAAGGTCGAGTGGATGAAGAAATTGCACTTAGAATCATCAATGAGGGTGCTGCAATATTACGGAGGGAAAAAACTATGATAGAAGTTGAAGCTCCAATTACAGGTAATATTTCTAGGTAATTTCATACATAATTAAACTTGAAAAAGTCAGATTTTTTTCAGTAGTAGAATTTGTCTTCAAATTGCTGAACCAAAATTTCTCTGTTAGTCCTACTGAATTATCCCTCACAACTGCATTTGCTTAACAAATGAAGGCATTAAACCTATTGAAAAAGCTAGTAGGATTGTTATTAAAATTGGGAAAAAAGAAGGAAGTAGTTAAATGCTGTTGAAATATGAATTTCTAATTCCTTCAATATTATAAGTAGAAATAAAGGCGTGTACCTGAACTCAGGATAATTCTGAAATCCAAATATGTGAAGAGATATTATTGTGGTTTGAAACAGATTCTGTGGACTGGGATTCTTAGCGAAAAATACACCTTTATATTGTTTTGTGAGTGAGACTGATGACTGCACATAAAACCACGTTCTTATGAGAGCAATAGTACTGATAAAGATTGTTTTAGTATCTTTGACACTAGGGCCAGAGCCACTGGGATACAAAACTGACTTTTAGGGTTTTCTTAAGTATTTTCATAGTTGGAACAGTTCTGTTTGACCTGATGAAAGGTGGAATTGGTGTCCTTTAAAACTTCTATTTATAAACAGTCTAGACTCATAGAAAGTAGCTATGTTGCATGTCTGTTATTCATGATAATGAAAGTAGATTTGCTTTTTATGTTCAAATCACATTTTCTTTAATCTGAATGTATTTTCTTCTAAATATACTTATATAAAATTACTGTCTGAAAGCTTATTTTAGGGCATCAGCTTGTTATTTGTTAGTATTGGGTAAATGAAAACTTTACATCAATACATCATTATGATTGTTGACATTTTTAAAAACATGAATGATTGAAATGGTGGAAACTACTAAGTGGCTGACTGAGCTCAGAGTCCTTTGAAGTTCCAGATAAACTCAGAATTAAAGTTTGTTTAGCATTTTTATATTTCTGTATATACAGGTAATTGGTATATTGACAATTTAAAAAGGAAGGAAGTTCTTTCAGTGTTTGAGTAGAAATCTTAAGGAAAGAGACATAAAAGAGTGCACATTCTATTTAGTCTCATATTTTGTAGGTTGTGATGACGAATGGTCTGCTCTAAGGGAGTAACAGCCTTTAAAATGTGATATGCCATATGCAGTATTTCTTTCCAAAATTAGGACAACTTTTTTTTCCCCAAACATTTTACTGATAAACTCTAAGAAGTCAGGAGATGCTATTTGTCAGTTGATCGGTGACATTTTGCATCAATGAAAGGCATAGTCTCTCAAATTCCTGTTAATTGTTACCAGTGACACCTTATGCAGAAGTGAGAAGGCAGCTCCTGACTTCCGTTGAACTGGGAATTCCTGTGGGAAAGAGGAGATAGGAGCAGTTGTCTCTTCCATGCATTTTTTAATTACTTTTTTAAAGTTGTGAGATGACCTGGTTTTGCTGTATGCTCCCTAAAGATTTCCCATCTGCTGCTATCTTTGGCACTTCTGCCTTTGGTTGCTGACCACTGGTCTTGTCCCTTCTCATATTCTAAAAACACAGGAAAAATCCACTGTTGAAATAATGAACATGGTTATTTGAAGGAGAAAAGTAACTGAGCAAGGAGAAGATAGGATTTTTTTAAAAAGTATGTTAGTCTGACTCAGAAACAAAAGTATACTCCCTGCTTTTTTCAAGTTCATGTGGACTCAGCAAATTATTGCGAAGCAGCAGGCATTTTCAAATACACATACCAAGGAGAATTTGCAAAGATACCTAAGGAGTTGGGGAGGACATTAAAGAGGTGCTGACAGCTTTCAAGACCTCAATGCTCGGTGCATTAAATGTGTTGGAAGAATACCCCCCAATCTCCTGGATTCAGAGCTATATCATCAATATTGTCACAGGTAGTGAAGACAGCATCTTAATGAAAAGCAAAGGGGAAACCTTCAAAAATTTATGTTATTCCTGCTTTATACCTGTCTTTCTTCTTAATTAGAAGTACTTTGTGGCTGTTAACTATAACTTGGTAACTTTTCCATTAGATTTTTTAAAATTAATTTGAACAAAATTTTTGCTTGCAGTGTGTGGTGATATTCATGGCCAGTTCTTTGATCTAATGAAGCTGTTTGAAGTGGGAGGATCACCTGCTAACACAAGATACCTCTTCCTCGGTGACTATGTAGACAGAGGTTATTTTAGTATAGAGGTAACTGAATATATTAATCTGTTCTGTCCTAATTTTTTTATAAGCACACTTTCACTTAGGTTTTCAAATGAAGTTTTAGGTCTGCTTTAACATTTGAATGCGTTCTTCCTTGCTGTGCCTTCTCCTGTGATAAAGGCCTGTTTACAGGAGGATGTTGACCAGTCGTTTGGACTGTCCTGTTGAAATCACCATACTTACTCATTTTTTCTCCTCTTTCTTTAGCTGGTTTTCTAAAAGTTGAATTCTGTTACATTATTATACATACTGCTGCTTGTCTGATAATATGTTTGTATGTTTGTGGAGAACAGGTGAGTCATGACTGCAAGGTCTTTCAATTATTCGTAATATTATTATCTGTTTAATATTATTATCTTGTTTATTTTTATAAAAGAAACTAATTTTATTTAGATAATCAA
>VXBC01001522.1:7548-15048 GCA_013399945.1 Ploceus nigricollis
TATCTAAGAAAAAGAGTAAAATAAATGCTAGTTTCCAACCACTTGTAAAACCCAGACTCTGACCAAGGAAATTTCTGACAGCCAGAAACACACAAAACTGGACCATCTGTACTACTTGAGTCATCTTCCTTTTCCTTCCAGAAATCAAAAGAAACAGTGGCACAAAATGACAGTTTCTCAGAGGCACAAGAGTATTTTTAAAAAGGGATTTCAAGTTTTTCGTGGTTTCATCTTTGCCAGAGTCTCTCTGGAAAGGGTAATACATGATCTATTTCAGGGCATCCATTGGAAATCAAATAGAGAGAGACATAATAATGCCACAAAAAGCAGATTCTGTAAAAGATATTAACACACAAACACAAAAATCAATTAAATTTGATTTTGATCTAGGTTAAAATAAATTTTGAAAAAATTAAATCATTCTAAACTGGACTTTAAGGTTAAGTTTATTTCATTGTAGTAGCCAAACTCAAACCAATGTATATATAATATCCTCTCACTGAACTTCAAAAGATGTATTTAAGAATTGACAATGTAGATGACACCATGCAGCTATTTTGTTATATTGTGAGAAACGTATATACATTTAAATTTTGGCTATTAACATTACTTATATCAGAAAAAGCATAAAATGGCTTTTTTTGGTCGTTGTTGTTGTTTAATAGACTATATTTCCTTCTTAATCTCTGAATTTCCATCCCATACACCTATACTTTGCCCCAGTTAAGCTTCTTCCTAGCAGCTAATATAATGGGATTTAGTATGGGAATAATGCTTTGTTTTCTGACTGCATTCTTTCTATGAATATTTTCTAAGTGGAAAACAAACCTTGACCTTCTTGAGACAGGACTGTTTGTTAATCTTCAGATCTATATGCCTGCGTTGTTTTACTTTCTAAAACATCAAGAAGAGAACACTAAGCCAATCAGAGTTCTAGATAGAACTATTAATGAAAAATTAGGGGAAAAAATAGTTAAACTCTTTTTTTTTCCTCTTTTTTAGGTTTTTTTTGGGGTTTTCTTTCAACAGGGAAATTCCCTTCACATTTTTTATTTTGTTTGCCGTTGTTTGGATTCTGGACCACCAGGAGTCCAGTCATGGTCTCTACAATATAGTTATATTTTCCACAGTGTTCCCATCTACTGAATAGCAGTGTCATTTGAAATTTAAACTTTTCCTCATTGTAGGAGTCAGAAAGTACTGGAGATTCATCTTATTAGGCAAACAACAGCTTCTTTTACTTCAGCTGTGACATCATTCCATACCTTTTGTCTTCAGAATATTTACAAATCTTAACTCAAAAGTATTCCTACATCTACTTCCAGATGTAATCAAACCTCAGATTGCTTTGTTCTGTCAGCTATAGCAGGATTAACAGAGTAATTAGGCCAAATGCTTTGGTGGCATAAGTCTGCTAGCTCACTGGAGTGATTCCAGCAAATTACTTGACTCACAGATAGGCAAAGGAAAAATACTGAGATATTAGTAGGATTAAATTCCTTAGCCTTGCAAGTGTAACTTAAGTATGTATTATAATCCAGTGGACAATGTGGGATACAACACCAGACAGCATCAGAATTTAGGAAAAAAGCAAGGGCATTATTAACTAATATGACATAATTTTGTCCATGTCTTATCAAGAGTTGATGTGTCATACAAAATCGTAGCCTTTTCTAAAGGCCAGGTGTTTTTTAAACACTTTGGTAATTACTTTTGTATATATTAAATGAGTTTTGCTTTACAGCCATCATAATCTTTTGCTGGTTACAACCTACAGCTGCAATCCTCACATTTTGAAATAGGAGATGACCTTCAATCTCTGGCCTAGCAGCAAAATCTTGGAAAGTGTGTAATGTTTATCTCCTTTTTGGAGAAGAATACAGAAACTAACAATGGAATGCACTATACAGCAGTATGCCCCATATCTTACCATTCAAGAAACCACAGAATACAAGCCAGATTTGTGAGTAAATCGGTTCTGTTCGCCAAGGTCTTGCTGCGATGGTTACTTTCATATAGAATGCCTCTCAAGCACATAGTATACAGTACCAGACTTTCTGGTCTGGAAGCGTAAAAATAGCAGGAGTAAAACAGTTTTAATGAGTGGACTCCTGCAGCAACAGGCCTGCCATCTAAGAAGAGTGAAAACACTTGTTAGTGCTTAATGAGCTCTGAAAACATTTTGGCTTTTTTGTCCTTCAGTATTTTTTTTTCATTTCATTTTTTTATAAAAAAGAAACATCTTGTAGTGTCTGTCCCTCTAATGAGTATATTTAGGAAAACAGTACTTTTTTTTCTTTGAGAAAGGTGAGGTAGGGGAAATCAAGGTAGGAAGGGAACAGATTATTTTCACTGGGAAATATGTTTCTTTCAAAGCCAATGTGAAAACAGTTATTTGAAGTTTTGAATTAGCTACACACTTTGGCCATCAAGGCATACTGGTAGGAACTCTACAGGTCTGGAGGATCCAGTGGGGTTGAGGCAGTATGTATTGTGGCCAAAAGCAATAGTTGTTGCACATCTTGGCAAAGGGTGCTTACTTTCATCTGGAAAACAGAAAGCTCCTTCTAGTGCTTAGTGAAGTCAGTTGAAATCTTCCAGCTGGCTCTAATGAGAATTTCATCGGGTCCCTAGGCTTTGGTAAAATGACTGTGGAAGTGAAAGGAAACTATAATTGAGAAAATCTTTCCAAAAGCAATTTTGAGCACTTTTCCTGCTAAAAGCATAAAGAAACTGAGAAAGAAGAATAAAGGACAGCATAGATCAAACTCTAAAGTAGATTTTTTCCTAGATTTTTTTTTTTTGCTGTAGAAAATAGTACAGGGAAAGATGCCTAATGCAACTGTATTTTGAAATTAAGAGCTAGACATATTTTCCTGTTTTGCCATTAAGTTGACATAACAGATGAAGACTCAGGGCATGTGTATTGTTTCATCATAGAAACAATATGGGAGACAAATTACTATTTATATAGTCTTTTTAAGAAAATAACTACAAGAAATTTCCCATTATCCTTTTAAAGTGTTATTGCTATCCAGATTTAAAAAAAGGTGATGTCAGGTTTCATTCCTCTTTTGGTTCAGGACAGAACTGTGTATAAACTCTCCATCTAGGGAAAAACAAAAAACAAAAACAAAACCAAAAACAAACTAGACAAAAAACCACCTAAAGGCAAACCACAACCAGCCATAAAATCAGAACAATCTGAGATTTTGAAAATTGAAAGTCTTTCTTGATGAACAGGGTAGGAAGTAGGAAAGGGCTCAATCTCAGAAAGGAACTGGTTGTTTGTGTTGTCTAAGAAAAAACTCAGAACCCCACATCCTAATCTCCTAGTAATTATTTAAGGACACATTAGAGATATTTATTCACAGAATTTTAATTTTTCTTCTGTTTCCAGAAAATGACCATAATGGTAGTTTGTCCTATGTCTAAGTAGGTAAGTCTTGCAACTCAAGTACTCCCTGTGAATGTAACCATACTTCCATAAACACAGATGACCTTTTAACTCACTTTAGTCAGGATGTAAACATGTTTAAAAGCTCAGTATTTACAGTAACTGTGCTTTGAGAGAGTAAATAAAATTTATTTAAGCAAGGTTGCAAGATGAGCTCTTTTGTATTAAATTTTTGATTACTTTCTTCATAATCCTTCTGCAGTCATGCAGAACATAGGTATTGCCTCCATCCACACAAGCCTGCTTGTCTTGGCATTGTCCTTTGAGGTGGTAAAAGTGGTGCAGATATCCAGTTCCTTATGCATACTGTATTCTGCAATATCTTTTGCTAATCTAGGTCTACAATTTCATTTTGAAAGCCATGCTTTATAAGTCATCTGTTAATGTACAATAAAAGCACAGATACATACCTTAAAACCTCCTGATACTGAATTTAGCTAATAAAAATGCATGTTACAGACAAAGTATAAAAAATATCCATTCTCTTACACACTTCTGCGTTCTTTAGGAGTCATGGTTGTCCATCCTTCTAAAGCAGGTTTTCTACTTTTTTTCTGTCATGTAAACTTCTCTCTCTTTCTCTGTCATGCTGGCAACATAAGTCCTTTACTGCTGACACAAATGAAGACACTCGTCTCGTACCTGGTTCTTCCTATGTTCTCTTGTGACTTCCTCCTTAAGTTTTTCTTGTTTCTAAAGATGGAACACTTATTGCTTGACCATTGTATTTTCTTGCTAAAAAAAATTGTCTTCATATCACAGTTCCCAAATATAAGTTAAACGAAATTGGTATCAATTAGTTCTCCTCAGGTGTCTCTATAAAAATAGCAAAATATCAGGACTGAATTTTTTTGCACCAAATATATCAAATGTTGAATGCTGTAAGTGCCGACTTCTGAAAGTAAAAGGCTTTCCAAAAATCAGGAATATTAATAAATTCTAAGTGGGGGTTCCCAAGTATTTAGTTATATTGGCTCAATTTTCCATATACTTAAAGACTTTGTATTTAAGCCTTGGAGGAACAATAAGTTTAAAGCTTCTCATAAGTGAACTACTTGTCAAATTACAAGTTAAATGAGACATGAAAAATCCTCATCCTCACTAATACTACTTTTTTTTTCTTGGTCAGGATTAAAAATCTGAAAGATTTGGAGCTCCAGTGGTCCAGCATATTATGAGCTATCCATCTTTAATGTAGTAGTGTTCACTATTTTATTAATAGCAATTTTTCACTTAAAAATTCTTCTTGATATTATTAAGGATGATGTTACATCCTCATTTTGCATTGAACTTGTTCCTGCCATTTGGTATTTATGTCCTTTTGTATAGTTAGTTATCTGGCTGCCTGGGATGACCAGATGAGTGAATAGCATAATTTCAGAGATATGTGCTTAGTTTGACATAGTAAGAACCAAGCAACACTATACAGCTAAGTATTTTTAGTAAGAAGTCCTGTGCCTTTCACTGACATTCTAGGTAAACACACAAGGAAAAATTGTTTCTTAACAACTGAGCTGTTAAGGAGGAGTTTTGTAACCAGCTGTAGGTCAGAAAAAAGGGAAAAAAGTGGTAATGCAGGTTGTTTGCTATGTTGTTTGAAAAAACATCCAAGCTCTATGCTCGAATCTGTAGAAGTCTGCCTTTTTATACCAATTGGCAGATCTTTAAATTGCAAAGCATATGTTTTCTCTTATAAGTGTAGTAGCGCTGTGATCTTACAGTCTTTCAAGTTTGTAGTGACCAGGTACATAATAAATATGTATAACAGTTATTTTTACGAGATGGCTGGATGTTTGAACTCTGCTGGTAATGCAGAGTTATCTCCGTTCCAGACTTGTGTTTAGCAGTACGAACCATAAATATGTACCTGTGTTTTTACAAATACTCTCACAACATTTTATGTATTCTTAAAGGTTTTGTTCCTGAATGCAGCAACATGCAAGGAAAAAAACATATTTTTTCTTCTTCTTTATTTAAGTGAAATTGTCTATTTTTCATGACTCTCAGGGGAAGACTGAAAAAATTCCCAGGTACATGACAATGGATTACCAATAAACTGTGTCTAAAAGCATTTACACTAATTGTTTACTGGGGATTAGGTATTTTTTGCCTTTTGCACTCTATAAATATAGATTTTATTAAAAATTATATTATATGGATTTTGTTAAAAATCCTTAGTACATGNATGTTCTTTTGATCCTTTATATTGAGAGTTCAAAATACAAATAGATGGAAACTTCAAGAAACAGCTGTCCTTAATCTCATTACTTTCTTAGCATCATTTTATAGTCAGTCACTGTATAATGATAAAGGTTAATATTTTCTTTATGACAATTCTGCAGTACAAGTTCATCAGTAAGAGTCAGCATGGATTTATCAAAAAATTAATCATGCTGAAGCAACCTGATAGTCTTCCACAATGCTGTAACACACTTTCTTGAAAGAGGGGATCCCCTGACTGCAGTGAAGGTTTTCATGGTATCCATGACTTTTTGCAAATAGAAAAATTAGAAAAGAGAAAGATGAGAAAAGAGGGCAGCCATTGAGGAACTCTCTTTGAGAAGCTGCATCAGTTCTTGACATCCCTCAAAATAAGCATGAATCCAGTGGCTTCCCAGTGGGAGTCTTACCTCCAGGTCTATTAGACTTCATCTCTCTCACTTCTCTGTTCTGGAAATGTGAAACAAACCGTCCTTCCCTGCATGTTTTGATCTGAAACTCCCAACCACAGAATGGGAGGCTATCTCTACCTCTTTGAAACTGAGGCAATCCTGATGTCATTTGTCCGTTGTGTTTCTCTTTCACCCACCTTCTGAGGTGTAGTATATTTGAAGGCTTTAAGATTGGCTGCCTAGGTCAGGAAAACAGCCCGAGTAAAACCTGAATTTTAAAATTTAGAATTTTTTCAAGTCATCCTGTGGTCGTGTATTTTTGGTGTAATATTCTTTCAGTTGTTATTGTATTGTATTCAACATGTTTTAAATGGCTTGATCCTACCTACCCCATGCAGTTGGTTTAGTCCACCATTGTTTCCTCCCCCTTTCCCTGTGTGTCAGTCCAAGTACGTACCCCTTGTTCCCAACCTTTCCATGCATGCCATTGTAACCCTGCCCCTCTCACCTTTCAGTTAATGTAAACCCAGCCTCTCCTTCCAGAACCCTCTCTGTCATTTATGTAATCCCTAAATTCCCTTTGGTTGTGGGAAAGTGTTCTCCTCCCCTCATACCCCTCTTGGGTTGCAAGATTATGTATCCCCGCCCTGTACTCCTCCCCTGACTTCCCTTGATTGCTTATTGTATTGTATCCTCCTCTAAGAACTTTATAAGTTGTTGCACAAGCACCAAAGGTGCTTCTTTGTTCCTGACTCCCTTTGGGGAATAAACCATCTTGGAGACTCACACAAAAGACACCTCTTGCTTCTTTATCTCAACCCTTGAGGCCACTAGCCAACTGTCCGCTGTCGGGATCAGCTGCCGGCTGCACTGCTACCCGTGTCGGTCGCTGACCGGGCAGGGAGTGGCCACTTGGTGGTGTGGTTCCAGGGGAGAAAGCGAGCTAGCCAGAAAGAGCTTTCTCCCAAAGACCAGGCACTGTGTCATCATTCCAACAAAAATAAAGACTATTTCTGGTCTGAATTAATTATTTCGTCTAGTTGATTATTTTGTCTATCAGCCTTTATGGCAGCATAACAGAAGGATCAAATAAGTAAGGAAGGGCTGGAAGAGCAAAATTGTTGTTATTAGGATCATCAATACCCTTTCTGAACTATGTTGCCAGATTTTGACGAGGAGATGGGTCAAAAGTTTAGCGCAAATCAGATAGATTTGCGCTAAATCAGATAGGGATGTTTGTTCCATTAAGGATTTTTGAAAAGGTGATTTTTTTTTTTTTAAAGAAGCAGTTTGCAGTTTAAGTTTCATTTTGCAAGTATGTAAATAGCCAAATACTTTAAGAGGTACTACTGCACTGGAAGTAGTTAGGTTTGTTCATAAGAATTTTCAGAATCCAAAAGGCTTCTTCTGTTTTTTACATCCTGATGGCAG
>VXBC01001522.1:20048-26603 GCA_013399945.1 Ploceus nigricollis
TCCCATTAGCTCCTCAGTTGTCTTACCCCGCCTACCCCTGGTCTGTTACATACCCTGGACCCTCCCTTGCTCAGGGCTCTGAGACTTGCTCCTAGCTGTCCCTGAGACCCTTCAGCTCTCCTGTGGATAAACAGAGGTTGGATCCTCAAACAGCGAGCCTCTCTCGTTTCTCTGGTTGTGCTACTGCATTTGATCTGGCTGCCCATGTGTCTGGTGGTTCGTCGGAGCTATCTGCCTTCATCAAGGGAGATGCTCTTGGGAAGGCGGCCATGCTCGCGACATCTGCCGCATGTAAGTGGCCACACTTACATGTTTTCTGAGTGGAAACACTATTTTCATCTCCTCCTATTTATCTAGTTTTCCAACATTGCTCTGACTACTTGGCCAGTGTTGTTGATGCTGGTGTTTTGGGTTTTTTTTTCAAATTTTTAAAATTTTTTATTTGAATGAATCCACGTAAGAGCTCATTCACACAGACTTGAAAGTTCAGCCTTAAACTGGTATTCGCAAATATATGAGGTTTTATCATAGGCAGTTGTGATTATTTAAAAAAGTTTGGCTGAGTTTTCTTGGTCTGACAGTGTAGCCATAAGTAGGTCGTGTGAGTCTGAGGTGTCTAAATCAGCATGTATTAAGTAAAACAGAGCCAGACTATAATCTATACTGATTCTGGATATGTTCTTGTAATAACTACTGGAATGTCAGTAGTGAAATACAGTGTCTATTGGAAGTACCTACATACGGAGAAGGATGCTGAATATATGGAGAGGTTCCAGAGACAAATACTTAGAACATTATGATGTTCCTTGTGGTAGAAGACAGGAATTGGGTGTATTAGGTTAGCCAATAGAAGGTTAGGGAATGATTTGGTGCTTGTTTCTGGATACATAAGAGCTTACAGTTTCAGTATTTCAAAGAAAGATAATTTACAGCTTATGACAGAGGGCCAGAACTCAACAGATCTGAATTTCAGTTTTTTTCATTAACCTCTTCTCAGGCCTCAAGCAAATTACTCAAGCTGTGCTTAACTCAATTTTTGCATCACTTATATAAAGTTCAGCGCACTAAACAATAATATTGGTCTCAAGGAAAGAATCTTCAAATATTCTCCTGACTTTCTTAAAGTCTCTTTAAAGGAACCTAGAAATCAAGTTATCAGTTATTTCAGTGGTTAATTATGTCCCAGTTCTGTTGTTTCTGTGGAAATAAAAAAGCATCTGCTAGCCCTCCTATGCCACAATTCCCCTCCCTCTTCTACTGAGCATTTGCATAGCACAAAATAATACTTTGTGTTAAGTAACACCCTTCTTCAGAACACATGGCCATTAATGAATGGTTAATAACCATTGCAGTGCAGAGGATATTAATGCATCATGTAGAGATTACACAGGGTCTGCAGGGATCTGGTTATATATATGTTCTGCATTGGATTTATTAGTCTTTGGATAAACTATAATTCCTATGATGGTATACACCATTAGAATTAAAACAAGAAATTGGGAAAAATCCTTAATGGTTTCTCTCTGTTGAGTACTTTTCAATTCTAATTTTTCAAAGTTTAAGAAATAGGAAAACATTTTTCTTGCAATAAAACTGAGATAACTTATCTTCCTGTTTAGTGTCTATTTCTTTATGCAACATGTTTGGTTTTGTCATTTAAATATTTGGAGATTTGGAAAGATGAATCCTTCCATTCCGTTCTTTTTTGTCCAGCACATTGGAATGCAGCTGTGACAATATCGAATTAGAGACTTGTGCTTTGCCAGAATTAGAAATAACTATGATTGCTATTGCTTAGTGCATCAGATTAATTGATTATAGTGCAGGGAGCCTAATTTAAACAACTATTCACCTTCAAAATTGTCCCATTTTTAGACTGTAAAATATCAGAGCTTTGTTTATTTGGCTAGGTTTTCTCACCCAACTTTTCTTTGTATATGTAATTACATGCATTTAAAATGCCAAAACTGTCAGAAGTAATAAGTCTCAAATCTTGCTGCCTTATGCCTTTCACAGAATTGTGTGGAAAAGTGGATTTCTTCTCCAAGACCAGACATGCATCTTTCCTGTGTCGGCTCATTGATGGAAACAGACTGTGACAAATCAACTTCCCCTGTAGTTACAGAAACTGGATGTGCAAATATATCTTTTTTTTCAGTGTGTGTTTTGTTTCTTTGTTTGTTCTTCCTCCATCCCCACCTATGGAAAGAAGCAGGAAATCTTCAGTCATATATTCTGTCCAGTTCTTGGGCTGCTCTGAAGTGCATAAGGATCTGGAACTCAGCCACTGTTCCTGTTATTAACCAGGATTTTTCCCTCAAAAGAATCAAAGCAGAAAACCTGTGGCAAAGTAAAACTACTTACCTGTTTGGGTGACACAGCTTTGCTCTTTCTGGCTGTATGAGAAACCAGGAGCACAATTTGGGAAAAAAGTGCTGCATGGTGCAGAGGAATGACAGTTCTAATGACCTGCAGGATGTACACTGGAATAGCAGTGCCAACTTTTTGTCATCCTCTTCTTCTTTGCTCCCTCCTCTCTGACACTATGAGTAGAAAACAAATGCCCTAATGAGGAATAAACAAGGATTCTTAGCGTAATATTCAGCAGTCTAGTTAACAACTAGGGCAGAGAGTTGGAGACTACCTTCAATTACATTCCTTATGGGTTGCTAGCTTGGAGTTATGGATGTGTGATAAAGTCTCATATTTTTCTAAGTGCTTTTGGCTTCATCCCCAGTTTAGTAGGGCCCCTGACATTTTGTCTTTGATTCATTCTCACACAAAATGCTTTGTTTGGTGTTGCAAGTGATGGATGACAGTGGCATTAAAAAAAAGCAAAACAAAGAGAGCTCCAACCAACTCAATAAGTAAAAATCATTCAAATATACTGAACAAGAGAGGATTAGAAGTGACCAGCTGGCTGAAATTTAATTGGAAGGGCTTGGTTAATGTACGTAAATTTGCCAAGATTTAGTCTTCTGTTAGGTCATCTGTTTCCTCCTAACTAAACATATCTTGGGTATTTATATCCATGAATGAATTATTATTCCTTACCATCTCCAAAACTTATTTAAATGTCAGTCATGAGTGAAAATAAGGAAACATCTAACGTAATCTCCTGACATCAGATGGAAAAATGTGAAGGGAAAACATTTTCTGTTTTGCTTTTCCAGAGAAAAATAAAGTTTAACAACCTTCCTTCCTATTTAACATTAAAAAAAAACCCCAACCCAAAAACCTTCGCAGAGACATATTTCACACTGCTAAATGTTAATGAGGTATTATGCATTGCTAAACTCAGCTGTATAAAAATATGTTGTGTCAGTAGAAAAATCTGTAGTGAGGAAGTTGCTTACTTCACTTGGGTGAAGGAAAATGTACCTAATCACTACTTACTTGCAAAAGAAAGCTTGTAGCCTTGTTCTGTTTCCACTCTGCAGGTCAAATAGGCTATGCAAACAGTTATTTTTACTGCGTCATCCTTGTGGAACAGTTGGACCACTTGAATCACATACCTTTTCGCCAGAACCAGCTTCTAGTCTTTTATGAGCACTGGCACAATAAAATCAGCAAGAATTTTCTCAAATAATTTAATGGTTGCCAACTTAATTTCATATACTGAATGATACTGGTTATGCTATATTAAATTACACTCCTCATTCTTCAAAGTTGCTATATTGAAGATTGTTAGAAATTACTACTCAATTCATTGACAATTTGCTAATCCTGGTTGTTTTAAATAGAGATATAATTCTTTATGGTTGGTTGATTACAAATTAAATAGTTGTAGTATCCTTTAGCATATGTAACTACAGTAAATATGCCAACCTACCAATCTTTTATAAGAATTATTCATGTTTTTCTTTATCATTCTTCCCTATTGACTCCAAACTTTACTGATTTCTTCCTTTGATGGAAGTGCATGATAGTCTTTGCATGTTCCCTAATCTTAGTGTGTTTTGCTTCCTTGCAGTAATGCTGATTTTAAAGTTGGACTGCCTTTCTTTTCAGGAAACAATGAGGCACACTATAGAAACATTTTCCTTTCTCTAGTACTTTATATTGCCTAGAATGAGGACATTATCTACCAATACAATACATATTATGAAATTCAAAGCTTTAATATTTGAAGCTATGCAAACAGTAGTGAAGATTTCTGGACTAGATGCTTTAGGGCCTTGCATGTAAATTAGCTTCAGTTAAAGGATAATTTCAGGGTACTTAGAAACTTCTCAGAGAAATTATCCTGGCCATCAATGTTCAAAACAACTGGAATTGCAACCTGAACATGGAGTTGAATCTGAGAATTCCTTCTGAGTGCTGTTCACTTTTAACGTGTATTTAATTGCTTTTGCTGAATGTATGAAAGAAAATTGAAGGACAGATGCAAATGGAATATTAGCCGAAATATTTATCCCTCCAGTGTTGCTACATCTCCCTTTTACAATAAACTGAACTTGCCTAAGTTGAGGATACTGAATAACCAAAAAACCATACAATCCGAGAGGTCAAATGGCAAAAAAAAAAACAACCTTGAATCAGATATTCTGGTCAATAAGGTATTCCTTTACGTATCTTGGCACAACTTCTCTTTCTTATTTTGATTCATACTCGTCATCACATCTGTGCACAATGTTACTCTATCAGCAGACAGAGCAGTCTCTGCACCTCTGTTGATTACTGTACTCCTAGCCTCAGGAGAATCACTTGTCATCTTGTACAGACTGTGATGTTTACTGCTGCAGAAGGAAAAAGTCTTCACTGTTGCAAAACATTTTCCATTGATTTAAGGCTATAGCATTCTAGCAGCTCACTGTTAAATAAACTCTAGGGCTTTTCCTTTCAAATTTTCAGAATGTGCTCTCAAAATACTGGTATAGAGTACAGATCCCTTCTCTTTTAAACATTTCTCATTTGCTGGCTTTGCCAATGACATTATCAGGGAAGAAGACTTGTCCTACTGCTGGAACAACACTGTTATTCCTGTTACGTAACACTGTTATTCCCAATGAAGGCTGTGATCCTTCTTTAACTGGCTGGGATTTGGGATGCTGACAGCAAAAAGATAGCGTTTTCTTGTTTGTACAAGTGTTGCACCCCTGAGTCCTACCATTCTCAACAAAGACTGAAATTAAAAAGAGGCAAGAAAAAACAATTCCCCCCATCCCCAAAACTCACCAACAAAATACACACACCAGTTTCCCACTTGAAAAGTACAGCTCTGTGCTGGTAAACAAACAATTCCTCTCCCTCTTTGTGTCTCTTAACAAGAAGAAACATTACATCTTTGAGTTGATAACAAGAGGTGTTACAAAGATACAAAAAATTAAAAACCTAAATTGCAATAAAATTTCAGAGGGAAATTATTAATGGCTTCTCCATGTTTTAGTACAATACTTCCGTTTTTTTCATTCAACAAACATGTTCACAAACAACAGTGAAGAACAAAAGCTGTGATTTATATATATGGACAGGTATACATGCACCCCTGACCTCCTGCCTCCTTTCTCGCCCTCAGCACCAGAAGCAATTTATGGAGAACAGTCTAAATAAACATTAAGGAGTCAAGGCCACAAACTGACAGCAAGGAAAATCAATGGCTCCAGAAACCAGATAGTAGGTTCAATAAAAGAGATTAGGCATCACAAGCTAGTGTGGGCACTTACAGGTAAATGTGACTTACACTTCATCTGACAGGGCTCTCTCATCATCAGGATAAAAACTGTCATAGAAACAGAAGCACACTGAGTAGCCAGTGGAAGATGCTGCTTAGCTGCAAATACTAAATGCTGACCTCTGAATGGAAGGGATTTATACTGAGTCCAGAGGGAATTTACAATTGCTTTTTTGGAGTCATCTCACACACCTGTGCCTTTGCCCATAGGAATTGTTTCAGATATATATTTGGAGAACTCTCTGGGTTTTCTTTGTTTGTTTTGCTTTCCTGAATTATTTTTCAAATCCTTTCCCTACCCTCACTGAGTTAAATCTCCCTCTGTAACCTGCACAGCTACAAACTACACTGGGGTGGTAGCTTCAGCTGAAATCAGTTCCGTGAAGTCAGTTTCTACTGACTGCACTGTCTTAGCAGACTGAAATCTCCCATAAAATGGGGCAGCTCTAGATTCAGCATGGAATCTGTCACCTGAGCCCACTCTCTGTCTGAGCTGTATTGGGTGACTAGAGGAGCCATCCTTTTCACTCAAGCAGCACATGTCTACATTTTCATACACTGGGACGCTGCCTTTTATCAGATCATAAATGTTAATGTTTTACTATCTATGATCATTCACTCAGCAGTGCAAATCTAAAGCTGAATGATAGCTGCAGCCCATATACTATAAAGACCACAACAGAATTTAATATTGTGATTATACTGGGTTTTGCCTGATTTTCCTTCCTAGCTATTTTCCAAATGGATACACACCTTCTGTTTCTTCAGAAACCCATTGGTGAAACCTTTAGTTTAGTTTTAGTAACCCCTTCCTTCCTTCCTTCCTTCCTTCCTCCCTTCCTTCCTTCCTTCCTTCCTTCCTTCCTTCCTTCCTTCCTTCC
>VXBC01001522.1:26674-48101 GCA_013399945.1 Ploceus nigricollis
TGGTGAAACCTTTAGTTTAGTTTTAGTAACCCCTTCCTTCCTTCCCTCCCTCCCCTCCCTTTTTCCCTTTCTCCCTATTTCACTTTCTTCCTTCCTTGCTCCAAAATACCCAGAAGCATGAATTCTAATAGAGCAAAACAAGGTATTACAGGTCAAAAAAAAATCTTAAGCTTCATTTGGATTCAGTCATCCATCAATGTCACTCATAGGTCAATGCCTGTCAGGGACAGAACAGCACTTCATAAACGAGTAGACTGCACTAGCTTGAGTTTAAATTTGATAGAAGACAGCCTCATGTGGACTGCATTGTAAGTGATTTGTGAAATGAGAAAGTCAGGTGCCAAGTCAGAAAACAGCCATTGCCCTGATGTAAGTAATATGAGTGGCATATCATAGGACCACATAAAAAAACCTGTGAGCTTAGTAACAGGTGCACACATCTTTGTGTTGTAGGCAACCTGTGTAATCTTTCCAAACTGCCATTTTTTTCCAATCTGCTAGGATTGCTGGGATTTTATCTGCTTTCTAGCTTGCTCCATCCTGTTCCCAACTTATACTATACTTCAGTATGCTTGACATTTGAAAAGAAATGCACATGCATTTCCCCTGTTCAGAGTGACCAGACAAACAAGCATTCATCTCTTAGAAGCATGTCAAAAATAAGCCCATTCTGTTATGTTAATGAAATCCCCCATAGTCTCAATCTTCATCTTTACCTTAGATTCCAAGGAAATTAATGATTCACAGGAGAAGAACAAGACACACAGCCTTAGAATAGCTCATTATCTCCATCAATATTAATTATGTCAGTTATAATGGACTTTTTGGTGCTGGGTGGGGCAGAGAGGGAAACAAATATCTTAATTCACTTTTCTTCAACAAATTAACAACTGTTGTCTGGGTTTATTTCTCAGTAAGGTTTAAGTTAAGGAAATTAAACTGTAGATTAAGCCAGAAAAAAAAAATTTAAAAGCCTATGAAAAAAAGACCAAGGAGTAGTGAATAGGCTTTATCTGCTGAACTCGGTGTCACTCCCAGTTCATATTTAAGTGCTTAAAGCACTGAGGCAAAGCAAAATATGACTGAATCATTGATATTTAAGTTAATTCCTTAACTACTGGGCTTTTTCTTAATCAAAGTTGTTGGTATCCCTGGAACTTCCATCTAGTTTTGTGAAATTTTATTTCTGGTCAAAACTGCTATTAGTTGTAACTAATTTTTTTTCCATTTCAGTGAATCAGCAATTTTGTAGCAAAACGTTTTCATTTTAGCTGAAATCTCTTCTGGATCCCAGAGCAGCAAGGCAATTCATACTTGGCACTGGATGCCTAACCATAACACTGACCTGCTGAACAGTGAACAGTTCATTCCTGGCACTGGAAGTCAACCACTTATGCAGTGGTTGGGGTTTGCTCATTTTCTATAAGTAGAAAAATTATTCATTTATGAAAAGGAGTTATTCCTTGTCATCTGAGGCCTGGAAGCTCAGAGTTATTCCAAAGCTGACCAGTAAGACTGAGTTATTTAAAATTCTCAGAAGGCATTTTCCTAAAGAAAACCAATTTTTTGGTTTTCTTTAAACTGTCTTGCCTTGTATTTTCCTGATTGTTTCAAGCCCCTATCATTGCAAAATAGAAAGGTTTTCCTCCGTCCTGTCAATGGTTACTCACTCCTGTTCTCATGTCCCTCCCTCATCTCTGTGAGTCCAAGTATTGCTATCTTGAGGCACACTGTTTCAGGGTATTGATCCACGTTAAAACTATTTTTTTTTAACTGGGTTACTTTTAAACTGGATAGGTTTACCAAGTTACAAAATGATTGATAAGTATGAACAGGGTGTACCACAACCTGACATGTCTCTGTGGTTTCTCCATTCTTTTGTTTTTTTCAATTTTTTCACCAATATAGAAGCCATTAGAATTGGTTGCTTTTGTGATGCTACCATCTCTGAGAGCTGTTAAGGCTGATGGTCATTTGTAATTTGTTGAAATATCTGAATTTTGAAAAATGCATCAAAAAGTGGAAAATACCAAGACATTTCATACGTCAAAAACTAATACCCACAAAAGGTTGCAGTTACTTCATCTGACACACACACAGCACTAGTACCTTTTCACTGCAAATGTCTCTGAAGAAAGTCATAAATCAGGGTGAGCTCATTAAAGAAAGTTCAATTTAATTCAAGTAAGAGAGAATAAAGGAATATGCCCTAAGTTTGTCAAGTTCCTTTTAAAATAGTGTGGAGACTGAGATTGAACTAGAAAAGCAACTTCAAGATGTATATTGGAAGTTAAGTAAGTAGAATTTAAAGCAGGAAGTAGTATGGATCAGAACTCATCTAAGTTTAGTATCTAGTTGTGTTTGCACTTTGTTGTAGTGAGGATGAAATGGACAAAACATTTAACTGTCTGATCACCAGAAATTCTATGGCCATGCCTTAAAAGTAGCTCTGGCCTTTGCTCAACTGAGCAGTGTTGGAGGAGGAATTTATACTGCTGAAGTTCTAGGTTCCTTGCAGTGCAAGTTGAAATTGTAAAATTGATATACAAGATGGGGCATTCAGTATTTCCACAGTGGTGTGGAACATACTACCTGGCCATAGCAATACCTAGCTCGGTTTATAAGAAGAAGAGCTGAACTGAGGAGGTAATTGTTTCCACATCTCTGCAAGGAGTTTGATTGTGATTAGTTTTCATTTCAGGGAGAGTTGACGACTGCTTCTGTCTTCAGCTGTAAGACTTTGGTTCTCATTTGTACTAAAGGTGCCTCATCCTGACCTGACAGTAAGTGAAGTGGATTATGTGTGCTCTATGACCGCTAAAAGCTACAGTATTTTCATGGCATTTGACAACTTCTGCTCAGTCTTCCCTGCACATTAGAAACTATCTTGAAAATCATTACTAACTTTTCAAAGCTTGAAAATAGTCTTGATATGTACTGGAATAGAATTTTGGAACAATGTTACTGTAGTACAAAATTTGTCATGACATACCTTCACCTGAAAGACTAACTTCAGACTATGACACATTAACGTGGTAAACCTTGCTGGTAAACCTTGCAATATTTTCTTCCTCTTTCTTCACAGAGTAGATGGGCATAAGGGTGCTGCTTACTGTAAGAAAAATTAAAAGCATAATTTCACCCTGTCTGAAATTTAATAACCAAAATAGCTCTTTTCACATGTGAGTGTTCTAACCTGTATCAGTGCANGAAATATACAGGATACACAGTAAGTGTAATGTGTCAGATATACCCCTCTGGTAAGTCACCTTCTGTGCAAAATCATGTGGCACTTGTCTTTTCCAAAGGCTCGCTTTATGATTTTTCCTTTTGAACCTTGATCTGGATTATTTATTTTGAAAGGTAAGATGTATTTGTGCTGAAAGTCCCCTCTATCTTGGTCATTTTGATTACTTTTTTCTGGGGCTTTGCTCTTAAAATTAAGATTAATTTGTTTCTAAAGTACATATTATAGAATAGATGAGCCAGCCTGACAGTTCCATTACACAGCGAAATAATCAGACCACATGTATATTACACAAAATAACAGCCTCATACCGATATAGTGAGTTTGGAAATATTTTACAGTTGTCGTCTGGGAAGGCTCTATTCTCATACAAGTTCAGCTGACAAAAGTAACCCACGTTCAATTATGACTTGGTAAAGGCCGATTTTGAAATGGTTCTTGATATCCAGGAGACTTTGTGGAGAGATGCTGGGAGCATTCAGAGCATTCCCATAGTGATAAAAATGCAGCTGTGCCACAGCTTTGAAACTTATACTGGAGAGTGCTTGAAACTCTACAATTCAGCACTGCTTTGCGCTTAGCTAAGGTAAGTGAAGCATGGCTAGTTCAAGGCACCTTTGCTGTAAAAGGGAAACTGCCTTTCTTATTCCAATGAGAGAGGAAAGAGACCTGGCTGCTTCTGGCATAGAAAGAAGAAGAAGTGAGAAAACAAAAAAGAGCTGAGGGAAAATGAGGGAAAGAAGTTTGGAGAGCAGTGCAAGCAGTTTTTGCCTTTGCTTGGGGAGGAAGAGAAATATGAAAGACTGTGATGGCATCTTTGCTGAGGATGCACCAGTTTAACACTCATGACAGCAGTCAGTCCAGTTTTTCCACAGCTCTGGCGTAGGAAATGTAAGTAGTAGGGCAACAGCTATTTTCCTCCCCCTGAATTTTTCAGCTGTAAGTAACTGCCCTCTTAGCTTGTGCCTAGCGTCAGTCCTGAAAGGTAATGCATATAGTGTAAATCAAGCAAAACAAAAAAAAACCTCCTGCTGCCAGATTTCCTGTGGTTTAAGCTGCATGTTCATTTGAGGCTTTCAGATCCTGTTGAAATGAATGAATGTCTCCCTTGCCTCGAGAGTAGCTGAATCAGGCTCTGCTTTGCAGGGGTGTATTAATGATTCACAAGAGGTGAAATAGTAGCTGAAAAGAGACCATTTTGAAATAACCAGTTGTGTTTAAATTGTTATCATAATACACACACATGAAAATAATCAGTATCCAAAAACTTGGTTTCATGCAAATAATTAGAAGGGCTTTATTAAGCAATTTTTCTCTCTTTGTCCTTCTCTTCTTTCCTGTCTCTGAGAGAGCTCCATTTTCCGTGCTTGCTCTCTAGATCAGTTTGGGAATGATTTTCTCTCAGCAGTAAGCAGTGTGTATGTCTCTTGCAGATTTAGCTTATTATAAATGCATTCCCCATAGCAGCTGGAAAGAAAATTATCAACATCCAAAAACTGAGTGAAAACAATAATGGATATCCCACCCAGAACCTGGACATAACAAAATACTGTAATGCTGAGGCATTCTAAGAAGCTCTGTTAGAAGTCTCCTCTCTTTTTCTCATTGTTTATCACTGACTAGATGTTATAATATTACCATAAATTGAACTTGTATTGAGAAGTTTTCCATGTCAACCCCTTAGGGCAGCTGATTATAGGCTTGACCTTTTGAGATTCTGTGTATTTCCCACTTAATCAGTGCTGGAATGAGTTGCTGCTAAGTAGGATCTATAGGAACCCTATGGGAAAAGCTAAGCCATCTAAAAATAATGAGTTTCTTTCCCCTTCCCTCCCCTCCTCTCATTTTGAGCTCTATTAGGCCATGATAACAGTCTTAATCTAGGCTACACAAAAGCATAGTATGGTATGTGATATTTGTGTTATATTGGGAAAAAGAAGTCTGAGAAGGGCTTTTGGCAGCCTAAAATATAAGTGAAACTTTACAATATTGTTAAAAAATGCTTCACTTCCCACCTGCCCCTTTCTTTCTTTTTATACTAAAATTTGTTTGGTTGAGCTAAGGCCTTGTGAGGCTTTCAATATCCAGTACCTATGATTTTGACAGAGTGATTGGTTCTCTCTTGCTTGGAGAAGAATACCAAATTGGGACCGTTGCCATTTACAATAACACATTTGGTGGTTTAGGTATAATCTCACATAGTAATTCAGTCATCAGCTCAGTTCTCAGTAGCTGAAGCCTGTGGGGTTTTTCCCTGCCATACACCTTGGTTTCTTCTTGTTCTCCCCCATCTCCCTCCCCTTGAACCCCCCTGCTTCTTTTTACATCCTCCTCCACCCAAAAACAACCTGTGAAACTGAACAGCATAATAGATGTGATTAGACCTTCAGTATTAGGACTGAATGGAGTAGGCAAAGAGACTCCTTCTTGGGAAGAGATCAGTGCATTAGGTCCCCAGGACTGAAACTGCATTTAACAAGGTTTGGGGCTCAGAGATTGGGTCTAGGCTTCTGCTGCTTCCACAAGAGAAAGTCCTACTCGGAGCGCAAATATTCATTTACTATAGCTACAAAAGGGAGGGAGAAAACATTAGCTTCTTTATTACACACGTAATGAAGCAAACTGTATCTGTTGATATCCTGAGCAGTAAATCAACTGTTCACAAATGCTAGAATGCATAAATACAGATTTAATCTGTGCTTTCTAACCATTTCTTGGATTTTTTTCATGCATCCAAAAAGAAAGCCTTAAACTTTGTCAAACTGACATTGGCATTTTTCCATGCAGATTTAATGAAGTTATTGAAGATACAGTTCCTTTTGATGGGAATGTAGATGTGCCAAAGTTTACGTGTGGTTTGTTGATCTATGTTCCTAACTGTGTAGGATGGTAATCACAGGAAGAATTTACCTTTTTAAAATTAAATTCTCTCATCATTCTGATCTTATCCCTACCTAACTATACTCTCTAGATCCCTCCAGTTTCCCTTCCCTAACAGGATGAGGTGTGTACTCTCATGTAATTTCCTTAGTTGTCATTTGTATGAGCATGTACTTCCTTATTTCAGTCTTGACCTTGACATGTATGGAGAGTAAAGGGAGGATTTCTGTCCTTATTCAGGGTCAGATCTTTTGTATGATGTAGGACAGAGACTAGGGGAAGGCAGTGAAGTCAGACACATCCAAAAGCAGAGGGGTGTTTCTGAGATCACTGTTCACAGAAGGGGAGGAGAGAGAAAGGTTTATAAACCTTCATTTCCTTGGCACATGGATTGAAAGCAGGCAGAGGAGGTCAGTATACTAAACTGATTTTAACTAGAAACCCACTGAATTTCAGAGCCAGTGACCCACAGGACAGCTAACCTGGGCAAGCACCACACACCCAGTGTGGCCATCAGGCTGTTTCATCCTGTCCAGAGCTGTTCTGTGCTGTGCTGTGTCCCTTGTCCATGGGACAGATTCAGCCCACACCTGGTACTGGAGGAGCCTGTGGGCATCTCTTGCTTGTCACTGCCGTAACTCCTCCAGCATGATCTTGCCCTTGTCAACCATATGTTAAAGAGTTCTTCTGAGAAAATCTTTAGGAATAAAGTTGATTTATTGTAAGGAAGTTATACACGACCTCAAATGAATGAAAGGGAGAGTTCTCTGCATAGAGGACAGGACCTGCTCTGCGTAGCATGCCATGAGAAAATACACTGGCACTCTGCCTGATGATGCATGAATGTGTGGTGCCCAGAACTTGAAGAGTTGTATGCTGATACTTGCTACTTTTATTCCTCTTCTTATTCGATCTTATCAAAGCAGTTAAAGCAGTTATTAAATAATTAATTTTCTGTTGAGCCTTTCCTACTAGGATACAGAAAGACCTCCATGATGGCTCCTTCTCACCTCGCCTCATCCCTGCTGTGTGCCCAGTGCAGAACTCTCTACAGGCTGTCCTCCTCTGTGAAAAAAGAATTGTGAGATATACCTGATTGGAAAAGAAAAGACTTCAAGGTGACCTAATTGTCGCCTTGCAGTGCCCGAATGGAGCGTACAAGAAAGGTGAAAAGACTATCTACAAGGGCATGTAGTGACAGAGCAAGGAGGGAATGGCTTCAAACTGAAAGAGGCTAGGTTTAAATAAGATATTAGGGAAAAATTCTTTATTGGAAGGGTGGTGAGAAACTGCCTTATGCTAACCAGAGAAACTGTGGAGGCTGCATCCCTGGAAATGTTCAAGGCCAAGCTGGATGAGGTTCTGAGCAATATGGTCTAGTGAAAGGTGTCCCCTTAGTGAAAGGCAGAGGGTGGGAGCTAGATGTTCTTTAAACTCTTTCCAACCCAAACCACTCTGTGATTCTATGATTGTGTGCCTGCCACCAGCAAACCTGCTGCCTTACCTAGAATAATTTCTTCAATTCATCCCCCCTTACAGGTCTTTCATTCCTCTGACAGAGGCTCTCAAAATCTTTGTATTCCTCTATCAAGAAGCAATATTTCTCACTTCTCCACCTGAAAATTCTTATTTCCATGAATTTTCTCTTCACACTTACTGCCACAAATAATGTGCTTCGTATTTTTTTTCAGATTATATTTTTTTTTCAGGCACAGTATTAGCAATTTACAAGCTTTATTTTTTCTTGAATATTTTTTCAACCCAAATACACTCTTTAATGGAAGATATTTAGAGATAAGTGGCTTCATTCACTTGTTCCAAACTTTCGCCATTATACTGTTAATACTATATTCAAAATAACACTGTTTATATACCATTTGCATATATCGATATGGAATAAACCTTATATTTACTTCTGAACCAAGTCGTGGGTTTAAAGCAGTAATTTTTTTTTCTTTTTTTTTTTTTGGGGGGATATTCACTGTGTAAATTTTAGAACTACATGGTACAGTGTTTTCAAATCCCATAAAGGCAATGTCAAATATTTCAGGTTTTACTGTTGTAGTGACGATAAGGAATAATTTAAAAGTTAAACCTAACTTTATCCTTATCTGGCATGCAAGTGCCAGACTTAAGAGATATTTGTTCTCTCCTTTATTTAAACAAGGTCATAAACAGGAGATTAGAAGGAAGAAAAATGCACACATTTTTATTGGAGGTGGTACAGGAAAGGTTTTGTGCTGATATAAGTTTTTCTGGAGATATTGATAATCTAATAGAGTTTTTATGTCAGGAGTCACAAAATAATCTCAGTACAATGCTTTCCCATTGTTCTACAGTATTTTCATTAGAGTCTTAGATCAATATAAACTGGCCATGCCTCTTTGACACAGAATTGTCCTCCAAATCTTGCCATGTGTTTTTTAGGTCTTAACTAAAGGGTTATTTTGTGGTTATCTTTGATCCTTCTCAGTGACCGAATGAATCTGCAGCTGGATAAGACTGAAGCTCTACTGATCAACCCATCCTTGTGATGCCTTGCAAAACTAGCTTGAAAGTTAACTTATATCAATACAGCAACATGCCTGGCCCCATGGGTGCAAAGGCCTAATTGAAAGGAAGGGGATAATCAAACTGTTGGCTTTGACTACAGATAATGAGCACTGCTATGGGAGAAAATCTATTATCAAGCTAACCCCAAGAGGCTTGAAACAGAGTAGCTTCATTCTGTATGATTAAAAGCCTTCTTTCAAATCCAGAGGACACATCTCATCCAGAGACATCAGAATTACAAAGGTGCTTCTAAAGGTGCAGTCAATCAACAACACTGATATGAAGTCCCTAAACTCATGTTGCTGGTATGAAATTAATTAGGCAGGATCAAGGAAATAAATGGCTTTCAGATTGCTAAAAAATTGAAACATCAGCTGATGTTTCAATTTTTTAGTAGTGAAACAGTCTCAAATGCTACAAAAAAATTGATATACTAAATGAAGTTGATAGTTAGAGATGCAGGCATTTTTACATGAGTTCAAAGCAATAGTTCACCTTTTGCCTGTTGACAGAAAATATTGAATGCTTAAGGAATTATGGAAACTCCATCAGAGGTGATCCTCTCAGCTACAGAAGTGTCAGTGGACAATACCAGAATTGCTAGAGTAGTTTGGTTGCAATCATACCTAGGTTAACTAACGTGCAGCCAACTTCCCCTGTCCTCCTTGTTTCAGCCTTCCATTGAATTTTCTGTATCTCCATTGCAATCCACAGCTTTCGTATTTTTAAAAGGTATGTATAATAGCAATGTGCTTTTAAGAATGAAAATCTAGTTCTAATGCCGAGTGCAATGAACAAAGGGAACTGCTTTTTAGTTTACCTGAGTCAGAGCTGTTTGTGAACAAATGGGTTTTATTTTCTCTTCTGAGTGAACTGTGAATGTGCCCTAACTTGGCTGTACAATGGTGAACTGTTCATATTAGTTGAGTTTATCATAAGGATTCCTTGACTGGATTTTACGTTACATGTATGGTACCTTACTTATGACAAAATTCAGTAGTTCCATGTGCATCACAAAGCACACATATTAATTTCACAGCAATTTGGTGTATTTTCAAGTGTGGAAATCAGACACAAAGTTATAGTTGGCAGCAATTTTCAAATACAAGTGTGTGGGTTCCCCTTCTTTGGCTGCCGGATGCCTGTCAAGCCATCTATCACTCCACTTCCTTAAAAGAACAAGGGAAAAAATCTGAAAATAAACATGTATGGGTTGAGAAAAGAATAGAGAGATCACTCAGGAAATACTGTCATGTGAAAAACAAACTTCAGAGAATCATTAATTGCTTTGGGTTGGAATGGATATTAATGGTAACGTAGTTTCAACATCTCTGCCATGAACAGGAACACCTTCATCTCTGCCACCTTGCTCAAAAACAGCAATGTTCCAGCCTGGCTTTGAACACTGGATGGGGCACTCACAGCTTCTCTGGGCAACCTGTTCCAGTGCTTCACCACCCCACAGTAAAGAATTTCTTCCTAATATTTAAACTAAATCTACTCTCCTTCAGTGCAAAGCCATTTGCTCTTGTCCTGTCACTACATTCCATTGCTAAATGTCCACCTCCAGCCTTCTTGGGCTATTTTTTTCTGGGGTATGGTTTATTTTCTTCCCAGTGGCTGGCATGGGGCTGTGTTTTGGATTTATGCTGAACACAACATTGTTGTCTCTGTTATTGCCTAGCAGGGCTTACACAGACACAAGGCCTTTTCTGCTTTTCATACTGCCACTCTGGTGAGGCGGCGGGGAGCGCATAGGAAACTGAGAGGAGACACAGTCAGGACAGGTAACTCCAAGTGACCAAAGAGATATTCCAGACCACATGACATCATACTCAGTACATAAACTGAGAGGGAGAAGGAAGAAAGGGGAATGTTTGGAATAATGGAGTTTTTTTACCCAAGTGACTGCTGCATGTGATGGGACCCTGTTCTTTTGGGGATGGCTGAACACCTGCCTGCCTATGGGAAGTAATGAAAGAATTCCTTGTTTTGCCTTGCTTGCATACACAACTTTTGCTTTACCTTTTACACAATGCTTGTCTCAATCCACAAATTTTTGGCTCTTACTCTTCCTAATTTTCTCTCCCATCCCTGTGATGGGAAAGTGAGTGAGCAGATGTGTGGTGGTACTTGGTTGCTGGTTGGGATTAAACAAGGACACTTGTAGGCCCTCTCTGAGTACTGTAAGGTTACTGTAAGGTCTTGCCAGAATCTTCTGTTCACCAGGCTGAACATCCCAAATTCTCTCAACCTACCTTCATAAAAGAGGTACTCCAGCCCTCTAATCATCTTTATGGCCTCCTGTGGACTCATTCCAATAGGTCCGGTCCATGTCCTTGTCTCCTGTTGGGGCTTCACTGAGCTGGACACAGCACTCCAGGTGGGCTGTCACAAGAGCCAAGTAGAGGCACAGAATGCCCTCCCTCACCCTCCTGGCCACACTGCTTTGGATTCAGCCCAGCATACAGTTGGTTATCTGAGCTGTGAGTGCATATGACTGGGTCATGTTGAGTTTCTTTCATCAACCAACATCCCCAAGTTCTTCTGTTCAGGGCTGCTCTCAATCCTTTCTCCACCCAGCCAGTATTTGTGCCTGGGATTGCCCTGGCCTTGTTGAACTTCATGATGTTCACATGGGCCACTTCTCAGTCCTGTCAAAGTGTCTCTGGATGGCATCCCTTCCCTCCAGCGCATCAACTACACAGCTTGGTGTGGTTGGTAATCTTATGGAAGGTGCACTTGATCCCCCTATTCATGTTGCCTACAGAAATGGCAACCAGTGCCAGTCCCAATACTTACCCCTGAGGAACGCCACTCATAACTGGACTCCACTTGCACATCAAGCTGTTTATCACAACTCTTTGAGTGGGACCATCAGCCAGTTCCTTACCCACTTAGCGATTCATCCATGTATCTCCACTTTAGAGACAGGGATGTCATGCAGGAGTGTCACGTGATATACAAGTCCAGATAGATTTGGGGAAACGAACTCATTTCATTGCCAATTAAACCAGACTAGAATGACCATATATAAGAAAAAAATCTAAAATACACTTTTCTCATCCCCTCCTCTCAAAGTTCTATGGGAATTGACCACTATGTGAGATCATGGTGAATATAACATGCAATTGAAATAGGAAAGCATACACACTACTCCTTTTTGTGGCCTTGTTGTCCCTTCCAGTACTGTAACATGCACCAAGAGGAAGAAAGAGGTATAAATCCTTCCTTTTACTTGACTGTTGGGGTAGAAATCATGAACTGTGGGAGCAAAAATTTGCACAGGCAGCAACAATGAGTGTAGAGGGAAAAGTACACTAATGAGATGTGTTGGCAAGGTTAGGGTATGGAGGAGGGCTACAGGGGTGACTTCTTTGAGAATCTGCCAGAAGCTTCCTCCATGTCCAACAGAGCCAGTGCCAGCCAGTTCCAAGACTGACCTGCCCCTTGCCAAGGCTGAGCGCTTGTCAGAGTGGTACTGTCTCTGGGAAAATGCATTTAAGAAAGAAAAAAAGTTACTGCAGCAGAGAAGAAATGAGTGAGAACATGTGAGACAAATTTCTCTGCTGACACCAAGGTCAGTGCCAAAGGGGATGGAGGAGCTGCTGTAACTGAGATTCCCCCTCAGGCTGTGGTGCAGACCATGGTGAGGCAGCTGTGCCCCCACAGCCCATGGAATCCATGGTGGAGCAGAGATCCACCTGTAGCATGTGGATCTTGGGTGAATGATCAAGATCACTCACCCAAGAAAGTGAATGTGCCCAAAGGAGGCTGTGACTCCATGAAAAGACTGTGCTGGAGCGGGTTCCTAGCAGGATCTGTAGCCATGTGGAGACAGGACCCCATGTTGGAGCAGGTTTTCTGGGTTTCATTTGTGATCCTGTGGGGCACCCATTCTGGAGTACACTGTGCCACACCTGAGCAGTTCATGAAGAACTGTAGCCCATGGGAAGGAGAAGGACTCATTTTTGAGGAGTTTGAGGTGGACTGTCTCCCATGGAAAGACCCTTAGACTGGAGCAGGGGAAAGAGTCCTCCCTCTGAGGAGGAAAATACAGTATAAATAATGTGTGGTGAGTTGAACATAACCTGCATTACCCATCCTTTGGCAGTGTTAGCAGAAGGAGTTGGAGAATTGGGAATAAAGTTGAAAACTGGGAATAAAAAGGGAAAGCTAGGAGGAACGTATTTTTAAGATTTGTTATTTCTCATTATCCTTCTCTGCCTGATTGATAATAAATTCTGTTAATTTCCCCAAGCTGAGTCCATTTCATCCATGATGGTAATTGGTGAGTGAACTCTTCTCATCCTTTTCTCAACCCACAAGGCTTTTATCATATTTTTTCTTTCAGACAAAGAAAATAAGTACTGAACATAAGATCATGGAGAAGCCATTTAATTTGGAAAATAAGCTCCCTCAGTTTTATTTTAAAAGATAAAGAAAATAACTCTAATAAAAATAGTGAAAAAAGCATAACATGCTGTCTGCAGAACAGCTGCATTGTACTTTGCTGCAGCTTTTGTTGGATGTTTAGAACTAAGATTTACCGTGGCATTATGTAAGGTTACAGCTCACATCAAGGTTTCTGAGTGTGATTTGCCACTTCTTTCAGCTCTTACAGTGAAGAATCACTTCTAAAATCAATTCTGGTTCTCTTAGTTGCACTTTAAATACCAACTCTGAAAAATTAAAGCAAAGACCTTGGGATTCCTTAAATAACCACACATTTTATTTCTTATTAACTCTGTACACACATCTAATGCAATTGTGAAATGTAAATTTGGTTTGCTTGAGAAAAATAGCACACTAGTACTATCTGGTGAATTATAGTCAGCAAGCTCCTGGATCAGCACATCACTTGCTTTTGATACCTCAGTTTCAAGGGTGCTTTTAGGGATTTTGCCTGCTTAGGTAGACAGGTCTCAACCCTGGACTTTTGCAAACAATTTTACTATGAATTGCAAGGGGAGTTCATGATAAGTCTATAGGTGGGAGAGAGGGAGGAAAGACATCTCCCATTCAGACAACATGGGTATGCTTCTTAGATGAATGAGGGTAACTTGTGACTTGCCATCTTGTACTATTTATTTCCTGGATACCTTCTGAAAAACTACTAGACTTGCATCATGTTTTCCTTAACGTGTGTGGCACTGAAACACAAAGCAGAAGAGGCTTTCTTGCTATGCTGCTGTGTGATGGGTAAGTATCTGAGACAATAATCAGTCATGTGGTAGGCTGGGCAGAAAATTTGAAGGTGTTCAGTCCCTAAGAACTTCAATGAACTTGAGGCAGCATGTACCAGCATTCATTGGACATTGGGGAAATGAGCACTCCGTGGGCTGTACATCAATGCCCATCTTTGCATACCGAAAGACAGCAGATGATATTCAGAACCTACCAGATTTAATTGGAGATTTAATTGACTGCAAGAGAAGCATGATTACTGACATGATTTCCACTTCTTTTTTGAGCTTTGTGGTTGGTAAGGCTATTAAGGATCAGCCACTTTCGTGGAAGGACTGTTTTTTGCCCAGAGACAATTAGAGATAGTTGCTAACAAACCTTGCTGTGTCTTGTGTTCAAACTTTGCTTTGCCTTGGAACAAAGGGGTGCCTAATTTTTCTGTGCAAATGGAGAAGAGAAATATTATTTATAATAATAGCAGCTGTGCCCTTGCTAAATTGTTCTCATCAAGTTATGAAATATATTTCATGGACCTATACTTTTAATAGTTATCTGAGGATAAGGAGGAAGGAATCATTTGACTTTTAAAAAGATTTGAGAGGGAAAATATTCCAGTTTGGAAAACAAGTTAATTAGTCCAAGGTTGAAAGATTCAGTTGAAATAATGAATTGCAAATTCTTAAGAAGTTAGAGCCACGTACTTTAACTTGTTCTTGTGATCATCTTGCTTCAAAACTCTTGATTTTCATCATTGGAAAAACCCAAATGAATGTTAAAAATTCAAATCTGCAAGTAAGACAGTCTCGGCAGTTCTGTGTTCATGTTTTGTAGGTGTGCTGTGTACACCAGAGGATATGTTACTTTGACCAGCTAATTTTTCATCATATAACTAGATAACATGCATTGACAATACGAATGTCATTCTCCGAAATGTAAACAAGATGTCTGTATTTCATTTCAATCTACTTATAACAAAGGAATTTCCTTATTAGGTGCTAGTTAAACAGATTTTTTCAAAGGTTTTAGATATTTTGAACCATAATTTAATAGTTTTAGTTATGTCTGTTATTATACAGAAGCTACTATATCTTTTAATTTTATTGGAAATCAAGACAAATTTCCTTATGGTAATGGGCCATATTCACAATTTTTGGGATTGAAAGAGGAAAGGATGAGGCAGCAATAGGGATAGCAAGTCAGCTAATAAATCAGAATCTGAGTGAAAAGCATGGAAGGCTGGGACGAGCAAATACAAAATGACAATATGAAGTTAAGGCATGCAAAATGAAAAAATATCACTCTTTGGTAAATGTGATTGATTATGAGTATTAAACACATGAATATCATCAGGGACTGCTGGTGCTCTTCACACTGATGAATGTTTGCCTGCAGTTGATTCTCACAAGAGACTGCACTAAGCCTTCTATGTTCAGTGAACAAATCAGATTCTCACGTTCTCAAGGATATTAATTTCAGACTCTTAAGAAAAGTTAAATCATGTTTCTAATTCATAAAGTATGCATAAACTTGTATATTGCTATTAATTTACTAAAATTTTAAAAGTTTGGAGAGCCTAATTTGGTGATAAATTTAAAACTAAAAGATCATATAAAAAAAGTAAGAGAAAAGGCTATAAGGATGACTTTTTATATAAAGTTTTTCTGTATCAGTTTCAGTAGCTCTTTCACCAATCTCTTTCTCTCAAGTAAAAAGAAATTAAACAGAGAAAAAGAAAGTAGAAGAAATCAAAGATAATTGATAGAGATGGTGATGATATTTGATGCTTTATCTAATTAACTCCCCTGATACTATTTGTTTAATTCTATTTTCTGCCTTCATCTGAAAGCTGTGGGCAAGTTTTTCTCCAGAAAAATTCAGCTTTTTTTTTTAATTTCTGTTATTTNGCTATTTTAATATAAAAAATGACTGTAATAGCCATTTTATGTTTCTCCTGATTTTTGAAAACCATGTAAAATATCACCCAGAAATAATGAATATCTGAAGATTAAATTTTTCATAGAAAATCCCAGCTTCAATATTTTGTCAAGGTTTTATACACCTGAAAAGAGTAATGACTGGAGAGTTTAGCAGTCTTAGGTAATGCCTACTCTGATAGTTATATTAAAAGTTCCTTTTATTTTGATTTGTGCAAAAGTGGGTGCTGTCAAAACTTCAAAAAATTACTACTAATGAATTATATTCTTTACAAATATGGGCTATTTTTTTTGTTTGTTTGTTTTTCAAAATTGCTTCACTCTAAACTCAGCTCTGAGGTTGTTGTTTGCAAAGCTCATGGCCTTAAACAACTTTAAATAAACAGCTCTGTACATCTTAAACATTCACATGTCTCTGTTTTTAGTAGAAAATTGTTTATGGAGTTTTATTTCCCAGTTCAAAAGTAACAGAAAAAATACTCATCTTTGTATTTTGGAATGTTGATGATGTGCAGTGAATTACATTCATAAAAATTTTCAGAGACTTCAAGTGCACTAGCCTTCCCTACACTTCTGCATTAATTGTCTGAGTCATTGTCCTTTGAGCTGTGCATACAAATGTGCCTGCTATATGATCTCTGGTATCTCAATTACAGGAAGTTTTCTTAGTTAGCTATGCTATATCATCAAACCCTAATTTGTGTTTCAGAAGAGTGAGGTAATTCCATTAGTGTACTTACTCATACCTCTTCAGGGGAAGGGAAATTGCATGGTATTTGTGACCAAGCATGTCTTACAGTTTTACAACGCAAATCCGTATTTTAGTTATTACTCCAACCTTGACCTGAGAGTTAAACCCAGTGTTTTATCCATTTACTCTCTGAAGCCTGAAACAGGATGTGCATGTGAAATAGGTGTTTAGAAGTAAGTTTTTTCTGATTTGCATACTGCCATATTTGTAATTATTTTTGTTTGACATGGTACAACTCCAAGTAGCATAAAATCAAAGGCAGTAAACCAGTAAATTGTTTTGCTGCTTGCCTGTTAGCAGCATGCTAAGAATCCTAGAGTCATTACTAGGCAAACTAACAAGAATTTTAAGCTCCAAGTCTGAAAACAAATTTTCTTTATTCCCTCCCCCACTTTTTCTGTTTTAATGGAGACACTGTATTTCATGCCTTCCTTTTCATTCTTTGAAATTTTTTCATCCCATTTAATACACTTTGGAAATGGTTTTCAAGCTTGTCAAAAGATTTGTTAGGCATGGATAAAAAGTCAAGCTTGTTGACTTCTGGAGCAATTAACAAAATCACAGATAGCCTATTATTTGGCCTGTTTTCTCAGTTCTGCCATCAGTGCAATTATATACAATAGAGTTTTTTTAATATAGAAAAGAGGGTTAGAAAGTTAAAGTTCATCCTATGAAATATAAATGGTTTTAATGCTTCTGCATCAGCCCTTCCCAAGCAGTTTTCACAAGCCAGTATCTTGAAACACTTTCATATTTTTGCAGTTCTGGAGACGCTCTCAGAAAGGAGTATTTTGTTGTTTAGGATTGGGCTTATAATTTTTAAACTGGTTTTCCAAAACAAACACAAAACCTGGAAAGTCTCTCTTCCAGCATTCACAAATAGGCTTTTGTGCTGAAAAATATTAACATACAGGGGATTTTAGGTAATACAACTTTTAATTTTTTAAAATGTACTTCCCCAGTGAAATAATGCTCTCACTGTTAGCACTGTAACTTCACTGAACACTAAAACAGCCTTTATTATGCTGGATAAGCAGGCCAGTCTCCTTTTAGATTACATTTTTAGATTTACATTTTTTTCCTGTTTTCTTCAACTGTGTTAAATCAGCTAGGTGAAAGCAAATGAGATTTTTCATTATTCCTAATAATGGAGTGCAACAAACTTGTGATCAGCTTTAAAAGAATTTGATAGGTTCTTATATAAGTTTCTACTTCATATAACAAGTCTGTTGCCAAAGTTTTAAATGAAGAATGTGCTTAAATCAGTTTGAAGATGCTTAAGAACATAACGATTTATATAACTGCTGTTGGACTCCTTATGTAATTTTTCTCTTCAGAGGGATAACGGATTTCAAACAGTACCAATTACTTGCATTTTGAAATAAGGTAGTTATGGGGGGTAGGGCTAAATGCTGAAGCCCTCACTCTTGTACAGGTGAAACCCTTTTTTTCACTAAAGATTAAATATATGATTGAAGCTGGGGGAAAAATAAATTGCAGATAAGAGTATCACAGTTCTTTAATTACTGTAGATCACACATCCATCCTGCGCTGGTCACTTAAGCACACAATGTAATATGTTCTTAATGAGACATTTAATCAGAGATATTAAAATTTCCTATTTTCCCAGTTCAAGATTTTAGTTGATTTAAATCAAAAACTAAAAAGATTGAACATGAACTAAAATGTAACCAAAATTATTCTGGATTTTGCCCTTTGCCATCTTGCTAAAGAAAATTCTCTTTGAAGAAACAGGTGAACAGGGCGTGTTTTAAGCCAAGTTAGGAGAGAAATTACTATACATTTTCACTAACTTTAGTTAGGTATCTTCAGTATTTTGTAATCATTATCTCTCCCTTGCATATGTTGCGTTTAAAATGCAAATTGAGGTGCATATCAGTATTTGACATTTCTGGTGAAACAGTAACTATTTGTGTTGTTTTTCACATAATTCCCCTCTTCTGCCATCTTCTCAACTTCATCTAATTTTCAGTGTACAGCAGTGTAAGTGTTATCTCAAAACTACCTTTTGGTCACTACTATTTTAATTTTATTTTGACTGGTAAGACTGTGTGTAATTTGCTTCTTTGATTTGAAGATTGAAAACTACAAGTCCATTTCCAAGGAAGAATTTTTGAAAACATTCCTGTGAGATTCTGTATTTTATTGTGGTTTATTAATGGCAACCTAAGTCATATTTGCAAAGTAAGGGAAGTATGTTGTTAATTTCTTTCCATGTTAATCCAATGAAGTGGCAATGATCTAGAATTTTTATTACTTAATGACTGAAGATAAAGTGGTGATTTCACAGATATGTCACTGCATAATTCTGGGACTGCATATAGTATAACTACTGGCTTAGTTTCAAGACAGTAGTATGTACAAAAACAATGTGGATAACATGCATTTTCCTAGGAATTAAAAAGAGGATCTAAAAGACACGTTGAATTTTCATCTTTTTAATTAATAAAATTAATCCATTTTTGCTAACAAAAAATAAAAAATAATTGTGGGAATAAACACAGTTTGTTTTGTTTAGCTTTTTACCTAAAAATATTATTTCCTCCAATATTAAAAAAAAAGAGGAAGTACATCTCTTCAGAGCAACCATCAGGACATTTAATGTATTTACTTTTTAAATGAAAAACCCTTTAGTTTTTGATGACCAGATATTTTCAACTGCGAACCAAAAAGTTTAGTGCTGGTGAAATCACCTGAGAATTTGTACCCCAGACATAGTTTTGTGCCGTAGAGTAACTTGTCAACAATAGTAATAAAGAAGAAAATTGAGGGAGTAAATATACTGCTATTGACTATGATGAAAAAATTTCAAAAATAAACCTCAGCAATAGATTAGTATGTTTTAAATTGAATGAATTGGAAGACAATTTTCAAAACCCCAAAACTTTCAAGTTTAAAAAGCTATAACAAATGCTGTGACATGTTTATTTCAGTTAATTCTGTTGGTGAGATGTTTCACACTTTAACTAGCTGCAATCTTTGACTAATCACTGAAGATAAATTAGTCATGTAAGATCAGTATTTGTGTCAAAAATTTAATGGTTTAAACTTCATTTTTATTTAAAGGCCAAGAACAAAATTATTTCTGTTTTGCTTTCAAGGAAGAGAAAAATCTGGATTTTTGATCACTGGAAAAAGATGAGAATCCATTATAAAGTTCCTCGTCAATTAATTCAGCATTTTGAATTCAGTAGTTTCGAACTTCGCCAGAGTGTAACAGCACCAGGTTGGACAATTGACCTTGGTATCTAGATTTAGGGAAATCACAGATTTATTGAATACCTCAAGTTGGAAGAGACCATAATGACTCTATGGGGATCTTCAGAGGACGACCTAAAGCTAAATCATATGACTCAGAGTATTGTTGAGATGATCCTTGAACTCTGGCAGTTATGATGGTATGACCACTTCCGTGGAGAGCCTGCTCCAGAGACTGACCACTCTCTCAGTGAAGAATCTTTTCCTAATGTCCCATATGAACTACCAGATAATCTGTCTATGTCACCTCTTTTGTCTCTAAGCCAGGTCTTGGACTGAAGCTATGCCGGCAGCTTTGTGAAATTGTGAATTTTTGTTGTGAAACAGATGATGTGATAGCTGAAGGGCTGGAGAACACTGAGGGATTATTTCTCAGGTAAACCTGCGCATTGAGTCAGTCTGCAGTCACACAGGACCTCTGTGCAAGAAATCAGTTTATGATTTTTCCCAAATATATTCACTCTTCATAGCTATACTCCTTCATCAAAAGTAGTTTTTCTGCATGTAGTGGCAATTAAAAGTCTATCCTTGATTCTTCTTCACTGTATTATATTGCGAGGAAGTATGTAATTTCAGTGACTCTTTGGGCAAAGTTAATTTATTTACCCAGCTAGAACTACCTGTGTTACCAGTTAACTTCCTTTTACGAGTCTTTGAAGTTGTAACATCTACATTTTAAAAAGCAAGTAATTGATTAGGAAAAGGTAAGAAACTGATTCTAAACTTTATCTTGTCCCCCACTGGAAAAGTTCAGGAAATTCTTTGGCTATAAACTTGTGAGTTATTTCTACCTTTGCTTTCCATATGTTTTCTACAGTTCAAAATTAATTTCTTGAATATCTCTCCCTTTACATTATTCACCCTGTTTGGAGCAAGTTGGAATTATGTGTGTGACTCCCCTTTCCCTCAAAGCTTTGAAGAATCTGCTATAATATATTGCTTTAATCTATCTATTCTGGGTTAGAACTTCAATACTTAAAACTTTCCTCCTCTCCACAGTTTTCCTTTATCTTCTGATGATTAATGGATCATCTCTAAGACTTTTGCACAAACACCAGAGAGTACAGAGAAAGAAAGAGTCAAAGTGTTTTGATTCTTACATTCTTCTGCAAAATATTTCTGTACAATAAAACAGTGTAATCTCCCTGAGGTTTATGGGTGATTTAATATTTCTCCCGTATCTGATACACATTTTTCTGTGCTGAACACTGCATGTTCACTGATAACTGATGTGCTTAGCAGCTGTTGCTCGGTGTAGCTCTTCCAGGTGTTCTACCTAGACTATCATATTGGCATGCTGTTTGAAATCTCATCTCTTTGTTGCCTTCCTATTGTGAATCCACTCCTTTTTTTCATTACTCTGAACTGAAAAAAATATTTTGTGTAATTTAAAAGTAAACAACAAAACAAAACAAAAACCTTCAAGAACAAAAAAAAAAATATTCTTCACAAGGGGGAATAAGCCTATATACAAATGTAGACCAAAATTTCCAGGTAGATGTATTTTATAAAGAAGATAATAAGTGAGTTCATTTTACTTTATAAATTTCTGCAACATTCAGAAACTCATGGGCATGATCTTATTTTCTTGGCTTG
>VXBC01001522.1:51967-65834 GCA_013399945.1 Ploceus nigricollis
ACCACAGAAAGTATGATAATAACAAATGTTACTATTTTCATTAAAACTAGACAATAGCTTAATTGGCAACAATGCACTACTGGTTAAATTGTTCTTATGTCACACACATGGTGTAAACAGGAACATGTTCCCTCATGCAAAAACTGCAGTTAGTTCAACAAAAAGATGCAAATTGAAGTATTTGTTTGTCTGTGACAGTTACCAGCTTCAGGTATGCTCTTCTATCAGCAAAAGCAGATTTGATAAGTGTAAGGAAAATAAAACTGTGAAGAGGTGAGAGCACATGATTTAAGTTGATTGGTCAAATTATGAGGAAAATATATGTCTTTAGGTCATCAGTGCACTACAGGCTGCAATGTTTTTCTTCTCCACAGTCAAAACCTTAGACAATTCTTACTGACCCAAAAATGCCCTAAGTACTAAATATTTCACATCAATCACAAATGAACCTGAAGGGCTGAACACTAAAAATAGTGACCTTTTTATGCACCCCTCAGATCAGAATCCTATAATTTTGATTGGATTCCTTTTGAAACCACAGATACCATGTGGAAAAAAACCATATGGTTTTCCCACCTTAGTTTTGACAGCTTCTCCTACACACTTCCCCATCCCTACCTCCCTTGCCCATACCTGGAATTGGAGAAGGAATTTCAGATCTTCTCATACTTCTCTGCCCATGTTTCATGGGGTGATGTTAAGTCAGAGATCACAGCTGTACTTTGGGAGGATCTCTTTGTTCTGTGTTCTTCTTCTTAGGAAAAAAAAATATCAACAGTTTAAGTATGTAATCAGTAGAAAAGTTATGAAGACAATTCCTTCTACTGAAAAGAGTTTTACCCTATTGCAACATTTTCCTTTCTTCTGATAACATTCTTAATACAAATATGAAAACAAACAGGGACCTCAGATTTCTTCAGAATACTTTGCTGTGATATAAAGTGTTTCATCCTTCTTATCCTTATCCAAAATTAACAAAATTGTTAATTTTGTCCAGCATTGCACTATATATGTTACAAATCACACACAGGTTTACAGACATGTATGTAAGACAGACATAGAAAAAATTGTGGGACACTTCTCAATACCTCAAGTAACTATTTCCTACTACAAGTCCATAATAGATGGATATCTGCCTCAAGATCTGAAAAATCCTGCCTTTTCATCTGGGAAATATCGGAACCGAGAGGATCCCTGACGCAGGAGAATGATGATTGACATCTGACTCCAAGGCTTCGGAATGCTGAACACTCTCTTTATTAAAATGATACTATATTACATTAATATACTATTTTAAAGAGATACTATATTATACTACATACGTACTTACGATATCATACTTACTTACTTACTTACTATCACTAACTAGAAAAGCCTGTGAATCTCTGCTGAGAGTCCTGAACACGGCTGGATTCAATTGGTCCATGAATCCAAACAACCAGAATCCAGTCAAGCAATCACTTCAGGCAAACAATCTCCTAACACATTCCACATGTGCAAAACACAGGACCAGAGATAAGAATTGTTTTATCTTCTTCTCTCTGTGCTTCTCCAGGAAAAATTTTGAGAGAGAAAATTATGTCTCCCTGTTCAGAGAATGTGAATGCCACAGGGAAAACATGTATTTATTACTGTCATTGCTACTAATGTTGAAGCAGGCACCAAGATCTGGCTGATATTCTTTTGAAGACATGGCACCTGTAATTTCTCTCTCTTTGCTGAACAATTGTTAATAAACTGCCCCAAACTGTCAGCTTGTATCTGTACCAGCCCATTGAACCTGAACTTCCTGGTAATGCCTCAGGCTATAGTTTTTTGAAACCCCTAGAAAACAAATCACAAAGTTTATTTACAATGATTTTGTGCAATGAAGGTTCCCTCTTCCTTATTTTAAACCTTGAACTCAGACCACTTACTGTAGCCGCACTTATTTTCTTTTGCCTGGTTGTGCTTAATTTATTCACTTGTGGTTAAAAATTACTGCTCTTAGGAGTTAATGTACTATCCAAAGAGAGATGAAAATGAGTAGTCTAGAAATAATAACTAGCTTTCTGCCTTTCTGGAACCCTCTATTTACATAAAAGGTGATTACTCTTCCCTCATATATCAAGGGATCTGACCGCTATTCCATTTTTTATCCCGTTATTACAAGATTACTTGATTAAAGAAATTAGTTAGTCAATTGCTATCAAGATTTAAAAATATATCTCCTTTCTTATTTCAACCACTGAAAGAAAGGTGTGGAGCTTAGTAGGAGAACATCCTGTGAGAAAGAGACAAGATATAGAGATACAGTTACAGTTATTTAATTCTTCATGTGCTACATTGCTTGATTACTGATACCATTCCACTGATTTCTCCACTGCTGAGAAAGAAAAATGGATGATGAGTTTGTAGTTCAGTATCCAAAAGAAAAAAAGTCAGAATTTTGTGACATATGACAGACTGTGAGCAATAACTTAAATTTCAATTGCCAGGCAGAGCTATGTCACACATTATGGAAAATTGTGCCTATCAATTCTAGTTTTTCTGAATCCAAAACCTATCAGTGCCTATTATTAAGGATCGTGGAGGCGTGACCCTGAAACACAGTGCACTTGCTATTAGGTTGTCAATATTGTCATTCAGCCTCTAAGGATCTTGGGATCTTCAGCAAACAGTGAACATAGTCATTTGAGTCTGTCAGAGTTCATGTTTTTTTGGCCAGTATTTGAGGAGACAGTGTATTTCTGTGTGCTGGACATGACATTAAAGCCAAATTTTGGGCGCCTGATTCTGGAGAAAAAATACCAAATTGATGGAGAATGAACAATTGCACAGATTATTTACCTCATAAGAGACAAGAAGTCAATCTTTAGCCAAAAGTTGTAGGAAATTAATTCTTCTTAAATGAGTGGCCAAGTATAACAATGTGGTTTGGAACAACCCAGAGATCACTGAACACACAAAAAATACAGAAAAGCAGATTGCTTTCTTGAATTAAATTTTTTCTTTTAGACAAGGAGAAAAAATGTATCCACACCATTGAAAAATGGGCAAAGTATTATACTACTTGATTTTAAAAAATACTGTTTAGTAATATGTAATTAATTATTTATTTGGAAAGTATTTACTGAATGGGAAATAAGAGGTTGCCATTATAATATGGTATGGGGATAAATGACCATTTTTATCTCAAGTGACTTAGTGGTAACACAAAAGACTCACTGACTTCTCTGTTTTAATCAAGACAAAGATTAGAAAATAATAGACTCTAAAATACTGAAGTTAAAATACAAAATCCTACATGCATTACTGGTGCCCATATTTTATGATTCCTGTGAGAGCAGTAACTTCACTTTTATTTTCTATCATTTAACTTGTTTAGGTCATATTAAAAAGTAAACATCCTTAGCGTAGTCAAAGCTACTAATTGTGGATTTCTGTGTATCTATGATGCAAAGACCTGAATTAAAGGTGTTAGGTTGATGTGAACTTGTATTAAATATCTTTTTCTTTAATTTCTTACGTAACATTCCTTGTTCATCTTCTGATGTCAAACAGACATTTAGCACCAACAACATTCTACAGTAAGGAAAACCACAGATGAAATCACAGAATACCTGAATACCCTGTGCCCAGAACAGTGTTCTACTGCTCCTTCTGCTGACTTGTGGAAAAAAACATGCAAAGTATCTTTCCTGGCAGTATCTCAGGATAATAACCAACACACAGATTGGCAAACAACCTTTTATAACTTGTCTGTGGCCTAGGCAGTGACTTGCATTTCACAAGAGTGGTGCTGCCTCTCTTCATGTCTAGAAATACCTGCATGACTGTGTTTGGGATGCTCTCTCCTAGCTGTTCTCGCCTAAAATGGGAGCGATAGTTACTCTTTCTAACAGACTTTTGTGCCTCAAATGTATCAATGAGTACCATGTAGGTAGCCACTATGTTCATATTATTGTAACAAGGAGAAGCAATGTTGCCAAAATCCCATCACTCCTGCTAAAAATTGTACTAAACAAGAAAGAAAATACACAAAGAATAAGTAAATTTTTTTTAATTACAAAAAAATACTGTTAAAATGAAGGAGAGAAATTGTTATGGATGGAGAAATGGTTAAAATATTATTTTGGGGTTTTTCTTGCTTTTATTTGGTGTTTGTTTTAAATACATGTCACCTAGTCTAATAATTGTATCCATTTACAGGGCTCTGTGTGAAAATAATGGACATGTCAGGACAATATATTCCTGGAATATATATGAAAAATATACACAGCACATCTTTTCTACATAATTTCTTGTTCTCTATAATTTATCAAATGCTGTGTGGCAGATCATATATTATGAACAGTGAGATTTTTTTTTCACTTCAGGTAAGCACTTGCTTACTTGTCCTACTCCAAATTCACTCTTGCTACACATGCTTCTTGTTACTTTACTGCACTTTCTTAAAAATGCAATTAGAGTAACTCTATACAGTCCTTATTTTCACTTCTTGTGCAAGCAAATGAAAACAAAACATACATATCCATACATTTACAGTTACCTGTCAGTATATGCATTATGTATCTTATTAATCACCATCAGAGATAAATGTATTGTAATGTCTCAGTTTTCAATGTAGGTCTAACAGAGCTCTGCACTCTTTATAGCTGAAGGCATATATTCAGCTTCCCAGTAAGAACTTCTTTCGAAGCATCAGTGGTCCTCCCAGTGCTGTTTCTATTATCCTGACGGATGCGAAGGGAAGTTTTCTGCCTTTCTCTAAATTAAACTTCGTCATTATTTTCCTTCTCTTTTTTGTACCACTGAATGGTACAAGAACATTCCTGTCTTACTCTTTGTGAATTTTTTTGAGAGTTCACTATAATGGAGTTCTTGTGTAACTTTTAGGCATTGTTCTCTTCTACTGAGTCTAACATATGGAGAGAACCTTTCTCTTCTCTTCCTGACATCAACCTATCCTTGAAGAGTCTTGATTTCTCAGTCATTTATTTCTAGCCTGTGCTACCAAATGAGGCTATGAAATCTCTTTTTGGCATTGCAATTGACAGAAACAACCAGGCATAGGACAATAATCAATTAGTCTCTTCAGTCCTTCCTAGGCCAGAGATGTTTAGCTTTTTTTCAACAATTTTTCCCGTGAAAGCTGTTAGCTCAAGAAATAGAATATGTCTGGAGAAAAGCACATTGTCAAGAAGGGGAAGGAATAATCTATCCAAAACTCTTTAATTCTGTTGACTGTCCAGTCACAATCATTTAAACACTTTTACATTCTACCTTCCACCAAAGTCAAATATTCCCTTCTGCAGATAAGACTTTATACCTAGAGACTCTGAAGAACTACTTACACTCCTTAATCCTTGTCAGAAATGCTTTTGCCACATTCCTGCCTAATCTACATTAAATTGGTGATATATATCTGAGGAATAGGTCAGAATCAGTATCTTTGTTTGCTTGCCTTGGAGTTGATTAATATTTCTACCTTTATTTCTTGGAAGGTATACATTCACTCTTGAAACGAAACACCGCATCTTCCTACTCTTTGAAGGTGCTTGCTTCTTCTCAGACAAGAGAAGGCAAGAAACTTTTTGTTGTCTAATTTTGCTGTTTGTGGGTTCCTTTCTCAACCTAAAAAGACAAAGAAAGTATATATGGTGCATGGTGCAGTAAAAAGGAGGAAATAATGACACTGAGATATTTTATTTAACACTTAAGTATTGATTAATTCTAGATGTCATTATAATTATCTGAGTGTAGGCTACCAAAAGCATCATGTCATGCATCATATTTTATATTGCAAATAGTATTGCTAAAACCAGAAGATTTTTTTTTATTTGGCATGCCTTGCATCTCTTTAAGTTCTTTATTTTAACACCGTTGACACTTTACTATTGCAAGTCACATCTTATCAAGCAGCTCTACCTTATGAATGTGCCAAGACAATTAACTTCATTAACTTTTTATTCTTTCCAGATTAAAAGAAGAAGGGAGTAAGAAATGAAAAATGAATTGTAATGTTGTTTGCACTTCCTTACACTATGCAGAAATTGAAATGAAGCGGTGAAAATAATGGATCGTGTTGTTCTGATAAAGTGTAGTTGGCTATGCAAATCTGTGTACATTAATTCTTGTTGCAAGCCAGTTGTTAAAGTGCTTCAGTGTACCACTCGTGATGTTAGTGGTCTTAGTTCTTACCACCTAGCTAATATTTTATTTGGAGTTTTCAAAAGTCTACACTACGGATTCTAGTGTAGAAAGAGCATTCATATTTCTCCAGGACTGCAGGTAATTTGTGATTAAAATGGGCATACATGGCACTGTTTTCTTTTTATTTTCCCTGGTCCCCACTGCTGCTAGAAAGTGGATGTGTGATAATGACTCTGTGAAGACATTGGCAAAATGAAAATTTGGCTAATGACTCTAAGGACCTTATACTGTTGTATACAGTACACAATGTTGTTTGCAGAAATACTTTTTCAGATATAACAGGAAGTCAGTAATTGTAATTCTGACTTGCACTGTAAATGCTTTCATCTATCCTTTTAAAAAAATATGTTTGATTGGCATAAGAAAAGAAAAAGTTATACCCTGACAATATTTCAAACACCTTTCTATTTATTTGCATTTTATTAATATTACAAGACAATTAGCCTTTGAATTAGTGACAGTTCATAAAATATATTAATCTCTTGGATTATTGTTCATCTCTGTCCTCCATTGTCATGTCCTAACCAATATCCCTTATACCTGTTCGAAGGGCTATAGAATGACCTTAGTAAAAGTGTTTTGAATTCACAAAGCAGTAAACTAGCCGGACTGCAGGTTAGTGAAGAGTTCCTTCTCATCTCGTATTCAGCATTTGGGCAGTTAAAATAACATGAGGAAAAAATTCACCACAATAAAAATAGCGACTGCAACTGTCATACCATTAAAGGGCAGTATGCCACAGCAGGGCAAAGGATATGATGCATATTCAGAGCAGAGACAGTCAAATGCCTTAACGTGAGCTTGATACATGGACAGACAACAGGCATTGGTTTTATTTCTTAACACTGCTAAAATATAGTTTGCAGTCTGTTGACTGCTCCTATAAATAAATGACACTTGAAGTAAATTTCAATTTAGCTTCATTCCAGGAAATAGCCACCTGATACTGTATTAGTTCATAAGGGAGTGCCCCACTGCTGATATTTCCTGCAGTAAGGCTCCCTGTTTGTCCCTGAAAGCATTTTTAAGAATCACTCAGCTCCACCTATGATTCAGATTAAGAGTCTGATATAGTCACAGCCTGAATTATTTGTTTCTTTTATGTTACTCTTGTCTTAAAAAAAGATTGAGGTCTAAATAGTCAGAAAGTTTATCTGTGTTATAAGGCTCAATATCTGTTTGTTTGGTAGGAATGACAGTTTTAAAGTCTTTGCTTTTAACAATTTTAAGTACATTCAGTAAGTAACACTTTAGGCATAATGAATGCCTAAGACACGTGCAATTTCCATCACGGCCTTACACCAGCATTAATTTAATGGGGGATAAACTAGAAAAAAAATGACTGATGTAAATATTAAAGGAAAAGATGTTCTAATTTTTTTTTTTGTGGTTGAAAGTGTGGAAAAAGTAGCTTCTGGCTGCTTCACCTGTCAACGAGATAATAGTTGGCATCTCTCTATAGAATAAGCAATGATTATTCTCATGTGCAGCCGAGAGGGGAAGCCAAATTATAATCTCTTGCAGGTGTGACCTAAAGAAGACCAACAAAGCAGGAAACACAAATAACAGTTCTCTCAAAAATTCTTCCTGGCTAGTATCCCACATGAATTTCTTTGTATGTTTAAACACACTTAGATACACAGACATGTAAACTTAGAAGATGTAGATATAAACAAGTATATGGAGAGAAGATATGTATCCGTGCTAATGTGTAGCTTGCTAATGTGTAAAAACATTTCATTTTTACATGTCTATATGTATGTATTTGCATGCCATACCTTTTGTGTATATGTTACATTCAGGTGTGCAGACATAAATAGCTTTGCCTTTCTCATTTTTTCCTTTCCTACACCTTTCATGACCACTCTATATGGAAAATATATATAATGAAAACCACTCTATATGGAAAATATATATAATGAAAACATTCACAAAAGTGTGTGTAGTCACAAACACAGATATACATTAGATGTGTAGAAAAGTGGGGAGAGAATGGGAAGGATGTGCAGAGAGAGGAAATAGGTTTGAATTCCTTGTGTTTCCCATGCATACATCCATGTAAGCCTACACACAAAACACACAGACAAAATTCTCCACTAGCTATTGTCCTAGTAATCATGAAAAATGTCTCTGTTTATCCCAAGGCATAATTTGGTCAGATTTTGTTTGTTAGATCACTTAGTGCCTGGTGATTTAATATTTTGCTTCAAATACCATATCTTCTATCTATTTTTTATGGTGATCTTCATATATACATCATTTATATATAAACCAAGGTAGTCACAGTGAAAGAAGGTATTGATCTTTAATTTTTTTTTACTTTTCTCTATATAATGTATACTTTTGGACCTTAAGAAAAAGTACACACTGCAAAAGAGAAACGAAAGGACAGAAAGAAAAAAAAAAACCACTTTCATGATTTGTCAATTCTTTCCAGGAAGTTGTACAAGAACAACACTTTTCATCTACTAGGAGATGTGACTTCAAATAAAAAGCAAGTTTGCTAGTTTATTTTCGGGCGGGACATAACTTGTATACTACTTTTGAATTGAGCCCTGAATATGAGAAGGTGGGTGGAGAAGAAACTTGAAAAAGGAAGATGTGAGTTCAGAAAAATGCATAGCAAAGCACTGTACATAAACTTCCAATAAATTCACCTGCAGCCCTAACACATCAACCTATTAGATAAATGATTACTCTTTACAGAGTTAGAAATCTTACTTTTTCGTTTTTTCTCCTTAAGAGTAGCCAGCTGGAGAGGTGAAACAAGGCCTATGTTCCATGCAGTGATACTGCCAGTAAATAATCAATTTGCCTTCTGCCAATACATAACAAGAAATATTGCCTAAATAAAGGATTCAAGGGTATTTGCCTTCTCCTTTTTTCCAGGCTGAGATACTGATTACATAGATACTGGAAAGTTTTAATTCCTAGAAAATATTATTAAGACCCAAAGTGTCATTTTCTTTCAATCTTCAATGCAAACTGCTCTTCTCAACCTGACTTCTGTTTAAATTATGTGTGTGTGAATTAGTGTGCATGCATATGCATGTGTATGAGCTTTTAACAGCATGTCCATGGGCTTGTATCCCCATTCATCTGTTTGTCCCAGAAATAAGTTTTGCACCTTTAAGACTGGTTCTGAGTGCCAAGGGGAGGAGAGAAGAAGCGCGGAGCTTGTGTTCGGGAGCTGCACTTGCTCCCCTCATCCTTCTCCTGGACTGAGTTCTTTGCAGCACAGACAGACAGTGGGACAGAGCTCTCCTTTGCTTTTAGTTAGGTTTTTTTGCTAGTTGAGGCAGAGAAGTTCCCTGGACTGTGTTTTTTTTGTTTTTTTGGTTTTTTTTTCCTGCACTTGCTCCCCTCATCCTTCTCCTGGACTGAGTTCTTTGCAGCACAGACAGACAGTGGGACAGAGCTCTCCTTTGCTTTTAGTTAGGTTTTTTTGCTAGTTGAGGCAGAGAAGTTCCCTGGACTGTGTTTTTNGAATCTGGGAGAAAATCTCCAAACACATGAACATAACTTGCTTGCTGAATCCTGCTTTGCTGTCTTGGGAAATCCTCGGATTTCCTATTTTATATTTTAGGAAAATCATCTACTGAAATCATATACAGTATGGGAAATAGCCTAGTCACCACCTAGACATCTAAGGTTTACTCTTTGTGCAAATGGCTAAAATTTCATTACTTTGAAATTCTGGAAAGCAATGATAAATCTGTCTGCATGACCTGTGGAATTCCAATTTGGATATCAACACAAACAAAAATCCAACAGTAGCTTGAAAGAAGTAAGAGTGGGACAACTCGTGACAAAAAGTCTGTCTTCATATGAATTCATGCTGACAGGTTTCTCTGTGCTTAATTGGCATGATAATTTTTATGCATAGTTCAGAATGCAGCATAGAACCACTGACATGGGGTGGGGTAGGTATAGTGGCATCCCAGCTTCAGGATGGTTTTCTGAGTGCACATGAAAAATAAAGAAGAATTTCACTACTATACAATGGGTGCAATTTACTCAGTTACTTCCACATTCAGGTGGAAGGGCAGAGGTCTAGACAATCCCTATTACTTTCCATGCATTCTATATTCACCAGAAATAATCTGGTTCCAATGAATTATCTATTCAAGTACAAGTGCCTTTAACGAAGCCATTTACCTACTCAATAAGAAACATATTCAGCTGCTCTTTTTTGTCTTGATGCATGCAGCTGTGTACATGTGAAGGTGGAAAGGCAGCCTGGAGGGAATCAGTCATTCTAGAAAAATATGAATTCTGTTCTGGTTATTGCATGTTATCCAGGGAGTCAAAGTATGACAGCACAGTTCACAAAAGTTCATTTTTCCTCCAGAAGCACAAAAAAAAAACCAAAATCCAACGCTATTGAAGTCAGACCAGATCCCACATGGATTATTCTTGATTATGTGAAAAGAATTTTACTCCAAAGGAAATTGCTGTAATACCGAAGCAGTTTAAATGGAATAAAAATAAAGTCAAAAGACCATTCAGATATCATAATTCAAATCTACTCATTTCCTTATTTGAATGCCATTGTGGGCAACACAGAGCTGAAATTCTGCGTAAAGTGAAGTTTAAGTCCCTGAACAACTTCAGGCAATTTTTGCAAAATTTCACTCAGCATTTAGTAAAGTAAATACATATTTTTATTACTCAGGGAATTGATAGACTGTCCTGGGGTGACATTATGATGCTGTATCCCCAGCTGTGTGTTCCGTTTATGCTGGATATTATATTCTGTGCCTTCAAGACTGGCTCTGAGAGCGAAGGCGGGGAGAANATTTTCCCAAACCAGCTGAGGGGAGAAGCTGTGTGGGTTTGCTTTCTAGGGGGGCCCCTTTTGGACATTTTCTCCCAAATTTGCCCTAAACCAGGACACAGACATAATTGTTTTAGGAAAATCAAATATCTCTGTTGGGGAAACTTAAAGAACAACAAAACAAGAATATCACCTGGTTTTGAAGGTGCTTTTAATAGGGCAAGCCTGTGATGTAACATGTCTCTCCATCCAATTCTGCATGTGTGTAATGAGTAGGAGTTCCCCATGCATTTTAATTACTGTGCTGATAGCTCCGAAAGGAGATTCAAACAGCTTAAGATCTGAGTCTCCCTATCCTAATGTCCTAGGCCATGCTGTATGGAGCTCTGAGCAACCTGGTCTGCTGAGTCTCCCGGCCCATGGCAGGAAAGTTGAAACTAGATGATATTTAAGTCCCTTACAATCCAGGCCATTCTTTGATTCTGCGACAATTCTGTGACTGTTAAATTAATCCATCTGCTCTCCCAAAATTATGCTACTGTACACATAATAATATAAACTTCACTATCTCTTTATGATAAATTAAAGCATGGCTAAAGATAAGTTTCCCACAATATCTAATGCTGTGGCCAGTTCTGAAAATGTTTGTGCTTTTTCAAAGAATTATTAAAGATGAGTTTTCTTCTTTCTAGTCTTCTATTTTCCATATATCCACAAAGGCAGTGGATGCTCTTATAGGGTTAATTTTCTTAGCTTTTGGCTTTAAATTCATGGAACACATTGTGTCCAGCCTTAATATTTTACACTGTAAGCCATATCATCTTTTATCTCTTATTTATAGTGAACCTCATATTAATTTCTCAATAGCAGCTGGCACAGCAGGAGGGACAAGGCATTGATCTTCCAATTTATCCACTACTATTACATATCCTGAGGTCGATGCAGTCTAGGGAGATTGATGCACTCTGGCATCAGTACAGCGAGTGTGTGTTTCTCATGCATGAAAATCAACAACAGGAAGCCAAAATGTGACAATTGACAGTAATATCGGAAACCTCTGTAATAAAAATAACAGGACAGTCTTCAGTAATTTAATGGAATATTGGGTATTCCATAACAGAAAATCAGCCACGTAAGAGTTTGTGTATATAGGTTTGTAAGACTACATTTGCAACAGCTAGGTAAGAATTCACACTTTTACATGCACAACATGCATATGTGTGTTTTCTCTCACCTTACAATATGAGTCACAGGGCTTCACATTAAATTGTGACTTGTATTTTCATGCATACAGCCTGATAGGGGACAGACCTCTGAAGGATCAGAAAAAGAAAAAACATTCTTATCATTACACATTGTTTGCAGTTGCAGAACAGAGTTTGAGAGATCCTGCTGTATCGTCTCAAATTTTTATCTTTTCAGAAATATATCAGTCAGTGTTGTTATGAGTTATGAACAACAGGTGACTCCTACTGTCCAATACCAGTTCTGTCTCCCATCTCTGGTTATATGTAGTAAAAGAGGGAAGAAACCTAGACATCTAAGGCTTACTCTTTGTGCAATCTACTGTAGGCAGGTTATAGGACTTGGTAGACAAAATGTTAAACATTATCACCTTTCTCTGCTGAGTGTATCTTAACACAGAAATGCTCTTCTACTCAAATGAAGAACTATCTGTCTAAAATTTGCTTGTCTAAGATGTGCAGTAGTGGAGCTGGCTCTTTAAGGAACTTTGAGTAGCAATCACTGCATGACCCCAACTATGAATAGATAGAGGTAAAACTTTAGCTTGTATTTCTAATTATGCAACATACAGGAAATTGTTAGAGTCAGTGTAACATTCATTGCCTTTTCTCATATGTGGCCTTTGATGGGGGGTTAATTTCTTTTTCTCCTTTGTTTGCTATCTTTCAATTACCCAGAAAAACAGTAGCAGTTTGTCAGTTCCACCACAGTGCTAGAGCTTTCTGTCTCCACAACCCATGACCCAGACAGGGGGATCTGGAAGACGCTGAGGTTTTGGAGTCAAAACCAGCCCTCCAGCTGGTCATTAAATAATAACAGAGAGAGAGAGAGAAAGAGAAATGTTCCATGACATGGCCTGTGTACAAGGCAAGGGAACATATTAAGACTAAAAAATCCACATTAAAGACAGAGCTATTTCATGTGATATGAAGGTAGGATTACAAATACAGAGATAGACTGTTCATTTTGTAGCTCCATCCACTGCTAGCAGTGTTCAGGTACATATTACTTATGAAATTAAAATTACTCTCATCCCTTATGGGTCTTATCCCATAAAAATTACTCTTATCCCTTATGGGACATCAAAAGCAAGGAAGGAGTGTGGTATCTTTCTACCAGGCACTTTAAACGCTGTGGAAGAAAAACTCTTCTACTACTCAGGATGTCCTCTGGTATCTCTGGTATGGAGGCATAGACTCACTCCCTTTAACAGTCCATGATGTAGTGTTTGCATAAAAGATGCCATGTGACCTGTTGAGCTTTATGTAGTAATCCTGCTGTTTTAAAAAAAGCTCACAATTTTAATGGCCATAGTAAACAGAGTATCTTACTAAAAACTCACAGCAAAAGGCTATGGGGGGCTTTAAAGTATAGCACAGAAATTGCAAGAAACTACTGTGAGCTATTTTTCTGTTTTAAAGTTTTTCTGACTACGAAGATCCTTTATTCTTAGAAATTCAGATTACTATAAAGAATCTCTGCTTTTGAAGTGTATTTGCCAAGAAAGGATAAAAAGCCTCTGAATATTTACTCAAATATAGGAATGTGCTTACGCTGGGGTTTTGTCAAGTTTTTTAAAATATTTGAATATATTATTAGGTATTTGCTTTGTCTGTGAATGAAACAGGAGATGCTGATAAAATGAAAGAG